>JAGFBZ010000777.1:0-472500 GCA_018398805.1 Hirundichthys speculiger | reverse complement strand
TGAATGTTCTCTCTCCCACTTTTTATGGGCTTGTAGATATTGCAGAAAATATCTTGGACATTAAAAGTCCCCATTTTGGTATCAGAGATAAACATGCATGTTGAAAACATATTTTTCCTGATAGTAAAAACAAGTATTGTACCTTTCGGTGCCACTGATTGGTTGACTGGTGATGTCAGCGAAGCGTTTAGAGGTTATGGTAAGCACATGCTCATTCTCACATCCACAAAGTGTTTTTTGCAGTCTTCACCCGTCTGCACGGTGCCAGGATATCGATGATGGAGTTTAAAACTGTCCAAGCCACCCCTCCAGGGGTCGTTTGTGGTGCATATGATCACAACAGAAGTTGTTTAAACGGTCGCAGCACCTGCAGACAGAAACTTTCACAAACAACCCGTTTGTCTTGTTCACATTAAAGACAAGGAGACTGATCCAACACCATGAAGCAGTACACCACTTCTCTGTACTCAGTTTCTGTCCGTGACTGACTAAAACTTTCCACAGCAGTAGAGTCATCGCAGTACCGCTGGAGATAACTAGGTCCCGATTGTACACTTCCCACTAGCTGCTACCTGCAAATTGCGGGTTTAGCAACCTTCACTAACCGCTAATGCAATCTTCCGCTCCCTAAAGCCGCTTCCCGTTATGCCGACTCCCTTATTCACATTGTAGGTGTGGCAGTGGGCGTGTCTTTTGCCCCTTCCGCAAACTTCGTATCTTGCGATCGCGGGTTTAAGGTAGGTACCTTAAACCCGCATGTTGGCGCGTACAAGAGCGCGTCCAAATGGCATCAATGTGCATCCACCTGGTCACATGTAGACGTGCACAAATGTCTCTACCTCTGGAATTAACTCTTGTATAAAAAGCGTGATTTGGCCTCAGTTGAACCCCTGAGAAAATAGCAGAGATCGTCTTAAACGGCTTGATCACCAGTTAAACCATAGACGACCAGAGCGTGTTTACTGGGAGGAGATCTGGAGGAAGATCGGGCCCCAAGACTCTGAACTATGGTAAACACACTGAAAAGATGACCTTCCGGCTTTGTCCAAACGAGAGTGTCTTCACTTCAATAATGAAACAAGGACCCTGAGCAGACTGCCATGGGTCCTAAAATTAGCTAACTTAGGAGGGCCGGTACCGCCTCCTCAGGACTTTAATGATGAGCCAAACTGGTATGTCTTCATTGAGAACAGATGGGTTAGATTTTATCGGGAACTGAAACAAGGGACCAAAGGTTCCTTGTTTCAGTTCCCGATAAAATCGCCTGTTTAAAATCGCCTGTTTTTTTTCTGATGTGGTGGCAGGAGACGATGGAGCTGTGTGAAGATCCATGACTGAGGTGGGAGGAGACAGTGTAGATTTGACCGGGATGCTCTGAATGTGTGACATCTGTGTGCCTGAAGGCAGAATGAGTCAGTGTTGTATTTCTTCCTGAGTTTAACCCCTTGAAAACATGTTTATTTCACTGGTTTTGTCCAGACGTCCATCATTCTGATGTGATCTCCAGTTTCTTCAAATTATCATGACCTTCTCCCAGTTCTTCCTGATCACAGGATTCCCCTGAACAATGAGTACATTTGCTCTGTTTGGCCCAATGGAAGACAGGCAGAGCAGCTTTCAACCATTTTGACAGAATAAACCCAGCCTTTTATGTTATATTTTGCAGCAGTTGACAAACAGGAAGAAAAGTAAACGTAGAATAAAAGTGAGAGGGAAGTGTGGCTGAAATCTCCAAAGATCATCATGAATGCATGAGGGTGTCGTGTTGAAGATGGCTGCTGATGGCAAGCTGCTACCAAAATAACACACAGAGTCAAATCAGAACCAGAAGAAATCAGCAAAGCTGCAGGGACGTCCACAGCCGCCAACAGTTGGGTCTGGCCCATCTCATCTCTAATTTTGATTATTTTCCCACTAAAAAAGCTCATAAAGTCTTCACTACTGAGAGTAGCAGGAATGCATGGACCAACAGAGTTGTGACTCTTTGTCAGCCTGGCTACAGTGCTGAACAGAAAACGTGGGTTATGTTTGTTCTCTTCTATTAACGAAGAATAATAAGATGTTCTAGCTCTGGGTAATGCTCTTTTGTAGTTTATTAAACTATCTTCCAGGCACGAAGGGAATCCACAGATTTACAGGAGTACCACCTCCTCTCCATTTTACGTGCATTCTGCTTCAGCATGTGAATATGTGAATTATACCAGGGAGCTGAGCTCCTAAGATAAGAAACCCTCTTCCTCAGAGGAGCGACCGCATCCAGGGCTAAATGTAACATATCGGCAGTATTTTTAACGAGGTAATCAATATCTGCTGGAGTAAAATTCAGGTCGTTGCCCACAGCTATTCTATCATATTCCACCATAGGGAGATGAGAGAGAATGACCTCCTTAAAATTATTCACAGCATCTTCAGAAAGGCATCTGCTGTAACGACACGTTTTATTTCCTGTTTTAATGCCACAAATGCTGAACTTAAATGTAACTAAAAAGTGGTCCGAGAGAAGAGAATTCAGCGGCGACACTTACAGGTGATGAGTTTCTATACCATAGGTGAGGACCAGATCCAGGATATGATTGTCGGTGTCGGTGAGTCGGTTCTTTCACTTTCATCCATGTGGATGTTAAAGTCACCCACTATGATGACTTTGTCTGAGCTGAGCACTAAAATAGCTAAAAAATCTGAGAACTCAGACAGAAACTCCAGATAAGCACCAGCAGGTGGCCGGTACACCACCACCAACAAGACTGGCTTTTCTGATTTCCAGTTTGGGATAGTTAAACTAAGTGTGAGGCTTTCGAATGTATTATGATTGCACTTGGGTTTTGTTTTTACTTGTAGGCTGGAGTTGTAGACAGCTGCTACTCCTCCACCTCGACCCGTACTCCGAGGAATATGATAATTATTATAACCTGGTGGTGTAGCCTCATTTAAGCTCACATACTCTCCCTCTTGTAGCCATGTTTCTGATAAGCAGAAGACATCGCAACGAGTCTCAGTAATAAGATCATTGATTAACAGAGACTTAGAGCCAAGAGACCTCACATTCAGTAGTCCACATCTAATTACAAGTTCTCTTAGCTCCAAGTGTCTGACAGTTTTTATTTTTATCAAATTATTTTGGTTTATGCCACTATCACATCGTGCTAAACAGACTTTTGGAGGACGGGGAATTGACACCAATTCTATGTTTTTGATCGGCACCATGCTAACATTAGCAGCTACATGGTTGATTTCTCTATTTTTAGTGGTCGGGGCAGTCCTTGAAAAGCAGCAGAGAAGCGTGTAAGACTGCAGCTCTGCATCCTGGCCTCCACCCTGGATTGTCAGGGGGAGCGTCTAATGAAATCGGCCAAATTCCTAGAAATAAGAGCTGCACCATCCCGGGTGGGATGAATGCCGTCTCTTCTAATCAGACCAGGCTTTCCCCCAAAATCTGGCCAATTGTCAATAAAGGCCACGTTGTTTTCTGGACACCACCATGACAACCAGCGACTGAGCGATGACATGCGGCTAAACATATCATCACTGGTCAAATTAGGAAGGGGACCAGAGAAAACTACGGAGTCCGACATGCTCTTTGCAAAATTACACACCGACTCAATGTTAACTTTAGTGACCTCCGACTGGCGTAGCCGGGTGTCATTAGTGCCGACATGTATGATAACTTTACTGTACTTATGGTTACTCTTTAGCTTCAAATTTGCCTCGATGTCGCCCGCTCTGGCTCCTGGGATACACCTGACTATGGTCGTAGCTGCTGGCCTCACGTACCGGACTATAGAGTCGCCAATCAGCAGGGTGGGTTTCTCAGCGGGTGTGTCGCTGAGTGGGGAAAAATGGTTCGATATGTGAAGCGAGTGATGGTGATCCACGTGCCTTTGTTTTGGGCTACGTTTCCTTCAAACCGTCACCCAGCCGCCCTGACTGGTCGGCTGCTCGGGTGCAGCAGGGGAACTGCTAACTAAAGCTACTCTAGGCCACTACGTTAGCCTGGCTATCTATCGCATCTGACGGACTATGGTTTAGTTGACGGAACCGAGCCTCTAGCTCGCTGAGCCTTGCCTCCAAAGCTATGAATAAACTACACTTTATGCATTTACCTCTCTCGCTAAAGGAGGCAGAGGAATAACTGAACATTTCACACACTGAGCAGCGGGAGGGGGAAACAGAGGAAGAGGAAGAAGCCATGCTAAGAAGTTAACAAGCTAAAGGAGCTAAATAACCGGCGATTAACGGCAGTGAGAATCCCAGGGAAAATGTGTGAAGCGGAAACTACGTGCGAGTGCTCAGATTACACTTTAAAACAACAGTGTTGAGTTATCACCAAATCGAGCTTGATTTTAAATTATAAGAAGGTTAAAGGAATCAGAGACCGTTCAGCATTCAAACCACCAACAGGAAGCTTCATGAATGAATCTGTGATGATGCTCATCTTGGTCGTGCATCTACTAATGTCTGTCAGTGAAAACACTGTCCAGTTATCCAGTTACGACCTCGGTGGTGAGTGAAGTTAATGAGGAGAGCAGGGGAGGGACAGAAACAGAATGAATGGCAGCCAGGTGCATAATGAGCCATGGGAGGATGACAGGATCGTTGCAGTCGGCCCATCTGTTGTTGTGAACCAGTAGTTTAACTGACCGGGTCCAAACCCGGGTTGATTAGCTTACTTATTGTTTCCTGCTGTTTATTTCTAAAGAAAACACAGTACCTTTGGTGTCATTGTGAGCAGCACATCCTCTGTAAACGATGATCGTGTCTCGTTACAGACGGCATATGTCTGTAACGAGACCTCAGCTATTTAAATAAAGTTATTCCTTTACTCTGTTAAAGTGATCCACAACGTTGGTCGTGTAAATTAAATCTTTATTGGATAGCTGACATTTCTAGTGACGACAGAAATATCTGATACTTGTAGAGGTAAAGGTAAAGGTGGAAAGGATTCACAAACCTTTATTTTGCTGCAACGACATCAAAATGATCTGGTTGCTGTTTTTTTCTTATCTGACAAACGTTTCATAGTGGATTGTAAAATACACATGAAAACAAAAATCATTGCTCTTGCATGCATCTACAGGATGCATTTATTTTATGAAATGTTGTATGGTTTCCAAAGGTCTGTATTTAAAGAGTTTTGTTAATGTAAGAGGTGGTTCCCCAACAAGTCAAACTTCTGTCTGAAAGACATCCATTGATTCTCTCAGCATCACTTCAACCGTCCCTACAGGACCTCTGGATGACAGATGTTTGGGAGAACTTTAAAATATTATAATCCCCTCTTTATAACGATACTGAGACTGAAACTGATGATCACAGTCGATGCTGTTGGTGATCTTTTCCTGACTCTGTCACGTCTGTCCTCCAGCACCAACGAGGTCATGATTGACTGGCACAATGTGACAGCGAGCGGCCACCAGGGGCTGGGCCTGAAACCGGAGGAGCTGCAGAAGTCCAAATGTGTCCTGGGCTTCTTTCCTGTCATCTACTACAGCGTTCTGCTCTGTGGGAGTTCCAGGTACTTATATCAGCTGGACCGACACTTTAGATCAGCCTTTCTCAACCGGGGTGTCGTCTGACTGCTTCAGGGGTGTCGTCAAAAAAATGACCTATTCTGACATTTCACATACAGTGGTACCTCTACTTACAAACGCTTCTACAAACAAAATTTTCAGGTTACGAAACGACTCAATGGGAAAATATTGCCTCTCGTTAAAAAAGAAATTTCAGGATACGAAAGGCAAAAATCCAGTAGCGCTGCTACTCGCAGCTCCCAGAGTTTACTGAACGTAAACATAGCTGTCAGCTCTGTATCTCGGTTTGAAAGCGGTGCGTGCGAGCTGCTCTGCCATTGGCTATCACTTTCTGTGGACAAGGTGTAAAATTCTGCATGTCAGTTTTATATCTGTGATATATTAAAACAAGAGAAACTGTATTTATTTCAAAAAGGCTTTGTATCATCTGAGTTAAAGAAAATTAGCAAAATGCTGTTGGAGATCAGTCAACCAGTTGTGCGGTCGTCCTAAAAACGTGGTTCTCAACACAGTTCGTAGTCAGAAGAACTACAACCACCAAAAAAAGTTGCAATAAACTGAATGCAATGATCTACAAATCTCATAAAGCCATATTTTATTCCCAACAGAACATATCAAATAGTAGCTCATTTTTACTGCGATGGCAGCAACACGTCTAAAACATTGGAACGGGACAACAAAAACGCTGGAAACGTTACTGGTGCAAATGAGGCGAACACATTTTGTTCCTGAACAGTTTGCCTGCACAGACGTGGAGGACGGACGTGTGACAGCCATTCTGTTTGCTAATGCTAATGCTCTGGGTCTCTGTAAAGCGCCTAGAGACAATTGACATTGTAACAGACGCTATACAAATAAAATTGAATTGAATTTGAAATGTTTGTGTTCACTTCACAGTTTATGGAAATAAACTCAGTAAAAGTCATCACTTGCAGCTGGAAAAATCACATTCCTCTTTCTTTATTCTTTCAGTGAACATCCTCACAGCTGTGGCCTTATCCAGATTAGCATCCCGCACTAAGAAAGCTCTGTACTACTATCTTTTGGCGGTGACGGGCTCCGACATTCTCTCGCAGCTCTTCATCATTTTCGTCGGCTTCCTGCTGGAGACGGCTGTCTTCCACCGAGACGTCCCCACACTGCTGCTGCACTCAGTCAGCGCGGCGGAGTTTGCCGCCAACCACGCCTCCATCTGGTCCACTGTGCCCCTCACCGTGGACCGCTACGTGGCTCTGTGCCACCCCTCCTCCACCGCCAGATCAGCTACCCGGCGCGAGCCAGGAAGATCATCGCTGCGGTGCTGATCGTATCGCTAGCGTCGGGCGTGCCTTTCTTCTGGTGGTCAGACGTGTGGAGGAACAGCCGCCCGCCCACGGTGCTGGACACCGTCCTCATATGGACACATGTGACTATCATCTACTTCCTGCCGTGCAGCATCTTCTTGGTGCTCAACTCTTTGATAATCCACACACTGAGGGTGAGGCGGCGGCGGCAGCCTCGCCACGAGGAGCGCGGGCCTCCGAGACGACTGGGTAAAAGCACGGCCATGCTGCTGGCCATAACGTCGGTGTTCTCAGTCCTGTGGGCTCCCAGGACGGCGGTGGTCATGTACCATCTGTACGTGTCCTCGGTGCACCGAGACTGGCGCGTCCACCTGGCCTACGACCTGTCCAACATGCTGGCCATGCTCAACACGGCGGTCAACTTCTTCCTCTACTGCTTTGTCAGCAAGCCGTTCCGCGGCGCCGTGCAGGACGTGGTGCTGCTCAGGGGCGGGCCGCCGTGCCCTCGCCGCGCCCTCCCCCAGCAGGCGCCCACCAATGCTTCCATCTCCTCTCTGTGCAGCGGGAACAACAAGCGCTCGCAGCGGGACTCCGCCCCCTCGTCACCTCCCAGATCCAGAAAGGCCTCGTGACCCCGTGACCCCGTGACCCCCGTCCTCCCGCGGTCCCACGGCCCCGGCGCACCTCCAACCCCGGCGTTCCCGCCGCGACCGTGGACGGCAGCCAGTCGGGTCAGCCTTGGACCGCTCTCAAACAAACTGAACTCTCAGTCTGGTTTTGTCTTCTGTGACCTGGATATTAATCTGGATTTAAAGATGACAGCATATTTATTTTTCTCAAAAAGAATTTCACACAATAAAAGTAGGTTTCATTTTCTCCTCCATATATGGTGGTAATATATCGCAACATTAGAAAAGGGGAAGGAAACTGTTTGCTCTGAGGAATGGGATGAAAAGTGCAATGTATTTATTTACTCTGTCCCTTCTGTGTTATCAAGATAGCAACTCTGAAAAGAGCAGAGGAGGAGAAAAGGAGTTAGAATATCAGCTGAAACTTCATGTTGATGCAAAAATACTGAATGTCCCAAAACATGTTTCTCCCCAGTGAGTTACAATGATTTAGCAAAGACAGAATACTGAAGGAGGGATCAGATATGGAGTACACTCTGAGGCTCAAAACCCACTACTGCTAAAGTGGGACTTCATTTAAAAAAAAAAGAAAACTAACTGTAATGAAAGTCCATCAGTTTCTGCAGTGGCAGTGATGACCCCGCTCTTCAAACAGCTCCTCTGCTGCACCACCGACCGACCCAACCTCAGCTCCAGCTAAACAAACTGCAGATTAGCCTCATGCTCTGCACAAACACACACAAATACAAGACTCACGAGAAGGTACACGCTCTCATGCATGCATGAGCATGGGAGCGTTGGGCGAGTACATTTCCACTTGATTCAGTGGAGCTTGACATGACATCAGCTGCATCTGCATTTAAACACACACACACACACACACACACACTAGTCTGTGTTACCTGCTGTTTGTAAAAATAGTTCTGAATGCATCAAGATACAAAACAGAGCATCATCTGTTCCAACAAGATAGATAGATAGATAGTAGGGGTGCAGTGGTACAGGTGGCTCATGGTACGGTCCGTACCGCGGTTTTTGTTTGACGGTTTCGGGACAGTTTCAGACCACCCGCTACCCGCGATCGCAAGATACAGAGTTTGCTGAAAGCGCAACTCGCATGTCGGCGCGTAAAAGAGCGTGTCCAAATGGCATAAATGTGCGTCCACCTGGTCACATGTGGACGTGCACAAACTGCTCTATCTCTCGATTACGCATCACCGTATTATTGTCAGACGTTTTTATTCTCTTGAGGTCAGAGGATGTCTGGTCAGCAGTTGTGGTTGGATGTGGGAATAGTCACGGCCAGACACGTCAGTCTGTACAGCTGTGGCATGATCTCATCCAGATGTCTGCTGTGGAGAAAACCAATGAGATCTTTGTCTCTGGTGTCAAGCTGGAAAAGGTTGGATGCGGGAATTTATTTCCGATATGTCTGAAACTGTTGGTGGTCGAGGAGGGACAGGAACATTAATTGTTCCTGATCTTTAAATGCGCATCCAACGATTCGTTCTGCAGTATTTTAAAAAGCACATCAGCTGCACCAAGATGCACAGCTGGTAACAACTGGATCTTTCGCAGGTAAGATTGTGGATCTATGAGCGGCCAAAGCGTGATCGGCTGGTCACTGTGAGTGAGCGGAGGCGAGAGGACATTGACATGCAGTGGCGGGCCTGTTGCCTAAAAGGCACACACGCTCAGATACCTTCACTGAACCGTACCGTATTTTGTCATACTAAGAAATAAATGAACAGTCTCAGATTTTTATGGCAGTTTTATTTTAACAGTTATAGAAAGAATATTGAAAAAAAAAAATAGTAATTAGTAATTACCTGCATGAGAGACACCTGTTCCAAATAGTCACCTGTATAAAAAGCCATCTGCCCACAGACTCAGTAATACTCCACCATCTCCACCATGGGCAAGACTAATGAGCTGTCAAAAGATGTCAGGGACAAAGTTGTTGAACTCCACAAGGCTGGAATGGGCTACAAAACCATAAGTAAGAAGCTGAATGAGAAGGTGACAACTGATGGTGCAATTATTTGGAAGTGGAAGAAGTACAACATGACTGTAAATCAACCTAGGCTGAGGGCTCCATGGAAGATATCACCTGGTGGGGTCTCAATGATCATGAGAAAGGTTAGAGATCAGCTGAGAACTACACGGGAGGAGCTGGTTAATGATCTCAAGGCAGCTGGGACCACAGTCACCAAGAAAACTATTGGTAATACACTGAGATGCAATGGTTTAAAATCCTGCAGTGGTCCAAGGTCCCTCTGCTCCAGAAGGCTCACGTCCAGGCCCGACTCAGGTTTGCCAACGAACATATTAATGACTCAGAAAGAGACTGGGAGAAGGTGCTGTGGTCAGGTGAGACTAAAACTGAGCTCTTTGGCCTCAACTCAACTCGACGTGTTTGGAGGAAGAGAAATGCTGAATATGACCCCAAAAACACCATCCCTACTGTCAAGCATGGCGGTGGAAGCCTTATGCTTTGGGGGTGTTGCTCTTCTAAGGGGACAGGTCAACTTCACCGCATCGATGGGAAGATGAACGGGGCCATGTACCACAGAATCTTGGGTGACAACCTCCTTGCCTCCACAAGGACATTGTAAATGGGTCGTGGATGGGTTTTCCAGCATGACAACGACCCAAAACATACAGCCAAGGAACCAAAGGAGTGGCTCCATAAGAAGCACATCAAGGTCATGGAATGGCCTAGCCAGTCTCCTGACCTTAATCCTGTTAAACATCTATGGAGAGAGCTGAAGCTGAGAGTTTCCAAGTGCAAGCCTAAAAACCTTCAGGATTTGGAGATGATCTGCAGAGAGGAGTGGACGAAAATTACTCCTGATGTGTTCAAATCTAGTAAGCAACTACAAGAAACGTCTGACAGCTGAGCTGCCAACAAGGGTTTTAACACCAAGTATTAGATCATGTTTTGATAGGGGATCAAATACTTATTTCCCTCAATTACTTGCAAATTGATTTTTATATTTTTTATTTCATGTAATTTTCTCTATTTTTTTTCAATATTCTTTCTATAACTGTTAAAATAAAGCTGCCATAGAAGTCTGAGACTATTCATTTATTTCTTAGTATAACTGCCAAAATCAGCAGGGGATCAAATACTTATAACCTCCACTGTATACATATATATATATAAATATATATATATATATATATATATCCATCCATCCATCCATTTTCTATACCCGTTTTATCCTTGAAGGGTCACGGGGATCTGCTGGAGCCTATACCAGCCGTCTACGGGCGAAAGGCATGGGTCCACCCTGGACAGGTCGCCAGTCCATCGCAGGGCCACACATACAGACAAACAACCATTCACTCTCACATTCACTCCTACGGGCAATTTAGAATGATCAATTAACCTAACATGCATGTCTTTTGACTGTGGGAGGAAGCCGGAGTACCCGGAGGAAACCCACGCAAGCACGGGGAGAACATGCAAACTCCACACAGAAAGGCCCGGATATATATATATATATATATATATATATATATTGTAGGTTAACCTCTGCAGCAACACGTCATCCGTCTGCCACCTGTCCTTTGTGCCTGTTCAAACACCTTGTAATGTCCCCTTTCTCACCTCCCTTTCAGCACTTCCTGTTGTTTGAGTGTAATTACTGGCTGTACTATGACAAACTACCCCAGACTGACAGATTCACTCACACAGGAGAAACAGGAAGCTTAAGTTTAATGGAGTCAAAAGAGGTTTATCCAGTTTATACTTAAAAAAAAATGTACTAGAGGGAGAATATTTATGATTTTAGCTTAAATCTCAGGTCCAGTCAGTGCTAAAGCAGGATGAGAGGTGACATCTCTAATGCTGGTTTTATTAATCTCCTTCTTGCATGATCAAACTCAACATCAGTGTTCACATTTCATTACATTTCACATTTATCTGATCATTTCAAGAAGTATTTCTAATCAAGACCTCCCCCTCCTCAGCAGCATTGTGAGAAAAAAAAGGGCAATCATATAATTAATTGTGAAATACACAGATAAAGAGCATGAGAAAAAACTGCAGACAGCTGGAGGTTTGTTTTTCCTGCAGCACAGTTGCAGGTGTTTTACTGCAAACCTTTATGCTACAGAATCTATACGCCATGACACCTGAAGCACTTACACTTACTGTCCACTTTATCATCTACAGCTGTTCAACTCTTTATTAACAGCAAATAAGAATTCAACAAATCACACAGCAGCAACTCAAAGCCTTTATTGATGTTGACGCGGTCAAGACAACTCACTGACGTTCAAACCAGCATCAGAATGGAGAAGAAAAAAGATTTAAGTGACTCCGAACAAAGGATGGTAGTTGGTCTGAATGCTTCAGAAACTGCTGGTCTACTAGGAATTCAACAACCATCTCTGGGGTTTACAGAGAATAGTCCCAAAAAGAGGAAATAGACAGACTAGTTCCCAATGATAGAAAGGCAACAGTAACTCAAATAACCATTTGTTACAACCAAAGTCTGCAGAAGAGCATCTCTGAACAAACAACATGTTCGGGAGATTCTCATCATGGATGTACAAATCTGCCACAACTGGTGATGCTGTCATGTCAACATGGACCAAATGTTCTGAGGAATGTTTTCAACACCTTGTTGAATCTATACTAAGGTCAATTAAGGCAGTTCTAAATGTGACCCAGTAATAGCAATGTGGACCTGATACAACGGCTGGAGAGAGTATTTAAGCTCACCACTGAGACTCATAAACCTTTTAAAAAAACATTTTTTGTTTAAAATATGCTCATGGTCTCATGACAAAACATTTAGGGCCCGATCTTCCGCCAGATCTTCTAAAGCCGCTATTTAGGGATAGCGGGTAGCGGGAGGGGCGTTCCCCTGCATAGAACTCAATCTTCCACCTCCCTAAACCCGCTATCCCACCTGCGTTACCCGCTACATTATCCATAGGAGTGGTTAGAACATTCCACCTGTTAAACCAATCAGTGCGTCGGCAGCCATTGCCCTTAAGAGCAGGTTGCGCTACCTGCTAACCGCTATGGAGCATCTTTTCATCCAGATCAGAGCAGCTCTCATGTGCAGCTCGTCTGGGACTCTGCTGTAGAGCTTCCTCCTCTTCCTTCCTCCTCCTCCTCTGCACTGATATATACATATAAATATTTTTACACAGACAATTCCTATCAGCTACCTGAAAGTCCCAGATAGTTGGTGTCCTCCCAGTAACACGCTCTGGTCGTCTATGGTTTAACTGGTGAGCAAGCCGTTTAAGACGATCTCTGCTATTTTCTCAGGGGTTCAACTGAGGCCAAATCACGCTTTTTATACAAGAGTTAATTCCAGCGGTAGAGACATTTGTGCACGTCCACATGTGACCAGGTGGACACACATTGATGCCATTTGGACGCGCTCTTGTACGCGCCGACATGCGGGTTGCAACTCTAAACCCACGATCGCAAGATACTAAGTTTGCAGAAAGGGCAAAAGTCACGCCCATTGCCACACCTACAATGTGAGTAAGGGAGTCGGTATAACGGGTAGCGGCTTTAGCGAGCGGAAGATTGCATTAGCAGTTAGCGGAGGTTCCTATACGCGCAATTTGCGGGTAGCGGCTAGTGGTAACGGGTTAGGGAAAGTTTATAATCGGGACCTTAAAGAGACGTGAAGCAGATTACATATTCATCCTAGTGGACATAAAGTGAACATAAAGTTCTTTCATACCACCTAGCACCACTTTTTCAAAGTATTCCAGATACGTAAATGTGGTTGGAGAAAAAGGATGTTTCCACCAGGCAGTCAGCATTGTGACACGGTTCAATTTAAACCAACAGTGTGTTCTAGTATCACCTGAGTTTTTGATGCCTAATCAAACTTATCAGGTGTCAAACCAAACAGCGAGTAAGAGAGCAAGAAAGAGATGAAAAATTTACACACAAAAAGGAGAAAATCATCTCAACATCTCAAACAATAAATTACATTTTAAGACCGTTTTAGAAAAGTCTGCGAGCCAATGTTGACATATGTTCTTTAAGCAGGGGGGGGCTCTCCTCAACCTGTCTGGATCTGCAGTCTCGTTTTGGGCTTTCACTCTGGGTTTTGGAAAGCTCGGTTATCTGTCTCTACATATAAATAACTCGTGAGCTGTCACGGTTACTCATCAAAACAGATTGTGAAAAGTGCCAGATACACCTGCAGAAATGATTTAAGACAGACTCACATCCAAACCAGCTCAGACGAATGTTTCAAAAATCAGTTTCCAACTGAAAAGTACACAAGGAAGGAAGAAAATCTCAAGAAGAAACAAAAGAAAGATGCATTATGACCAGCTGCACAGCAACAGGCTCTAAACCAATGAGAAACCAGTGAGAAAAACAATGTACGGTTGAGATTATCTCTTAGCTGTGTATACAATCCAACTGCAAGCCACTCGTCTGAAGCCTTTTTGTGAAGAAAAAAAAACACTAATAAAATGCAGAAAGCCATAAAATGAAAATCTTTATGTCTATTGTTCTGCACTTTGGACAGTGGTTGCTGTTCCTTTATGAAATGCTTTATAAATAAAGTTGGCTCGACTTGGTTTAGGTCTGCTGATGGACAGGGATTATACTCCCAGCATGACCGTAAAATACGTTTCAGTATTGAGCTGTTTTGTGTCTCCTGTAGAAGGGCTGCAGATGTCCCACCGTAAACCAGGGGAAAGATTAGTTCCATATGTTAGATGTTCGGAGAGGAATCTGTTTTTCTAATTAAAACTTCCCGTGAAATTTTGAACTGAGTTTAAAATTCTGCTTCTCACATATAAGGCCCTTAATGGCCTAGCTCCTCGTTATTTACAATACTTGATAGCACGTTATGCTCCTAATAGAGCTCTCTGCTCTCAGAGTGCAGGATTACTCGTCGTTCCTAGAATATCTAAAAGTAGATTTGGAGGACGGGCCTTCTGCTACCAGACACCTATATTCTGGAACCAGCTACCAGTTTGGGTTCAGAAGGCTGACACCACCTCCATCTTTAAAACTAAACTGAAAACATTTCTGTTCAGTAAAGCCTACAGTTAGTCTAAACTATAGTGTGTAGGGGCTAATAGTTATAGCCATAGTTGTAGGAGCTCAGACTAGAGTAGCTCATCTTAATCACAGCTTCATCATAGCTATGCTGCTATAGGCCTACGCTGCAGGGGGACGCCAACATGATCTGTTGAGTGGTGTCTCCACTGCTTTTCTCCTTTTCCTTCCCTTTCCTTCTCCCTTCCTCCTCCTCCAGCTCATTCCATAGTTAATTAGGAGCACCTCATTACTGTAACTGTGATCCATTTTCTTTCCTGTAGTTTGTTGTGCTGTTTTAACCACTAATGTCTTCCAGGAGATTTGAATCAGGGAGGATCAATCAACAGGAGAGCAGCTCTAAAGACCTCCATAAATGATGTCATGAAGGATGATCTCAGGAATAAGACATGATGAAGGTTTGATATTTCTGATGCTTATCTGAAAGCAGAATTGATGGCCACAGTTCAGAGCTTTCTGAATGGAGGCGATGAGATAAATTCAGCCCTGATGACAGGACTCCAGGGCCAGATGGAGGACTTAATTAGGGAGAATGGAAAGCTAAAAGCATGACTTCCTATTAGTGAGGGCTAGATGGAGGAGGTGAGAAGAGAGAATGAAAGTTCAAACCACTCTGTGGTGATCAGCCTCCCTGAGACAAATGAAGCAGCAAAGATTGGCTCTTGAGCAACAAGTGTGAATCTGTGTGTAGCTTGGTCCTTTAATCATTGACTGAAGCTAACACATCTAAAACTCATAGCTAGGTACAGCCTGTCTTCAGGAGAGCCACTTGATCCTTCTTTTCCTTTCAGCTTTTCCCTTCAGGGGTCACCACAGCAAATCATCCACCTCTATCCATCTCTGTCCTCTTCATCCTCATCTCTCACGACGACTAACTTCATGTCCTCTTTCACTACATCCATAAATCTCCTCTTTGGTCTTCCTGTAGACCTCCTGCCTGGCAGTTTCAACCTCATCATCCTTCTCCACACTGTAAAAATAATTGTAATATAACAGAATTTTATTGTCTATTTTACAGATTTTTTTTCTGAATTTTTAAAATACCATTTAATTTACAAAAATAGACTGTGATTTTGTGACATCTGAAATACATATATTTATTGTTAAAATAGGTTCACAAATATATTGTAATTTCAAAAATATTTGTGTTATTTAAGGGCATAAACTATAAAATTCAACTTTAAAACTCTAAAAAAAAAAAAAGGAAAAAAATCATTTAAAATTACTGAGGAATTAATAGAAAAAATTTGTAATGTTACTATAATTTCTTTGTTAACTGACTAACATTTTCATTGAAGATAACTACAATTACTCTCATTTCTAGATGGTAACATTTATTAACATTATATTAATAAATTATTATTAATTATATTTATTTTGAAAGGACATCTAAAGAGAGATAGGGAAATGGGAAAGCTTGAGAGGGTGATTGATATGCTGCTAGTGAGCTGGCAGGTCCTTTTGGGTCATTTCCCAACATCCTTTGCAGCCCTGGTTGTTTAGGTGCTTATCTGTGTTTATTTGTTAGCTATTTGGTTTAATGCTGCCATGTAAAGTCTGTTGCTGGTTTGACCCCCTGTTGATTCAGACCCCTTACATTTAACATGTTCATTTGTGTCACCCTGAGTTAAGTCTGTCTGTGTTCGAATCAGTACCCGTGAGTTTGTTCAATAAAGTATGTAAATTTAAACTTGTACTGTGCAAGAACAGGAAGTTGATAAAATATCCTTTTTGCTAGTGCCATGGCTGTCAGGTGTTGCAGACCACTACAATACAAAGGCTACAGTTCTTAAAATTGTTGCAATTTTAAACCCATTGTCTAGTTACTCAACAGTTTTTTGACATGTTTTGAAAGATGAATCACATTATTTGTGTCATATTCTACCATATTACATCAAATGCAAATTATCATACAACTTCTTTACATAAAATAATGTCATTGAAACCAATCAATAACAGCACATTTCTGTAAATTTAAGCATTATTATTCGTAATACAGCATTTACTTACCATATTTCTAGGTAATTTAATTGTTTTAAAATGTGAAAATGTTTCTAAGTAAATGTTAAAAACAACCTAAAAATAAGGGAAAATCTTGTTAAAATTACACCTACAAACTGTATCTTAATTATGGAAAAAAAAGTATTTTTATGAGAAAGTAATTTTCTGTTATTTCAATGGTATTTTTCTGGTGCCCCAGCTGCCGGAAAATTACCTTTTTTTTTTTTTTACATTTTTTTTTTTTTTACAGTGCAGATATCTTCTCTATCCCTGCTCTGTTCATATCTAAACCATCTCAGTCTGGTCTCTCTGACTTTCTCTCCAGAACATCTAACATGTTTGGTCCCTCTGATCTTCTCATCCCTGACCCTCCAATCCTCATCACTCCCAAAGACAACCTCAACATTTCAGTCTCTGCTACCTCCAACTCCTGTCTTTTCCTCAGCGCCACAATCTCTTAACCAACAACATCACTGGTCTCACTACCTTTCCTTTTATTTTTGATGAAACTCTTAAATGCTACACATTACTGTTTAAAAGTCTAAGGCACCCTGGTCTTGTTGTTTTATCAAAGTTTTAATAATATCTACGTTTAGTTCACAGTCTCCTAAAGATATGAACAGAAAATATCAGAACCTGGTTAATCTCTCTTAAACCTAAATAGAGCAGATTCCCACCAATTAATATTGTTGCAGTCATTTGCATACACCAGTCTTAAAGTGCTGAACGACATACGTACAGATAAGAACAGAGAATAAATATTTTCCCAGTGATGTACAAGTACAAAAGCAGCTTAAAAAAAAGGCAGTTTAAAAGCTAAAGAAAGGAAAGACCTTTATAATGCGACAGACTTTAGACTCCCGATAACTGTCAGAGTTGTTCCCTCAACCCTTTCCCCTGTCATTAAACTGCTCTTTAGACCGCTCCAGGTTTCTCATAAACCCTTTTAAAGTAACTAAGTTACAAAAAAAGAAAATCATTTAAGTCCCAACTTCTCAATTTCTCTTAAATTTAAAAAGGACTTGGAAAAAAAGCCATTTATAAAGCAGAAAAGCTGCTTTAAAAAATAGCTGCTTTATAAATAGCAGTTTGTCTCTATCAGTTTAACTCATCCAGAGACTAAATTCTGGTCCATTCTTCCTGTAAAACAGCTGGAGCTCAGTGAGGTTGGATGGAGAGCGTTTGTGAACAGCAGTCTTCAGCTCTTTCCACAGATTCTGGACTGGATTCAGGTCTGGACTTTGACTTGGCCGTTCTAACACCTGGATACGTTTATTTGTGAACCGTTCCATTGTAGATTTGTCTTCATGTTTTGGATCATTGTCCTGTTGGAAGATAAATCTCTGTCCCAGTCTCAGGTCTTCTGCAGACTCCAACAGGTTTTCTTCCAGAATGCTCCTGTATTTGGCTCCATCCATCTTCCATCAGTTTTAACCATCTTCCCTGTCCCTGCTGAAGAAAAGCAGGCCCAGACCATGATGCTGCCACCACCATGTTTGACAGTGGGGATGGTGTGTTCAGGGTGATCAGCTGTGTTGTTTTCCTCCAAACATATCGTTTTGCATTGTGGCCAAAAAGTTTGATTTTGGTTTCATCTGACCAGAGCTCCTTCTTCCACATGTTTGGTGAGTCTCCAGGTGGCTTGTGGGAAACTTTAAACCAGACTTTATATGGATATCTTTGACATGGGCGTAACCACGCATTCTTTTGGGGGTTTATGTCCCCCCCAATACTGGGAAAATACCAATCTGTCCCCCCCAATATTATGTGTAAATATGTTAAATATTTCCTCCTTTTATAAAACCTGGCTCAACAGTCCGTCTCTTGTTATTTACGAATATTTACCGATCAATTTATTCCCGTTTATAAGGAAAACTAAAGTGTGTGACCACCCCTTCCCAGTTGTACACTTGGTTGCGCCCATTTAACGGCTCTCGGTTTGAAGCGGCTCCGACAGACGAAATAATAGAGAGCGTTGAATGTGAAAGAAAGGAGGGAGCAATGTCTTTACCCAAAAAGCAGAAAAAACAGGACATACGAAGTTTTTTCAGACAGTAAGCAACTAGATAGCTAAAGAGGAGTGATGTTGTCATACTGAGTGTGTTAATTTTTAATTAATTTGAAATATTTAACTCGTTAAAAAGGGCTCAGTTTGTTAGTTGAGCTAACTAGCTTAAAGTGAAGAGACTATCATATGATATGATGTGTCTTCCGTGTGTGTGCTGTTTTCTCTCTCCGTGTGTCGTGTGTGTGTGTGTGTGTGTAACGCTAGTAATACAAGCAAAATATTCAACGTATCAAATTAAAAAGATCCTCAGGGTCAGTTATTGTTCTTCTGGTACAATAATAATATCTGGTCATAATGCAGGCAGCACAGAGACAGGGAGAGGGATTGTGTAAGGACAGGCCACACTATTTTATTTTAATGTCAAATGAATAAATCTGTATATATATTCAATTAACATCAATATTTTACATTTAATTATTTGTACAAATCTATGATTTCATTCACATTAAACGTTTCAGTGTAAATGTGCAGACATTCATTTTGAGACAAATCAACAAAATACAAATTAACTTGGAATTAAAAGTCCATCGTGTGCTATGGACTTTTTGTGGTTCCAATCACAATATTTACATCAACATGCTTTAGGCATGTAATTTTTCCCCGCTGGAAGCTATCCTATTCGCTACTATCTCAGAGAAATTGCAGACTATTCCTTTAAATGTGATTTCAGATGGTCAATGAATAAAAATCACAGAACTGTGGGAAATGCACCTTTAAAAAAATTCTGGGGGAGGGCTCTCATTTGGACCCCCCCAATGTCTATACCATGGTTACGCCCTTGATCTTTGAGAAATGTCTTTCTTCAAAAAAATTAAAACTTTATATCTTCATGTTTGAAGCCTGAAATGTGACAAAAGGTTGAAAAGTTTAAGGGGCCGAATACTTTCACAAGGAACTGTAAATGTCAACATTATGATCAAGCCAGTAGAGTTTCATGAACATCAGCCCTAGTTAATATTAACCTTTGATACCTGATTGGCTGTTAAGAAACCATTTAGAAAAAAACTGGAATATGTTTTACCACAATAAAAGCCTTGTATGAGAACATAAGTTGGACTGACTGTTGGTACCAAGTTTCATCTTTGGATAATCACATTATAAGACACAAGCCAAATCAATGTTCAGAACATCTAAAACCACTCACCTGTGGTTTATTTCATTGTTTGGGGATGTTACAGTTTTATTATATCGCTCTACTGCCACCTTTTGGGAATATCTCATGATGCCTTCAAAACTGCCCTCAAGTTTAAAAAAGAGTTTGATACTAAAACTGGTTCCTCACTTTCAAGAGCGAATGACCATAAATACCATAAGCATCTTTTTCCTGTTTGCTTCTCGTTTTTACTTATTTTTCTTAAATTGGATGAGCTTCATTGACTTGCTACTTATAAATCTTTAGGATTACAGTCATTTTCAGACCAGTGACATGTGTATGTTACATGCTGTCATCTATATTCTGTCAGTGAGTGGATGCTGCCATGCTACATGGATGATATCACGCCGTACGCCAAGACAAGCCAGACATTTACTCTCTAATCCACCTCACCAGGATACACAGCAGCGCTATCAGAATGTTGCTGGGATAGAATCGATAAATCTGCTCCAACGGCATCGAAGTGGAGCAAAATGATCCTAACTTAAGGGGTTGAACCACCAGAGCACCAGAGTACAGATGTGTAAATATAAGTCCAGTTTCATGAGACTGAGGAGGCTGGAGATCACAGCTACCATTCAAAATGAAATAGGAAAGATCCAGGAACACATCCAGAAGACGAACTGAACATCTCAGGGAGCAGAAACCAAGTGAGGATGAACAAGAGGAACCATTGTGGAAAGAGAACAAATAGAGACCAGGGTCTACCCCAACAACATGTGCTTATATAGCGTTTTTCTAGTCCAGGGACCACCACGACACTTTTACTAAACCGGCAGCTTTCTCTCACTGCCACGCACACATTCATTAAATCGACTGCACCAGATGAGACCCAAAGCCCAGACTGTAAAGATGCTCCTGAGACGATCCAGCAAAGATGGAGGCTGCAAGCCTCCTCTATACTGGACTGGGTTTATGAAGTGGTTGAAAGATGGTGTTCTCAACCTGCTGCTGTTCCTGCTTCTACCACTAGATGTCACTGCAGACCACCCACATGTTCAGGTGAGGGTTGCTCAGTGACATCCATCCATTATCTGTGCCGTTTAATCCATGTCCAGTCTCAGTGATCTGCTGGAGTCTATCCAGCTCTCTACAGGTCCACCTGGACAGGTCTCCAGCTGTATGGTGACATAAAGCGCATAAAATAAAGATCCTGCAAACTGAAACATATTTAAAGCGTGAATGGGATTTCAAATCTTTACAGGCAGGGAGATATTACCAACAGATAAACTTTAATTAGACTTTAAGCAAACAAAAGGGGGTTTGATAGCTAAGGTAGAGGTGGTTAAAGGCACATAATCATTGGATTTTAGCTTTCAGAGATGTCAGATGTCAAGGTTTTTACTACTTTACTCCAAAACAATTCATTTGTTGACCACCGATCCTCCCAGCTCAGTCACTGTCCTCATACTGATACTCATTATATTTGCTGATCAGATCTGTATTGGTGTTATTGCTCAATATTGCTTGAACAATACTTTGCTAACTTTGTAAAATAAAATATAACATTGACATAAATGCACTTAACTGTCATTAAAATAAAGTGGGTAAAATAGTATGTAAACTCCTTGATATTTACAGTTTTTTCTGCATTAATTTGCCATAAAATGTGATCTGATCTTCTTGTAATAACAGATTAGTGCTATCTGTTTAAGATGAAATATCAGAGAATATCAGTTTATAATATTTAGTGTCTGTTTGCCTTTTATTGTAAAATTAGATGAACACTGTATCACATTTTGTTGCAACTTCCATCCATCATCCAGACCTGTTTAGTCCCATACAGGGTCTCAGCTCTCTTCAGGTCTAAAGGCAGGGGTCCACCTGGACAGGTACCAGACCATCACAGGACCACATGTAGACCGACAACCGTGCACGCTCACAATCACTCCTACAGGAAATTCAGAACCACCAGTTAACCTGACATGCATGTCTTTGAACTGCATTGTAATAGAAGGTTAAAGGGAAAAGACTGAGATCACAAATCTGTTAAATTAATCAATAGCTGATTCAGCTGTGTAGACAGTATTGTATCTGAGATCCATTATCAATATCAGATTGTTGCATGGCTAAAATGTACATGAGCTGTTTCCACACATACTTGTGTGAAATCTTGTCAATATGTTTTGAACTGGCTGCAACATTTGTTCAGCCAGCTGAAGAAGTCTGGAAATGACAGTGATAGTGTGTGAAACCAGAGAGTCTTCATGAAACTGGGGATACTGTTAAAATCAATCCTCTCTTCAATTCACACACATTTCTTCACTCTCTCTCGATGATACTGTCATATAGCTTTAACTTCTAGCAGCACGAGGGCACAAAAAAATGCATTTTCACTGTGTTTTAGCTGGATTTCTTCTTTCCTGTGTCTGTTGGACACAAAATGGCGAACAAAGCAGTCCAAGCTTCCACAACATCTTCAGAGAGATGTTCATGTTCAAGGAAATAACTGGCATGTAAGATCATCAAATGTCATCAACGGTCCTGCAGGGGTTCTGCATGACAAAGCAGGGAAAACGCTAGGTTAAATAAAATAAAATAAAAGTGAGTGTCATGTGTCTCTATCTGCTGCATACAAGTTTCCTTTAAAGAGTAAGAAGCTTAAATGTGAGTCAACTGATTTCCCAAAGAGAAAACAAGATTGCGCGAGTGTGCGTGAGTGCTTATGGGCGTGTGTTTGTGTGCGTGTGTTGGGGGGGGGGGGGGGGGGGTCGACAGCCCATCAGTGTCGGTCACATCGTGATTAAACGCTCGTGAAGTGATTGATGGTCCGTGAACGTTGGTCGTGTGTTGGTTTGTGTATCAGTCCGCGGCGGGTCTCTGCCGGACTACTTTTCTCTGCGGATGACTCGTGTCCGTGTGTGAGGGTCCGTCTGTAGAAGAGGAGCGGAGCTCGGATCAACTTTCAGGTAATATAAAACCTAACATTTATCTTTCTGACGTGTCTGTTTCATCTGCGCTGTGTTTTCTGTGATTCAGAGGTCTGATTTAGACGTCTGTGTAGTTTTATTTGTGTGTAACGAGCTTGACATGTTGGATATCACTCGGTCCTGTAAAAGGAAGAACAACCTGAAGTTTTTCATTGGAAATATTTAAATAATAAGGCAAAAACATTGACTTTGAAAGTCAAAAGTTTCACTTTTTACTAACTTCAACTAAAACATGGACTTTTGATGTCACAGCTTTGACCTGTGTACAAACTTAAGTAATTAACTTGTGGTATAACTGGATTATAATTTTATAATAAGTCTGCATTTTTGTATAATTAAATTTCGACTGTTTTTTTCAGGTCTTGGATTACTTATACGTTTGTTTAATTAGTAAAAAGCCCATGTTGTGTCCATTCAAAGGTTTAACAAGTTACATTGAGCATTTTATTGGACCTTTCTTACAGTATCTCCTGTTAAAAAACAAAACAAAAAAATAAATCTTATATTCTACGTTGGTGCAGCACCTCTTGTTAGCCTTAGTCTGAAGGGTTTGTTTTAGCTTTAAGGCTCCCAGCATGGTCAGTTTGCTCTGAATGGCCAGCTGGCCATTGAAAAAATAATAATATTAAAAAATAAAATAAACAAAATGAGCTCCTACTTTTGTATGTAGTCCACTACAGTTTATATACACATTACAGTGCATTCAGTGTCAATCAGTCAAGCTTCATTTCTGTAGCACATTTTATACAACTTGTGCAACACAGATTTCTTTGCAGAAGTAAAACAGATGCATTTGAGATAATTTAAGAAAACAGATCCCAACTGTGCGTCATGAACAGCAGCGTACGACCCAGGGGGGTTACATCTGTCTCGCTGGTCCCAGTTGAACCAGGAAGTGATTTTACCCACTGACCACTGGGGCCTGGCTCCAGTCTCCGTTGACCATAATATTAAAATGCAACTTGGCTGCAGAAATAAACATATTTCCAGCCTTGTTCAGAAGACGGTGCTGGTCTCCACAGCTGTAATGGTCTGTCACCAGTTCAGTTACTCAGTTACCAGAGCACTGTCTTGATTTCTGGGTTGTGAATAAAGACCTGACAGTCATTGTTATTTAGAAGATGATCTGTTTTTCTGTGCAGTTGTATTGTATTGCTGTTAACTGTGACAGGAGCTGATAAAAGGCCGGCTGTGTGGGGCGTTGCCGGGTGTATTTGGTCAGAGGCCTTGACGGAACAAGCCTCACACCGGTTTGACTGTTTTCTAAGCAAATCAATGTTTTTAGGCTTAGAGCGGTTTATTTTAATCAGATGTGAGACGGTCTCCCTTGTTTGATCTTTACTTTCTGTTGGATATCGTGGTGCGGCCACACAGGATTTTCAGAGGGGTGTTGCATTTATCCATCTAGTTATCGTGTGTGGAGAACGCTGGCGTAACAGGTATGTGGTGTCTGGATTCATTTTTTTTTTAGCGTGCATTCATGAAATATTCACAGAAAAGTCAGTTTCTGGGTGATCAGTTGGCCTGTTTCTTGCTCCTCTTGATTTTCCTCGTGGAGGTCTGTTTTCATCAGTCTGTCACACGGCCTGCAGAGACCTGGGAGCGTCCTGCGTTGGGGGACTATTCATTTTTATTAATTTTCTTGTGTGGTTTGTTTCTGTTAGGGCCATGTCGCTACTCCGACTGCTGTGGCAGTTTTTAGCCCTGCTCCTGGGTAGAACTGACACCCAACTTACCTGTTATGTTGGACTCTGTGATCAGCCCAGTTGGGCACCAGTTGGGCTTCTTTTGTTTTTTGTGCAAAAACCTTTGTTAATTTTAAGCTTTAGATTCTGGTTGAAGTCATTTTCTGTGAACCTTCATTGTTACTCTGTTAATTGTACAGATAGATTGGCTGTGGGCTGGTCTGGAAGGGTCTGAGGATGAAGTTTAGGGAAGCAGCCTGTGCTAACTGTGCATCAGCTAGACATTTGCAGCCTTCAGCCCCCCTGAGGCTTCATCACAACCCTTTCAGACTGACCAACTCTGCCCAGACCTACGCCAAGACCCAGCTGTGACAAAGACATGGGGACTGCAAGGCTGCGTCATTTCTGATGTCATCACTGATGTCATCACTGATGTCATCACTGAACCACCAGTTGAAACGGGACTGGGGGGCAGGGGTCCTGCGGTGGGAAACCTCAATGAGCTGATGCAAAACTTACCTGCATACGTTTTAAGACAAACATACAGGAAAATAAATCTCTAGTGGTTGATGTGACATTTTTTGAGGACACTGTAAATGATGCTGCCATTGGGTTTATCACCGTGATGAAATCTAAACCAAGGAAGGGCGATACCACAGTTTTAGGATTGGATACCGATATTGATGCTTTTTCTTACATTTTCATCGATAACAATACAGATGCCAATACTGGCTTTCTTTTTCGGTCATAATATTATTACATTAAGGGAAAATTGCATTACAAATGTGGCCGTTTAAAATCAATTTATTTAGTAATACATAAACAAACAAAAAATAAAATAAATTACATATTAATTAAATAAATGTAATATAAACAAAAGTATGGACAGTTGCACTTTCTTCTTTTCTTATTTTGCTCTTTTTTAAAAAAAAAAAAAAGCATCATAATAAACATAATAAAAAAATAAAACATAATAAAACTGATACAACACAACAAAGTTTTGGTTAGAAAACCTGTTTTTGGAGCATCGTACCACTTAGGGGTGTAACGGTACACAAAACTCTCGGTTTTGAGGTCACGGTTCGGTTCATTTTCGGTACAGTAAGAAAACAAAATGCAAAATATAAATGTGCTAGTTGTTTATAACACACTTTTGTGCTTTTTAACAATAGGAACATTAGCCTATACAAAGCTAGAATTTTGCTCAAAAATATAAATACAATATTCTGAAATGTAGATATTTTGAAAAACAAAATAAAAATAACATTGGCTCAGACTTTTTCTTAAAGAAAATATCCATCTGATGTGCAAAATTGAACAGTTGCAACACTGAACAGTTTCAAGTTGTTGCTCAGATTAAATAACATGAATAAGGCTCAGACTGTTTCTTTAAAAACATTTTATTTTTTCATAAAGTCCCGGTATGATTTTCTGGCTAAAATGTGGACGAGAAGGTAGCGAGTTTTTTTTTTTTTTTTTTTGTACTGCATGCCACATGATTTCTCTTCCCAATAGAACTATTTACATATCAACAAACTTTTTTGTTGCTGTAGAACTTGCTTTAAATTTTATGCATATTTATAATAACAACAATAGTAATAATAATAAGAACAATATTATTATTATTATTGAGGGACGTGGAGAGGAGGGAAAAAGCTCGAGTTGTCTCGCGCAGGGGGCGGCGTGTTTGTGTGCACGCGCGTCGCCTCGCCTGTGTATGTGGTGACACGCGCCCAGTCCCGGCAGAGAGAGAGAGAGAGAGAGAGAGAGAGAGAGAGAGAGAGAAGCGCGGCTCGCGAGGCAGACAGCAGCCAAGTGATGCTTCAAACCTAGCGGTTTGAGTGCGCGTGAGTCTCAAAATCACCAGAAAAAGTAGCTAGATTTGTCGCTAGTCGCTTTTTACACATTAAGTCGCTGGGGGGGGTCTGGAAAGTCGCTAGATATAGCGACAAAGTCGCTAAGTTGGCAACACTGGTTTGTTGTCTCGTGTGCGCGCAACTGCGCATGTGCGGCTGCAGCGCTCTGCTCCACAACATGCGGTCCTCTACTTAATATGTCCGTGTGGAAACTCGTTCAGTACGCCTCCGTTCCGAACCGAGCACTCCATACCGAACGGTTCAATACAAATACATGTACCGTTACACCCCTAGTACCACTTCACTAGAGTGACATGTTAAACACTACACAAGTTTCCTGATGGTCAGGTTGGCTGTCATAAAACAATACCAACTAACCCCTAACCCTAAACCCTAACCATAACCCTAACGCTAACCCCTAACCCTAACCTTAACGCTAACCCCTAACCCTAACCTTAACGCTAACCGTAACTGCATCACAAGGGAAACTCGAGGTTATAATCAGAGGACGGCAGTTACAGCTGCGCCATCATTCACTTCTCTCACAAACGTTAAAATCCTTACTATTTTTAAATGCCACTGGCTTTATATATCCACACAAATTAACTTTTCTAACACTTCCTTCAACGCCCTTTGAAAACAAGCCAGAAGTTCCACCTTTTTAAGGTGCTTTGTCAAATGTCTGGTGTTTCTGCAGTGTGAAACTATCTTCTCACACTTCTGGCACCTTGCCGTCACTTAATCAACTGGCTGAAAGTAGCACCACACCACACTTCTCTTTGTATCTGCCATGACTATCAGACCACCAGTACTCTCTGCCCTCCTGAGTGGGAGGCGGGACGCTCGTTGTCTGAATGTACAGTATTTGATTGGCTGCTTTGACATCACTCTGAAGTTTTCTTTTCAGGTGACATGGGCCAGCCCGACATGCCACCAGATACGGGGTGTCTCGACTAGGGCTGTAGCAATACACTAATCTCGTGATATGATACGATACGTTACAATATATTTGGCTCACAATATGATATATATATCGATATTCATCTTACAATACATTTACATAATTTTCCGAAAGATTTTAAAGGGACAAAGTAATTTTGGTGACATCTTGTGAGTGTTCCAATGACTTTGTTTGAATTAATTGAACTGAAAGAATCAATTACACATTATATGGCTGACAGGCAGCTTGCAAATGCTGGACAAAATGAATTAAAAACAACAGGATAGCGGAGCTCCATCACGTTCACCATGCGCCTAAAGCCGGAGTTTTCCACCACTGAATCCAGTCTCAAATCCTGACAAATAAAGAAGGCAATGGACTCCGTAATTTTCTGCGACCGAGGTGAAGTAGATGAAAACTGGTGGCAACAACCGCCATCACTGTCCAGAGTGGTTTGTTTCGGATCGCGCCGCAACTTCTTGGGTTTAGCAGTTAGCTCTCAGTTAGCATTACCTTGTCACGGTGGTGACGTTTCAGGTGGCCTCGCAGGTTGGTGGTATTTCCAGAGTACTTCACGTTTGTGTGACACAGCTTGCAAACCGCCATACTTTTGTCTAAATCTTCGCTTTCCTTTTTCTTTTTAAACCCGAACTGCTCCCACACATCTGCTTTTAAGCACGCAGGCGCTGCGTTTATACTCGCCGCCTTCCTCCTGACTGGCTCAGCTCTAGCTAGAAGAGAAAGAAGCTTCTGGATAACCTGTTAGAAATGCTCTACAGCGATACTAGCAGCTGGAGGACTTAATGGCTCTTCCTGCACTTAGCAGGGGGGGCAAGAGCACAGGGGTTTTGAAGGGAGCTTAGAATATCGATACCTGCGGCTGAAAAATCGATACTCCATGGGGAAATAAAATATCGATATATATCACAGAATCGATAAAATCGCCCAGCCCTAGTCTCGACACACAGTCGCTGAATTAAGCTATCTAAAACAGCGGAAAGTGATGTGTGTTTTATTTGTTAATTAGTATCGATGCCTGTTAAAAGATTTCGATACCAAATGAGTTGTGTGTGACTAGTGCTGGCGATATGGAAAAAATCATATATCACGATATGGACTATTTTATATCACGATAACGATATAAATCACGATATACCATAATAAAGTATGTTTTCAGTTATTCTCTGAAAAGTTTGACAAAAATTTCATTGCTTACTTTTCAACTTTATTTTGAAAGGACATTTAGCTGAACTGTCACAAACATACATTTTAGTGCAGCAGAAACAGGTAGGTACAGAGGTACAGTAGCTTTCACATTTTTTTTAAAATGCACAACAGTTTCTCAGAGGAAAAAAACATTTTTGCACTGAAGTTCAGCTATAAAAAATAAACATAAATTATTTTTCAACTTTCTGAAATCTGTAAGCTTGTAGTGCAAAGTTTCCAAACTAATATAAAGTGTCTAAAGTAAACATCAGGGTTGAAGAGAACTCTGTTTAAGGCATTAACCATGAATAAAAGTGCAAACATAAAAGGCTACTTTGTAGAAGTAGATAAGATTCTATCAAATTTATCATTGCAGGTTATTTAATTATATATTTGCTGTAGTAATTGATAAAATTAGGTTAGAAACGATAGAAGAGAAATGGCACGATATACACTTTTATATTGTCCCCACGATATATATCGTCATATTGCCCAGCACTATGTGTGAGTATCAATATATCTATATCACAGGATCGATAATCTCATCCCTATAATAAACATTAGTTAGGCCAGTGACAGTTAGGCAAAAGATGTTTCTTTCTGACTGTCATTTGTAACTTACTCACAGAGAATCCCGAAGCTACCAGAGTTCAGTGAAATGGTGCTGTTTTTATCCACTAGGTGGCAGTAACGTGCTCCATTTGGGACTTTTTGCAGACATGGCCACTTCTGGTAAATAAAGTAACCAACCAACATAAGCGATACAGATGGTTAATTTTAGTAATTTTCTACCTTCAAACAACCATGGCGTACAACTGTGATGCTGTGGACTGTAAATCACATAGATCTAAAGCAAAACCACTACACATCTGTCCCTTCATAGTAGGGCTGTCTCAATCCGATATTGATATCGGATATCGGTCCGATATCAGCCAAAAAAGAATATTGGATTATATTGGACATCATGTAAAGTCTCAGATATTAACACTCCCATAAAAAGCAGTTCATTCTGCTCCGGCGGTGACTATGGTTCATACTCCAACACAGCAGTAGGTAGCGATAATACACCAGGTGCGCTAGCTAAAGAAGAGTGCTCGGCTCCAGCATGTAGCGCTCACGTGACCACAACAGTAACACCGTATGTGCCTGAAGAAATGATGTCGGCTGTGTGGCAGAACCTTTCCCTAGAGACGAACAGAGATGCTGAGTGCAAAGTCTGCCATGCACAAGTTTCCCGTGGTGGCGCAGAACCAGGGAAGTTTAATACGACCAACCTCATCACATATTTGAAATAGAACCATAAAGAAATGCATGGCAATTTTTCAAAAGACCAGTGAGACCAAGAAAAATGTATCTCTACCTCCTTCAAACAACCAACGTTGGCTGAAACATTCTCTAAGCATGAAAACCTCCCTGGTGACGGCCATTTATTGTGCTGGATGACCAGCCCCGGTCAGTGGTGAGTAATGTCGGGTTTAAACGCTTAATTGAGGACCTCGAGCCACGCTATGCTATCCCTAGCCGCCGCTACATTGTCGAGAAAGTAAGTTAAATGGCAGTTTTCATAAGTTATATGGCTCATTGTTCAGGGCCTCCCCATTTATTTTTTCTATTCTGCAGTTTTTTTAATTGTTAATAAATGGTATGTTCTCTAATACTACTGTTGTTGACTATTATTCTCTGAGTAATGTCACTTGATGCTGCCGTTTTTAACACTCCACTCTACAGAATAAATAACCCAAGTATGTAGCATGCTGATATCGGATTGGTATCGGCCGATATTCAAGGCTGAAATATCGGTATCATATCGGAAGTGAACATATAGTATCGGGCCAGTATCGGGCCATAGTATCGGGCCAGCCCTACTTCATAGCTGACGTGAGTAAAGAAAGATCTCTGCGTAGAGAAGATGGAAGCGAGAGGAAGGATAAAATGGGAAGGAATGTTGACGTGCTGAACCTTACCAGAAATTCCAGGCGATGTTCCCATCATTTCTTCAAAATGATGGGAATTGGTAGCAAATGTAAAAATGTAGACATAAAGATGATTAGAAGATTCATTGATAACAGTCACTAAATCAGTGGTACCTTAGACCTTCTAGGAGAGTTTATGGAGTAAAAATGTCCTATGCAGTGTATGCTTTCATCATGCTATCTGCATACATCATGCATACATTAATGCTATCATACCTGTGGCAGTTTTACTACAGTAAATACACAGTTGACCAAAAAAAGAAGAAGAAAAAAGGTAACAGGACCTATTTTCGGTCACATTTGGAGCAAATTTACAGTAAATGGCTTCTCACTGTTTAATTAGTAAGTTATTTTAGAGATAATTTATGAGGAATCAAAACCTAAACCTGACTACCTCAGGCACTATTATGTCTTCATCCTTTTGTCATTTCCTCACCAGAGTGACCAGCATCATGGCTGGTTTAGAAACAGGTGTGAGTAGCTGGAGGCTGGTCTGCTGCTGTTTGAATCAGGAGGAAAATATTATTATTATTATGGCAGCAGCACAGAACTAAGGCACAATGCTCAAAGACAGATGACTTTGCCAAAGTGACTATCTTCATTGTACAGAAACTCTGGTGTCAATAACAGGCAACGAGGCAAAGATTGCTAAAGTAAAGGTCTTGGTCACGGCAGATGAGTTTCTCTCTTTCCAGTCTTGAGGGTAGCAGACTGTGGCTTTCTGTGATCCAAACGACTGACCCATCCTTTCATAGTTTCACAGTATAAACTAAGAAAAACCGCTGTAGAGACTGATCTGGATTTATTGGATCAGATTTCTCTTGTTAGGCCTGTTAGGAGACACGTCTCATGTCAAAGCTAAAGGCAAAGCTAAAGAGTTTGATAATCCATGTTTAACAAAAGGACGTTTGAGAGCCCCCTGAAAGTGGTCATAAAGGTTGGAAAAGTCTTGACAATCCACAGCAATTAATGCTTCAAAAATTCAGAATTAGTGGATTTTGTTTTTATTTTATTTTAATTTTGAACACAAGGTTACTGAAGTTTCAGGTTAAGTTTCAGGTTAGCTCAGCACAACTCCTGATTTAATAACCGTCAGTTTGAGGTTCTCACAAAGCTTTAACAGCTCTGAGTCCTTGGTCTTCACAACATTTTAGGTCACTGGGGGGTGAAGTATGTTTGCTATTTAGAGCCAAACCTTTTTTCTGATGTTGGCATAAAATTCAACCTTGCGTTTCTGCCTTGAGCATTTAGAAATTCCAGTAATGACATGAAAACCTTCAGTCCGCCATGGTTATATTAGGGATCATGTCTGACTTATACTTTTTTTCATTATACTTTACTAACCACACGCAAAAATAGGACAAGCACTTGTCTTTGTTCTAGGAAGATCTTCACTGTGAGTAACCAAATTCAGAAAGACAGAATGTCAGTGGTCAACCTTAAAACCTACTTCTCAGTTTTTGCATATATATATATATATATATATATATATATATATATATATATATATACATATATATATATATGTATATTAGGGCTGTCGATTTCTCAAAATAATTAATCAGATTAATCGCATGAATGTCAATAGTTAATCATGATTAATCGCAAATTAATCGCATGTTTTTATCTGTTCTAAATCTACCATATACAGATCTTTTTCAAGTTGTATTACACTTATTAATACGAGTCCTGACTAGAACCAGGAAATATGACCATATTAGTCCAGTCCTGAGGTCTCTGGCTTCCTGTCACTCAGAGAATAGACTTTAAAACAGCTCTACTTGTGTTTAAGTCTCTTCATGGCCCCAAAGTCCATCTCTGACATGTTAGATCCATATGAACCAACCTGGACTCTGAGAACCTCAGGTAGTGGTCTCCTGCTGGTGTCCAGAGTCAGGACTAAACAAGGTGAAGCTGCATTTCAGTTTTATGCTCCTAAAATCTGGACCAGTCTTCCAGAAGATGTGAGACAGACCTGAACTCTGACAATGTTCAGATCCAGACTGAAAACAGTTCTGTTTAGATGTGAAGATGATGACTGGAAGGATTTTATCTGCACTCTTCATTTTTAATTTAATTAACTAATTTTTTAATTAATTAATTTTATTTATTATTGATTATTTTTATGCTTGTATGGAATTATTCTATTTGCCTTCTTGTGACTTTATGCATCTGTAAAGCACTTTGAATTGCCTTGTGTACGAATTGTGCTCTACAAATAAAGTTGCCTTGCCTAATATGAGAGTACACAAATGCTAGCCTTATGCAAAAGAATTCATGTTTATTTATTGCTACAATGCCAAATCCATTATATATTACATATATATATATATATACTCAATATTTTCTCTTATGTTCTTCATACAAAAAAAAATATTTTCGTGGTTTGCTTCAAACGGGGGGGGGGGGGGGGGGGTGGGGGGGGGGGGGGGGGGGGGGGGGGGGTGGGGGGGGGGGGGGGGGGGGGGGGGGGGGGGCTCTCTGCATCCGCGCTCTGATTAGCCGACAAGTGATACTTGAGAGTGGTTGGACTCCGGTGGTAACTAAATTCACATCGACAGTAAACACAAACAACATTTATCTTGTGGAGTTAGCCATCAGGCAAGGTTTTGAAGCTAAACTTACCATTCAAAATAGCATCTTTTGTATCCATTTTTATCCCAGCTACTGCTAACGGAGGTTTGTTTACGTCTGTCTGTCTGCGGCATGGCCGTCGACGTCAGTGCATGGCTTCCTGTTTTGACAAACTACAGGACTACAGGACTACAACTACGGAGGTTCATGAGGCCTGGAGGTAACACCTACTCTCCTCTCTACTATTGTACATCAACGGCCGGCTCGCGTTAATCGTGCGTAAAAAAAATTAGTTGCGTTAAAATTATTTTGCGTTAATCACGCGTTAACGCGTTAACTTTGACAGCCCTAATATATATATATATATATATATATATATATATATATATACATATATTACATATATACTTATTACATAAGTGTGTGTGTGTGTGTGTGTTAGGGCTGATGAGACGTGCACAATATTGGATATTTGCTGATATCCGATATGCTGATATTTTTTTACTTTTTTTTTTTTTTTTTTTGCAGTGAGTTCTTCCGCTTGTCACCCCTGTACCCTTAATGCACTTTTGTTGCTTATTTATTTTTTTTATAACCCGCTATAGGAGTTCTGAATGAGTGTTATAGCCAGGTTATAGGAAAATAAATTCGAGTTTCCAAAACTGAAGTTCTACATTTCCAAGAATAAATTTGTAATATTAGAATAAAAAGTAATAAAGTCAGAATTTTATGAGAATAAAGTCAGAGGACACACGCAAATACATAAAAACGTAATAACATCATATTTCTAAACAAACTCTGTTTTGTGTACATTCTTTTTAAGGCTTTATGATATTTATGGTCATGTGATACTCATACACACCAAGTTAAAGTATTTTATTTACGCTCAGATCCTACAGTGATGTAGGACTTAACAAGCTGCTCCATGTCCCTCAGTTTTAGCACAGACCATAACTTTGTTTTCTTGACACCATAGACATTTTTTCTTTAAAGTTATTACTTTATTCTTATATTACATTATATGATTTTATTTTCACAATACTGTGTTGTTTCTTTTGTAAAAGTATGGCTTTATTCTGCCAATATTCCAAATTTTATCTATGAAATTACAATTTATTCTGGATAATTATGACTTTCTCAGATTCAAATATTCCATCTTCTTTTTTTATTATTGCAGTTTTATTCTCTAAGCTTTTAGCTATTTGGTTGTTCTTTACTGTTTCTCTTTTCAAACCGACAGTTTGTTTTCAGGTTGTGATTTCAGAACAGAGAGCACCAAATAATAGAGATTTAATTTTTTTACCTCTACCTCCCTGATAGTGACTCAGTTAACATTTGTTAAAATTACACATCTTATTTTCTGTTACATTTGTTCACTTGTCACAACGTAACTAAAGGCATACCTTCTCTCTCTCTCTCTCTCTCCACTGTTTCACGAATATGTTTATTTTGTTTGGGTACAAAAACTATGATGCAGTCAACAAAAAACAAATTGCAAAATGCAAAACATGCGAGTCAAAGATCTCAGGCGGAGATGGAACGACTTCCAACCTGGTTTGACATTTGCAGTTGCACAATGAGCGGTCGGTGGTCTTCTTATGCTGTTCTGTCTATCATTTACATTCAACCAACTTTCTTACCTGGGACTTGCCTGTCTTGACTTGAGACGTGGAAAACAATGTCCTGTTCCTCCCTCTGACACTGTGTTCATTTAGTTGAATCTAATCAGTGCTTTTCTACCAAACACAGTCCAGTTTCTTGCCCAAGGAGACTTAAATGTACAGATTATGAGGACCTGAACCACTGACTGTCAGGTTGGCAGATTACTACTCTCGCTCTTGAGCCACAGCCCCCCCGCTTTATAAATCTGGTGAAAGAATGTGTATTCACTATGGCTGGACAAGTTAACGCGTTATTATCGCATTAACGCATTAATTTATTTACGCCAACATTTATTTATTGCACGCTAACGCATGTTGCTCACGTGCTTTTGTTTTGAAAAGTCTGTTACTGGCTGCTGTGGAACCGGAAGACAAGTGGCAGGTAAACATAAGAAAAAGCTAAAACAGACATGGAGAACGGCAAAAATCTGTGAACTTCACAGTTCAGGTAGCAACTCAGGTAGAAATATTAACAATTCTGTCTGGAAAAAATTCTGGACTGCAACAAAACTTTGGCGTCATTCGTCCATGTTCCATCAGATCTGCTCCATGTGTTCACTGTCCTGCTGTTCTCTAGCTGGTTACTGCAGTGCGGCTCCATCTAGTGGCACAGATGTGTAATGACAACAGAAAGTCCAGTCCTCCACTATAAAACAAATTCAGTTCTGTGGCACGTTCTTTAATTTTATATTTTTGATATATTTTTTTGTGTTAGATTAAAATATATATATATATATGATAAAATGTCACTTTTTATTTATTTTTTTTTTTTTGATTGACAATTGAAAATGGAAAGAATGAATAATACACGGATTGGTAAAGTTACTGAACTTTAACATGGACATTTTCATTTTAAAGTTCTCCCAGACGGAGGATTCAACAGAAACAAGGTTATTTGTAACAACTGACAAGTTGAACTCCCCGTTAAAAGTTTCTGCTGCTACCTCAGAAATGACCTGTTTTAATGTTATGATTGTGTTGAGACACAATCATTTTGTTGGATTTTGTTTGAAAGTGTTTGAACAACAAATGTTATGGCACTTTAGTTCATATGGCAGCAGAACATTTCAATAAAAAGCATTTTACACTACTTTTAAATTCATTATTTGATTCTGCGTATACAATGCGATTAATCGTGATTAATCAGGGAATCAATGTGATTAATCGCAATTAAAAATCGTAATCGTTGGCCAGCCCTAGTATTCACACTGATCCCCTGACGTACAGAGACATTGATTATCAATTCATTGATGATAAATGCCAGATTTAGAAAAGAAAGTCTAAGTATAAAGCCTCAGTCTAGTATTGTCGATTGCTGGATGATGTATAATTTTCTGGTAAAGATTGCAGTTATGTGGGTGTGTGCAGGTATTTGCTCATGCAGGTGTAATATTTGTACAGTTGGGTGTTGATCGGTATGCTGGTGACGTACGGTGAGTCCCTGTTATATCTGGCCTGATCGGATCTCAGCTGATCTCTTGTGTGTCCATCCGAACAGGTGCTGTCAGAACACCAGAAGAACTCGCCCCAGCCTTCATGGCCACCAACGTCACCCCTGAGGGCTGCGGCCCGAACGTGGACTCCCTCTATTACAACCTGTGCGACTACAGCGTGGTGTGGGGCATCGTGCTGGAGGCCATCGCAGTGACTGGGATCGTTTTCTGCTTTGTGCTCTTCATCATGCTGCTGGCCACCATGCCCTTCATGAAAAACCCCAACGACAAGAGCTCGGTCGCCCTTCATGCCATGTTACTGGTCTGCACTTCCGGTCTCTTCTGCCTGACGTTCGCCTTCATCGTGGGGAAGGACTTCTCCACCTGCGCCTCGAGGAGGTTTCTCTTCGGGGTGCTGTTCGGAGGCTGTTTTGCGTGCCTGGTGATGCAGTGCGTGAGGCTGAATATCCTGGTCAGACACAACAGTGGCCCGCGGGTCTGGGCCCTGTGTCTGGGGGCTCTGGGGTTATGGCTGGTGGAGGTGATAATCAACACGGAGTGGGTGATCATCACAGTGGTGCGCCACCCGCAGGGGCCCCTCAACGCAACGGCCGAAAGTGGCAGAGCCATTGCCACACCCTGCAACATTGCCAACCAGGACTTTGTCATGGCACTGATCTATGTAATGACCCTGATCTTGGCCGTGGTGGTGGCGAGTCTGGCCGTCATGGCGGGAAAACACGGGCAGTGGAAGAAGGAAGTTGCTCTGATACTCCTGGCGAGCTTGTTCTCTGTCGCCATTTGGGTGGCGTGGATCGTCATGTACGTGTACGGCAATGAACAGACCGGGGGTCCAACATGGGATGATCCAACCTTGCCATTGCCTTGGTGGCAAATGCGTGGGTGTTCATCATCACCTACACCATTCCTAACATCTGCTGTTTGACCCGTGAAGATGAGAGCCAGGAGGTCTACGAGCAGAACCTGTACGCCGGCAGAGGAGTCGGATATGAGACCATCCTGAAGGAGCAGAGCCCTCAGAACATGTTTGTGGAAAATAAGGCCTTCTCTATGGACGAGCCCAGCCAAGGTAGGCAATTCATCTGACTTTACCATGCTTATATGATTCCTAATCCATAACTGGAAAAGCTGCCTGAGGAATGTTTATGGTGCATTAACAGTAAATGTGAAACTTTGTGAGGTAACAAGGAATTGTTTCTTGAGTTTTCAACACGTGAAATGTGTCTCTAAAGTAGCTAGAATCTTAACAGTTTTCTCAATTTTGCATCTGATTCAAAGTCAGTTTCAAATCAGCGCAGTTAAAAAATGTGTCTTAGATTGACATTTAGACAAATGGCCCACAGTAAGGACTCAAGGTGAACATTTACTGGCTACTCAGGTTCAGGCATTCAAACATCCTTATAAACATATACCATCAGTCTACAGTGTTACATGCTAACACTCCACTACTTAGTGAAAGTAAAAGTTGATATTTTTGACAACCTGCCAAATGTACAGAGGATTACAAAGCTTTTGTGGATGTTTTTGAGCCTAAGTTTGCTTTAAACATTGGTATGTGAGACGAAAACCTCATATCAAGTTTTTTTGTCCTTTATGAAAGAGAAAGATACAAACTTCTCAAAGCCACCTTTCAAGCAGACGTGTTATTCAAGTGTTTTGAATTCATAAAGAAAATATATTAATGACTGAGCTGTTCTGTCCTTGGCGATGCTTTACTGTTATAGTACATATATTTGTATCCATACATATTTTCATGGTCTTTCTTTCAAATGGATAGATAGAAATATAGCCTGAGGTTTTAGTTACCATCGTAGTTCCCCCAAAAGGTTCCCAGTTCAAATCCCAGCTGGGATCTTTGTGTGTAGTTTGTAGTTGTACAGGTTTGTTTTTACTCTTTTTTTCCTCCTACAGTCAGAAAAAGAAGCATGTTAGGTCAGTTGGTAATTTTAAATAGTTTTGGGAGTGAGGGGGCATGTTTGTTAGTCTCATTTCAGTGATGGACTGATGAGCTGCCCAGCGTGTAGAGCTGGTTATAGGTTAGTTAAAGTAGTTGTAGAAAGTAAATGAACAAGGTTTCTTTTTCACCTCCAACTATACATTTTTCATCAATATTAACTGAAGCTTCTAGTTGTCCATATTTGGAATTTGTTTGATGAATTTTTATCCACTGAAAATACGTCATCAAACATTTGAAAGCATGTATGGCAAGAAATAATACTCAAAATGGGTCTTTTATCAAATATTTTAGCCATATAACAATCCAATTCAATTCAGTTCAGTTTTATTTGTATAGCGTCTGTTACAATGTCAATTGTCTCTAGGCGCTTTACAGAGACCCAGATCATGACTCACGAGCAAATATCATTAACTAAAATTATAATATTAAATCCAAATCAAGGATAACGGCAGGTAAAAATCTCCCACAAAGGAAGAAAAAAACCTTTAAGCCAAACAGTGGCAAGAAAAAACTCCACTTTAAGAGGAAGAAACCTTGATCAGGACCTGGATCATATGGGGGGACCTTCCTGATGAAGACCAGCTGGGTAAAGAAAGAAAAAGAAGGAGAGACAGGACAGAGAGAGGATGGAGGACAGAGAGAGGATGGAGGACAGAGAGAGGATAGAGGACAGAGAGAGGACGGAGGACAGAGAGAGGATGGAGGACAGAGAGAGGATGAAGGACAGAGAGAGGATGGAGGACAGAGAGAGGATAGAGGACAGAGAGAGGACGGAGGAGGATAAGGACAGAGAGAGGATGGAGGACAGAGAGAGGATGAAGGACAGAGAGAGGATGGAGGACAGAGAGAGGATGGAGGACAGAGAGAGGATGAAGGACAGAGAGAGGATGGAGGAGAGAGAGAGGATGGAGGACAGAGAGAGGATGGAGGACAGAGAGAGGATGAAGGACAGAGAGAGGATGGAGGACATAGAGAGGATGGAGGACAGAGAGAAGATGGAGGACAGAGAGAGGATGGAGGAGAGAGAGAGGATGGAGGACAGAGAGAGGATGGAGGACAGAGAGAGGATGGAGGACAGAGAGAGGAGAGACACTAATGACTGCATGAAATGACTCCATAAACAGATGCAGGTAGCAGCACTGAGGTGAGATGGTCAGAGGACTAGATCACCGGTCACCACGGCAGCCGACACCCTGAACACACCTACACACACAGGTGGAGGTAAATGCTGGGATGGACAGAGTTGCTCTCTCAGAGGAGCAACAAGATAACAAGATGTATCTTTGCAGGGACTAAGTGACATTTTTGATTGAAAGCGCTCCAACCACGACAAAGAAATGAGTTCTGTTTAGTTCATAATCACTGTAACATTTAGAATCATTAATTTATTATCATGACTGCTTCGTGTGGTGGCAGCGGATGCAGAGAATGGGGAAAATGACATTACAGTATGCAAAGTTTCCTTTTTTCATTTGCCTTGGAAACGACTTCGGCAGTTTCCTGCAAAGCAAATATTTGCCTGGGATTGATTTGGAAAGTTTTACAGCGTTTGTGTTTGTGTGACTAACCTGAAACTAGAGGGAGGCGTAAGCACTAATGTGCACGTGTGATGTGTGACACATTAGTTACACCATCTCCTTTCTGTTCACCTTCTAAGATTATCAGAATACAGAGAGAAAACTGCACACTGCAAGTGTTTTAAGAGCACACAGACAATGAAGGTGGTTTCCCTCCTGCGTGATGACACCACAGGAAGTGATGTGCTCTGGTTTCACACCTGAGCTGACCATCGCAGTCAACTCAGCCCTGCGGCTCGCTGCTGGTCAGCTGGTCAGGATGATCCAGGAGTTTTCATTCGGAATTAGGCGTTTACATGGTAATTTTTAATAATTTTAAATCAGATTTAATTTTAATTCTGAATTAAAGAGGAATTAAACTTCCCATGTAAACGCCGTTTACATTAGCCGTTAATAACCGTTAATATTAGCCCAGGGGGTAAGAAGCCAGGTCAGAATAAAACTGCTATTTTAAGACTTTTCAAGTTTATTTTTATATTTATTCCAAAATAGTCAAGCATTCGAAGCAGGGATGTAACTTCAGCTTTCATTCCACACAGCTGAGATACAAGAATCCTTTAAATATGTATCCAATCCAACAGTATATTAAGATGAATATTATTAATCTGTTAATATACTTTTGGATGTCTGCATGATAATATCATTTGATCATATTCTATTTCTTATAAATAGAATATTTATAAAACAAAAGTCAAAGCAAGTCTCTTCTTGTTGTTTTGTTTCATTGTTGCATTTCAAGTTTAGATACCTTAAACACATCAGCTTTGTTCTGCAGTTGACAGAAAATTATAGTTTATTTCATCCTCTTTATTCATCGTCCTCACCATGGTTCTGTGTCACGCAGCTTACGTGATTGCATATGTTTTTATCCGTCCACGCCTGTTTACATGGGTGAGGCTGTGACTAACTCACTTCAACATGCTCCTGGCCTTGAAGCCATACAGAATATTTGTTCTCACTTGCTTCAGCAGCTTTATTTAACAAAGGTGAGCTTTCAGCGTAACATATATATTTTTTTACTGACGACTTTGCTGAAATTACTTCTTTTCCGTGAAGTAATTTTTGATCAGAGCTGCAGAATCATCTGTTGCAGCTGCACAACTGGAATTACACTCCAGAGGACCTGGTCCTCTGACCATCTCACCTCAGTGCTGCTACCTGCATCTGTTTATGGAGTCATTTCATTCAGTCATTAGTGTCTCTCCTCTCTCTGTCCTCCATCCTCTCTCTGTCCTCCATCCTCTCTCTGTCCTCCCTCCTCTCTCTGTCCTCCCTCCTCTCTCTGTCCTCCCTCCTCTCTCTGTCCTCCATCCTCTCTCTGTCCTCCATCCTCTCTCTGTCCTCCATCCTCTCTCTGTCCTCCATCCTCTCTCTGTCCTCTCTCTGTCCTCCATCCTCTCTCTGTCCTCCATCCTCTCTCTGTCCTCCATCCTCTCTCTGTCCTCCATCCTCTCTCTGTCCTCCATCCTCTCTCTGTCCTGTCTCTCCTCTCTTTTTCTTTCTTTATCCAGCTGGTCTTCATCAGGAAGGTCCCTCCATATGATCCAGGTCCTGATCAAGGTTTCTTCCTCTTAAAGTGGAGTTTTTTCTTGTCACTGTTTGGTTTAAAGGTTTTTTTTTCTCTCCTGCTGTGGGAGTTTTTTACTTGCCATTATCCTTGATTTGGATTTAATTTAATAATTTTAGTTAATGATATTTGCTCGGGGGTCATGATCTGGGTCTCTGTAAAGCACCTAGAGACAATTGACATTGTAAAAGACGTTATATAAATAAAATGGAATTGAATTGAATGGAAATACATTGAACACTCATCCACCGGCATATTTCCCAAGACGGTCATCAAAAACTTTCATCTTTGCAACAAACGTTTTCTGCCTTAATTAGCACCAAAGCAGTGAGCGCATAATGACCACGAGATTCCTAAGTTGTTTTTCCAGAGTATCCTGCTCTCTTTTGCCTCCATCCTCTAGTCTAAATGAATGGGACCAACAAAGCTACCTGTGAAGGTGAATATGTAAGGGCTCAGGTCAGACGCCAAGTATGGGATTTCTGTTGTAGAAAGGAACTAAAAGTTGTGTTTTCTCTCAGTCAGATCATAAACAGATATTTAGAGTTGTTAATGTAAGAGTTTGGGGGGTTTATTTAGGGATGCTTTTTGAGTGTCGTGGCTTCTTCTTTTTCCTTTATCTCTACTATGGAGAGAAGGATTTAAAGTTGACATGATTGACACCCCCGCTCATTTGATACATTTTACCATTGCTATTTGTAGGTCGTTGCTTAGCAAAGTTTAAGACCTTATCATCAATAGCCGAAGGCTTCACGCAGATTTAAAAATGCTAAAATGCCACGTTGATGACTCAGAGCAGCAACATCTGATTTCTTTCTCAGCCATTAACTCATGCAGTCACTGTTTCATTGTGCGTTATCTATGAAATGTCGTTAACAACTGACCCAACCTGAGAAGGAAAATGCACACAAAACTTTTTCAGTTGATCCAAGGAGAGAGATCTGAATCACTCCTGTTAATGAGTGTCTAACTGCATCCCTGACTGCTGCTGTCACACTCCCATCATGCCTCTGTGTTGGCGCCGTCTCCACAGGGATTCAGGTGCGGCGGCAGTATGTGCTTGTGGAAAATGATTTACCCTAAAGTGGGAAATTTATCTCACTTCCACTGCAGAGTTGCTTTGTTATACGTGTCAGAATATCAGTCAGAGATGAATACTAGCATTAAACAGATTATGAAGTGATTCTTTTGTCTGTTTTTCTCAGTAGGCTCCAAGCCTGTGTCTCCGTACAGCGGCTACACTGGTCAGGTGCGCAGTTCCGTCTACCAACCCACTGAGCTGGCACTCATCACCAAAGGAGTGGAAAATGTGAGTATGTATGCACACACTCACATTTGAATATGTAGTAGATGTTGAAGATGAACGGCACAGACACACACTTCTGCTGTAGGTAAATTAGCATGCAAATGATGGCATTTTGTCAGTTAGTTGCAGCATCGCTTTGAAGCAAACCCAAATTGTTAAGCACAGGAGAAAGATGTGAGGCCTACTGACAAATACAAGCCCTTAAAGGTGGGGTGGGTGTTGTTTTTTTGCAACACTTTTTACAATATTGCCTGAAAACCTTTTCACATTTCCATTGCACCCACTGAAATAAAATGTTTGCAAAAAAAACTAAACATTTTGGTCCAGTCTAGAAGGTACAATCAGAGAAAAACTCTGACCAATCAAAAAAGTGATCATCACTATTTTGATTGGCTGCCTAATACGTCCATCAAATATCACCCCTCCCTCCCTCCCTATGGTTCATGCAGTCGTGAATCATGTGAAGGCGTGGTTTCGAGGGGTGAGCTGAAGAGGAGGAGGCGGAGCCTTTGGGAGGAGGGAGGGAGTGTATATTTTCAAAATCTCACTTGAGTTGGATTGCTGGAACCGTTTTTCAAACAACACCTACTCCACCTTTAAATGTTCTTTATTTGATGACAGTGAAACAGTTATCCTGAGACTGTCCTCCTCCTCGCCACTTGTCAAGCTAACTTGAGTCAACACAGTAACAGACAAATAAAACGAAAACCAACATCAACAGCAGATTTAGGTATTAGCAATGTGGGCGCCTGCCCTGGTCGGCATCTCGTCAGGGTTGGAACAAAAAAAGAAAAGGCACTGCCATTTGTATGGGGGGGTGGGGTGATTGTGTCATCAGAGAACTAAATGCTAATATTCTGTTTATCATTTCATCCATTCATTTGTTTGTTTGTTCATTCATCTCATCTGCTTCAGTCTCATTCAGGACAGTGGGGGTTTGTGGGAACTGATCCCAGAAAGAGAGATGGGGTACACCCTGACACCCAGTTCATCACAGCATATCTGTTTATTATAGAGTTACAATGTAAAACTGCAAACCTGAAGAGACTACGAGCCCGAACTTCCTCCAGATATGCTAAAGCCGCTATTAAGGGATAGCGGGTAGCGGGAGGGGCGTTCCCCCGCAAAGAACGCAATCTTCCACCTCCCTAAACCCGCTATGCCACCTGCGCTACCCGCTACATTATCCATAGGAGTGGTTAGGGCGTTCCACCTGTTTAACCAATCAGTGCGTCAGCAGCCATTGCCTTTAAGAGCAGGTTGTGCTACCAGTAAACTGCTATGGGGCGTCTTTTCACCCAGATCAGAGCAGCTCTCATGTGCAGCTGGTCTGGGACTCTGCTGTAGAGCTTCCTCCTCTTCCTTCCTCCTCCTCCTCTGCACTGATATATACATAAAAATATTTTTACACAGACAATTCCTATCAGCTTCCTGAAAGTCCCAGATTGTTGGTGCGCTCCCAGTATGTCTATGGTTTAACTGGTGAGCAAGCCGTTTAAGACGATCTCTGCCATTTTCTCAGGGGTTCATCTGAGGCCAAATCACGCTTTTTATGCAAGAGTTAATTTGAGAGGTAGAGACGTTTGTGCACGTCCACATGTGACCAGGTGGACGCACATTGATGCCATTTGGGCGCGCTCAACCTAAACCCCCGATGGCAAGATACTGAGTTTGCAGAAAGGGCAAAAGACACGCCCATTGCCACACCTACAATGTGAATAAGGGAGTCGGCATAATGAATGAAAATGAAAAATACTTTATTTATCCCATAAAGGGAAATTCAATGGAGTAAGGGCTCTCTCTCTTTTTTTTTTTTTTTTTATAAAAAAACAGACAGAAATAATAATATAATAACAGGTGTTAGGTCTTGTTGTGGAGGCTGATGGCTGCTGGCAGGAATGATCTTCTGTATCTTTCCGTCTTGCAACGGACCTGAAGAAGCCTCTCACTGAACACACTCTGTTGTTTGATCACTGTGTCGTGGAGAGATGAAGAGTCCTCCATCATCTTCATGAGAGGGTGTGAAGAGTCCTCCATCATCTTCATGAGAGGGTGTGAAGAGTCCTCCATCATCTTCATGGAGAGGGTGTGAAGAGTCCTCCATCATCTTCATGGAGAGGGTGTGAAGAGTCCTCCATCATCTTCATGGAGAGGGTGTGAAGAGTCCTCCATCATCTTCATGGAGAGGGTGTGAAGAGTCCTTCCTCATCTTCATCAGCTTGTGCAGCATTCTTTTTTGTACAATCAGCTCCAGCGGCTCCAGAGTTACACCCAGCACAGATCCAGCTTTCCTGATCAGTTTGTTGATTCTCTTCCGGTCTCTGGTTCTGATGCTGCTGCCCCAGCAGATGGCTGCAAAGCTGATTGCACTTTCAACAACAGACCTATAGAAGATGTGCAACATCTTGGTGCAGACATTAAAAGATCTCAGCTTTCTTAAAAAGTAGAGTCTGCTCTGACCTTTCTTGTAGATGTATTCTGTGTTGCATTTCCACTCCAGTCTGTTGTCAAGCTGAACTCCAAGATACTTGTATTCCTCCACCACCTCCACCTCCTTTCCCAGGATGGAAACACTGCTGTGTTGATTCTTGCTCCTCCTGAAGTCGACAATCACCTCCTTAGTTTTGCTGGTATTTAATACGAGATGATTGTTACTACACCATTTCACAAACTGACAGATCAGTTCTCTGTACTCTGCTTCCTGTCCGTTGCTGATACACCCAACAACTGCAGAGTCATCAGAGTGTGTAGCGGCTTTAGCGAGCAGAAGATTGCATTAGCGGTTAGCAGAGGTTCCTAAACCCGCAATCTGCGGGTAGCGGCTAGTGGTAACGGGTAAGAGGAAGTGTACGATCGGGGCCTTGGTCCAGTAGTGGCTCACAAACCATCAAGATGAAACACCGTCTTTAAGCAACAAGAAACTGTCTCTGACCTGATAACAGGTGGTTTTAGTCCCCTTACAACCTTTAACACAATGAAGTGGCTGTAGAAGGTGAATGAATGAATGAATAAATGAATGAATTAGAAAAGTAGTGACTGGTTCAGAGGCATTGAAACGTATGTGGCTTGTTAGCTTCGCAGCTTCATTTTTCCCATTTTGGGAAGTTCAAGCTCCACTTGTAATCAATGTCATTAAAAATGTGAATAAAATCAGCTCAGTTCTTTACCAGCAGTCACATGTTAGATTAAACAATCATGGCTACGTCTTTGAACTAAATTTCAGTTACAGTTGATCTATTCTGATTTCTGTATAAACCCATCTTGGTTGGAGGACATCTCAGATGTCTTGGTAAAGTTGATTTAAACTCAGCTTCTGTTAAGTTTCTGTATATCTGTAGAAGTGAAAGACGTCCCTCAGATGTCCTTACAGACGCCCTCAGCATCAGGTTTTCACCCTCTGATAATCAGCTATATGAGGCAGAGTAAAGCCCTGACACGCAGTTGAGGATTAAGACCATAGTATTATTACTACATTTTAGTTTCAGTGTTTAATTTCCACTTGCAGTTTTTTGAAAAATTACTGAATGGAGTTTAGAAAAGCATCTCTTTTTGTGGAAATAAACCATTTATAATAGCAACCTTGTGAAGAAGACTACTCTGTCTTTTGAGTTTTAATGGCACAGTTATCTTGTTCTTGGTTTTTTTAGATGCCGGCTGGATTAATGGTTAAGAGATAAAGGTAAAGAGCCCGTTTGGACGTGTGTGTGCTTAAACTAGAGGCAGTTTTAGATATCTTCATGTATCTAACTTTTAGAGTTTCCCTGAATAGCCGTCATTATTGTTGTTAGATAAAGAAACGTTTTTAAAAAGCCCCAGTTGAAAGACAAAGCCGATGCTCCTCAGAGTAGTGTGGAGATGGTGGAGCTGTGTGAGGTAAGTTGGGTTGGGGTGATGCTGATGTGTTCTTCATGGCCCGTGTTTTGACTTCATACAGCAGCCACCAGCCCAGTCCCATGACACCATCATTCCCAGAGCTTCCACTGGTTCTGCTGCCACCAGCGGGAGCAGCAGCGCTTCAGCACACACAGAGGCTGGGAACAGTGCACAAACACAGACGAGTGTAGGTCGCACCCCCGACACCCCTCTCATTATCACCTGCCTGCCTCCAGATGCTTTCCTGTCCTCGGCCTCTCACTTCCTCCTGTAGCCATGGCAACTTCTACTGATTAACCATGAATCACTTCTTTGTCTGGATTTTTTTTCCTCTTAACTTGTGCCTTTCATTCCCTCAAGGCCTCGTGTCTCACACCAATAATGCTTGGATGGCTGTGCGCACTCTGTATTTCTTCTGTTGTTTCTCTTGATATGAATGTGAAGAAAACAGTTTTTTGATTTTTCAGTATTTTTCTTTTCTCACCATTTGTTTTCAAGGTTATACTTTATTTTAAGGGAAATACTTTGTGGTCTTTGACGTGTATAAAGAAGGGCTGTCAGTTGATTAAATTTTTTTAATCGCGATTAATCGAAAGATTTTCATAATTAACTCGCGATTAATCACGATTAATCGCACAAATAATTTTTTGAATGTTCTGTTTATCCATCCATCCATCCATCATCTATACCCATTTAGTCCTGCACAGGGTAACGGGGATCTGCTTTATATCTTAATTTAGGCCTTAAGCATAACCGGAAGTCCACCAATGCTGCCGTACTTTTTGGGGGCTTAATTCATCAGCTTCTTAGTCTATTTTGTTGTAGCTGCTGCTTGACCGCAGTAATTTGCTGACGGTCCCTAAACTCCACAGCAGCAGCAGGTACTCAGAAGGACATTCAGCGCTGTTCCTAAGAGTTTTAGCCACACCCACTGAGCTTGGAGGGTTGATGACACTTGTGAAATGTCTGGTATACTTATATCTACAAAATGATACCAACCTGGATGAAATCGGTGCCGTTTTCATGACGCTATTAAAGTTTAAAGAGAAAAATAACAAGAGAATGTTGGATGTGAGACTAACTTTACCGTCCTGGTGAAGAGGTTTTTCTGGTCAACAGACCCATCTGGCAGCAGCTTACAGCTAAACCTGCTGTTCATGAGACCCTTTTCTGTCTCCATGGTGATGGATTGATGGACTGATGGGTGGATAGATGGATGGATGGATGGATGCATGGATGGATGTATGGGTGGATGGATGGGATGAATGGATGGATGGATGGATGGATGGATGGATGGATGGATGGATGGATGGATGGATGGATGGATGGATGGATGGATGGATGGATGGATGGATGGATGGATGGATGGATGGATGGATGGGATGGATGGATGGATGGATGGATGGATGGATGGATGGATGAATGGATGGATGGATGGATGGATGGATGGATGGATGGATGGATGGATGGATGGATGGATGGATGGATGGATGTTGCAACTTCATAACATATCCAGTATCTGTCCTGTAGATCATCTGGACCAAACAAGTTTAATTTAATGAACTGATGTAATCTACACTGAAAAAAATGCAATAATCTGAAAACCACTAAATGTTGGTAGGAAGGCATGTTAGTTGTAGTAAACTGATTACCACAGAAATTAGGCTAAAAACTGTTGAAACCAGAAGTTAACATCCAGTTCTGAAAAAGACCAGATAAAGAAAAGTTTTTTTCATAACTTTCAAAGTCAAAAATTGAAACACTGGGTTAGTATTTAGTAGAACTGCCTTAAAACTGCTTAACTTTTGGGTCAGCACAGAAGGTTCTTTACGGTGGATGACAAGACTGGTTCCAGCCAGCATCATTCATCGATGCTCATTGGGCCGTTCTGCACCAGAGCACGTTGATCTCTGGGAACATGAGTCCATCTCCTCCCTGTGTGGGATGGAGGTGGTGTCCTCCCCTGGTGTACAGACTAGTGTATTCACCTCCACATGAGCAGATGTTCAACCTTTAGTTGTCTGTAAACTGGACACCAGGCTGAACCAGACTTTCATCATTCTTTATCCTGATGTCTTGGGTGATTTTCCCATGATGCCATTTAATGAGGCCCTTGTATTTAAAGATGCGCTTGAAAATGCAGCCAGAGGCGTAACTCCAGTTAACTCATAAACTTCCACTCTAAAATGTAATATAATAAAAATGTATGAATTATTTGCTCATTTGTCTTTAACTTTGTCTGTTTTTAAGTAACTTGATCTAAAGTTCAGCTTTTTTTTCACTTGTTTAAAACCTTTGAAACAAGATTTCTGCTGGCGTTAAAATGTCTCGCTGCGTGCTCAGATAATTTCACTGCACTAGAGTTTATTACTTGCATTCTATCTTATAATTTTTGCAACACGAGCCTTTGGGGGGTTTTTTTAAATTTGAAATGTAGATTAAACGTATTAATGTAAAACATCACTGCATGACCATCTGTCTCTGTCTTCTCTTGCAGGGTCATGGTTTCCACAGGACACCCCAGTGGTGAACATCTCTGATGTGCCCAAAATAACTTCAGTTCACGTCTTTTCATTTGCACCGTTTCTTCATGGTTCACTGAGCTGCGTTCAAGACTAACGCTTGGGCCCAGGCATGTGGAAGTGAATTTGAGGTCATCCCACCGGCCGACAACAGATAAACCTTCTATTGACTGATTTTCAATGTGCCAGCGGGGAGCAGACAGTGAAGAGCTTAATTTGGACCTGAACGCCAAGAGATGAAGCTTAACTTCAGAACAAAGACTTTTAGCGACGGTCATCATTTACTGACAGCTAACTGAGCTCTGAACTGGACCCCAACATACAGATGTGTAGTGATGAAAACTAAAACAGACTGGTAGCACTGAAGGTGTCATGGCCCTCTATTACCACAGATCTAAAACCACAGATCTATAACCGCAGATCTATAACCACAGATCTATAACCACAGATCTATAACCATAGATCTATAACCACAGATCTATAACCACAGATCTATCACCGCAGATCTATAACCACAGATCTATAACCACAGATCTATAACCACAGATCTATCACCGCAGATCTATAACCACAGATCAATAACCGCAGATCTATAACCACAGATCTATAACCGCAGATCTATAACCACAGATCTATAACCGCAGATCTACAACCACAGGTCTATAACCACAGATCTACAACCACAGATCTACAACCACAGAGCTACAGCCACAGATCTATTACCATAGATCTATAACCACAGATCTATAACCACAGATCTATAACTACAGATCTATCACCACAGATCTATTACCACAGATCTATAACCACAGATCTACAACTACAGATCTATCACCACAGATCTATAACGACAGATCTCTGAATCTTTTTTTTACAGGCTAAAACTAAGAAGTCAAGTGCATTTGCATGTATCAATAATTGTGCACTGTTCTGTTTAATTACGGTAGCTGATGTATAAGTTTGTTCCTGGTTAATGATAACGGCCAAAGTTCCCGATAATTGAGCTTCTGGTACTGAATTAATGTAAATAAAGTGTGTTCTTAATGTGTCATTGATTCAACTCTGCAAGGAAGCATTGTATGAATGTAAATTACTGCTCTGTGCTATTTAATTATTATTTAAATGATTTCTAACAAACGAGCAATCATGAGAACAGAGAGCTGAAGTTAATCTGATCATTCATTTTCCTCACTGTTTCTTTCATACAGTTTCAAAGTTTACAAGATTGTACATTTTTACTTTTATTTTCACTTTTAGTCTTTTTTATTGCATTCATGTAAATCAACTTAATGTTTGGCAAAATACTGTAGAGCTGGATGCTTTAATGACTTTAATTACATTTTGTGAGTTTGGATGCTTTTTCCAGGACAGCCAAAGATACAATTTGCTCAAAATTCTCAAAGAGGACAAAGTTTCTGATTTTAAAAAGACAAAAGGAAAAGTCTGTTTACGTCTGTTCAGACTTAAACCTGGACAACACTCACTGCTTTTAATGTACAGTAATAAAAAATTAACTTGTGATGCAATAAATCATGTGCGTTTTTAATTCACTTTGGGGACGTGGTGGGACATTGGTCTCCATGGAAACTACATAAATGATGTGAATAAAAACATACAAAATTTCTGGATCAAGTTTATGTTTTGCCACATTAAAGCAAATGCAAACTTTATTTAAAATAACACTTTATTTTTTCAACACTTAATACAGTTACAAACACATGGTGTATTGGCCAATCTCATGTTACCTTATTGCATTTTTTTTACATGTCTCAGCAGAAAACAGTTGCATTTTTCTCAGTCCTGTTACCAAAACTTAAAAATATGGAGAAAAAATGTACATGAGTTACAGCAGTAAAAGTAACAAGACTGAAGTTTTAGCATAGTATTAGCAAATGCATAACATAGATTGACATAGCACATATGCTAATAACTCAAGGATACTGAACACATTCTACTGATTTACAAAATGTTTCTTAAATAAACAACATGAAAACTAATTCAGGTAACAGGACAGTAAGTTAAGATTGACCTTGTTAGTCATAGTTTCAACAAAAAGGGGAAACTTTGTTTTAGTCTTCCCATGACCTTCAGAAGATCTAAATGATGCAACTTCATGTGGAATTTGGACCATCAGGAATGTTCCAAGTTTGTGAGGAAGGGGTTGTGTTTTGGTAACAGCACTGAGTTAAAACCCGGGGACCTGAATAAAATGTGCATTATAACTTAACTATTAGTATTTTTTAATGAAAAGGTATATTCAGAGCATATATAATATATATGAAATCACACAGTTTGATTCATGAAGGCTTTAATTGTCACATTTTGCAGTAAAGTGTTGTGTTTGAAAGTGGGGACAGGTATCAAATGTTATTTTTTAGTATTTTAGGTTTTATTTTGTGAATATTTTGACACTTTGCTTCATAACTAAATGTATTTCACAGTACATTTTCATGCATTTATATATATATCGTCTCCTGGAGGACACAAATGCCACCCTTTCAGTAGAATAACTCTTCCATTAGGTCCATGTGCAGTCACTGGTCCAGTCACTGGTCCAGTCACTGGTTATCCACAACAGCACATGACAATAGTTCTTGAGGAACGATCTGCTCTGTTGTTACATGAGAGGATTAATAGCATTCAGATTCAATCATGCTCATCAACTGGTGCAAACAGAGTCATTGATCCAGTTCAAGGTCATCAAGGTCAACAGAGCAGACAGATAATGGATCACAGTTTCAGTGATCAGAGATCCGCGGTATCAAGCCATGTTCAACATGTCTGTTGGAGGAGAAAACGGTAACGAATCTATAGAAGAGCAGCTTTATTTAGAGTTGTGTTGAAGTGTTTCCATCAAAAGAATTTCACAAGGTGTTCGTTTAGTGAGTCCACTATCTGTGAGTCTTAAATAATGAAGTGCTCAATGAAAGCTGACAGTGTTACATTTATAGCACGGTGGTTTTCTGAGGGTGTTTCCAGAATAGTAAAACCAGACTGCACCATTTCCCACCACAACATCCCCACTTCCAACTTCCAACCGGCCGGTATCTACTCAGGTCATTATTTACGCAGTAGAAACATGTGCTCCAAATCTAATTGACACTATTTCTGTGGATAACGCCACCTTCCTGTTGTTCCTGTTGTTCTTGTGCAGAGAAAAAAAAGGACTTTCATTACTTCAGTCCCATTGATTTTAGATTTGTCCATCAATACACATATCTACTAAAACCTTAGTTTACATCATATGTCATGAAATGCACTTCTTGGTTTTTGTAATTTTCCACCATGGGGTTTGGTTCAACATGATTCATTTTTAGTTCTTTTTCCTACTTTGCTGTCCATCATATCGCTGTACATGGTATACGTCTTTGTGCCTGACCAAGGTGGTAACGAAACAAGTACCAGGTGGCATATAAAAGTATTTCCAGTCGCACTGAGGCTTATATAATACTCAAGAACAGCATTAGCTTTCCCAACCAATCCAGACCTGAAGGAGCTTCTAAACAAGACTTAGGATGTATTTCAACACAGACACTAAAACAACATCCAAAACGTTGTGATAATTTAGGCTACTGCAAAGCAGCAGCTGAGGTTAGCAGCTCTGATGCCCAAACCTGAACCCTAACTTATGACTCAAGCTCTTTAAAGCTGAGGAACAGATGAATTACTCCTATGGTAGTGAATAAGCAAAAAAAAAAAAAGTTATGAGACCATGTAAAATGTGATTCACTTGTCATTACTGCTAAGTAATACAGCATCTTCATTGAAAACAATACAAAGAAAGCAAACGACAATAGTTAAAACTGAGACATTTTGTAACAGAAGATGCTAATTTTTCAACATTTCAACAAACACAGGCAACAGAAGCAGAAGTTAGATGAACAAACATGCAGAATACAAGACATATCATGTACTATGGTATTTTCATACCACGGCCATTGAGCTAGATTTTAATAAGTTACAATCATCCACACACAGAGTGACCTTCCTGTCACACACACTTTTAAGCACATGAGAAAAATATCTGGTTCAGTATCATATCAAAGACACTTCAAACTAGGGATGAAAACGGTTGTAATGTCCAGGTAGGAGCCTGGACAACATCTGTCTCAGAAACCTGGAAGGAATTTAAACAGCAAATGGTAAAATAAAGTCATTTTCTCCTAAATATGTCACAAAGATATTGTTGCACTGATCTAGCGTTTGAGTCGAGGTCTACGAATGTAATCACAGAGCCGCTCTGTGGATTCCCAGATATTTGGCTCGTGTTTCGCTTGTCTCCACCAGAGAGGCTGAGGCTGCTGATGTCACACTCTGTTGTGGGCTGTGATTTATGACCAAGCCTCCTGTTGTGGCCCGATAACCTCCAGGTGTCCTGAGGGGCTTAAACAAGGCTCCGTCCTAGATACGTAGCCACAGCAGGCCCACCTCTCATTTGTGTCTTTATCAGCAAGCTTCACTTTTCACAAAATATACAGTGCAAATAAAAATTCAGCTGAAGACAGTTCTGCTAAGAACCAGTTCAGACAACTGGGAAGATAAATGGAACATATCCAATTTTCTTTAGCAACTTTTATAGCCAGCTGGACGACCTCAGCAAAATACTTATACTACACCAAAATACTATACTAAGAGGACATCCTACTGTCCTCAGGTGTCAAAGTTCTCACATTTCAAGTATTTATAATTGACAGGGCTGTGACCTCAACAACAGAGGCTATTGTCTGCACATCACTGCTGACTTACAGTTCCAATTCAAAGTCTAAACCCTGCCATGTTTGGGTGAAATCTCAGGACGAGGTTTTCCTCTGCACATTTTATCAACAACGCATCAAATGAGCACTTGTATCGACTTAAAAAACTATTCCAGGATGGGTTCTGCATGGTGAGGGAGAGAGCTCGTAATCACGAGTTACAACATTGAAACAGAACTGTTGTATCACAGCGCTGGTTATTCAGTTAGTACAGTCATGTGTTTACCAGTTACTAACTTTAGCTGTCAGAAATGGATGAAACTCATCAGATAATGACACTTAAACTGCTTCACAAGGCAAAAGGAAAAAAGCTGAAGTGCATGGAAACGCTCAGTTCCCAATCTTAATCTCGTTATGTGAGAAAATAGCAGCGGCCAGTGGGATCGACCAGTGGAGACAGCTAAAATAAATTAAATGAGTTGAACTTTTCTCTTTTCATTTCCATCGTAGTGTCTTATTTGAATGGGAAAATGCAAGATATATTCTGACTTGCTTACTAAATATAATTCGTTCTTCAGTTTGGTACCTAATAAATTTCAAAATGAGCCCAAATGGTACATTTGTTTTTTCCTACCTGCTTGTGGCTGAGTTACAACATCTCTAAAACTTTACTAATTCCTAGATTAATTCGGCTACTATTCTGTGATTTACCCTGACGCAGCAATGCATCTCTTGATTCTGACACATCTGCAGTAATCTCACATGTCTTTGGTTTTTATGAGACCAAGATTATGCAAACAGCCCTTGTTGTTGTGAAGATACACTCCATTTGTTTTAGACAGGAAGCAGAAAAAATGATCACAATGAATATTGAAGAAAATCTGCTTTGAACGCGGTGACGTGTTCTGCCTCTACGAGCCTCAGAGTCTCGGCTGTAGGAGGGTGAAGGCCAATCTGAAGGATCCTGGCAACAGCAGCGCTGCTACTGAGACAGACGTCTCACTGGGAGCTAATTGGTGCTAGCGGCCGAAGCCTGCATCCTGCTGATAGAGGAGGTATCTAAGACACTAAGTGGTTTGTCCAATCAGTGGTGACACACAAACAAAGAGAACGGCTGGGACCTGGAAATAAACAGCAGCGAAACCTGAATAGAAGAAGACACATCGGTGCCTTTAACACCCGTAAATACCAGCGTCAACAGAGAGGACACGGAGGACAGAAATGGGGATGTTGACCTTCCTAAAAAGTGCATTAAAAGGTTAGATAACCAGTTCAAACACTGACTTTGGTCTCTGAGTGCTAGAGATGGAGCGGTCCTATCTGCTGCTCTGATTAATTCAGCAGGTGCTGCAGTGAAATGTATTACGTTCATTAACATTTATGGGATATCACAGATATTACATGAGTAACAGTAACAGGATCCTACATCGTTTCAATACAGATGACAAGAAGTTGTTATGAAACCGAATCAATCATTTCTTTCTAAAACAGTTTTTCTGTTATGTAATTGTGTTTTTCCTCATCTCCTTGTTATGTCATCCGCAGCAGAGATGGCAGGAACATTAACACTAACACAATTACCTCAAGTCTGTTATACTTGATCAATCCTTGGAGGGAAATTAAGTTGTTCTGGCCAGTCTCATAAAGTCATAAAACTGTCTTGTTCACGTTCAACATGACGTGACTCCTATACTTCTCTGTACTCACCCACACCCTGCAGCCGACGGTCAGATTGAATATTTCTGCAGATGACAGGACTGTGAGTGATAATGGAAGTCTGAGGTGGACGGACAGAAATGAAAGCAGCAGTGCTGCTGTGCTGGTGGAAACCCACTCACGCCTACAGCCCGTTAGTAGTAGTCCTGCATTTCTGAAGTTTCTCGCATAGAAGAGCTAAACACACTGGAGAGCACGATCATCACTCAGCTCAACCCATGACGAGAAAAGCTCAGTGGTTATCAAGACTCCACACTCTAAAGGAAAGATAGGAAACTAAACTGAAAACATTTCTGTTCAGTAAAGCCTACAGTTAGTCTAAACTATAGTGTGTAGAGGCTAATAGTTATAGCCATAGTTGTAGGAGCTCAGACTAGAGTAGCTCGTCTTAATCACAGCTTCATCATAGCTATGCTGCTATAGGCCTACGCTGCAGGGGGACGCCAACATGATCTGCTGAGTGGTGTCTCCACTGCTCTTCTCCCTTTCTTTCCCTTTCCTCCTCCCTTCTTCCTCCTCCAGCTAATTCCATAGTTAATTAGCAGCCCCTCGTTACTGTAACTGTGCTCCATTTTCTTTCCTGTAGTTTGTTGTGCTGTTTTCCCTCCTTTTTTCTCTTTTCTTTCTGTATGTTTTCAGGTCAGAGTTTCCTGAGTTTCATGTTGACTTGCAGTTCCCTCCTCTGTCCATCCCAGCGTTTACCTCCACCTGTGTGTGTAGGTGTGTTCAGGGTGTCGGCTGCCGTGGTGACCAGTGATCTAGTCCTCTGACCATCTCACCTCAGAGCTGCTACCTGCATCTGTTTATGGAGTCATTTCATTCAGTCATTTGTGTCTCTCCTCTCTCTGTCCTCCATCCTCTCTTTTTCTTTCTTTACCCGGCTAGTCTTCATCAGGAAGTAGGGTTATCAACCGTCCCGATTTGCCCGGGACATCCCGTTTTTTAGGTGAATTTTATTTGCCCCGTGAAGAACTGCTCTCGTCCCGCATTTCAATCATAGTCTTGACAGCATTTTTTAATGGAATGTTTATGAAGCATTTCGTCCAGTGATAGACTGCTGATTGATGACACATTCTAAACAGGGAGTTTTGATAGGCTACTATGCCCCAAAACTCAATGTTTACAAAGTATTTTGTCCAATGATAACAGACTGGTGTATGATGACACATTCTGATCAGGGAACTGTGATAGGCTACGCCGACCTGCATGTATGCGTTGCTATGGGAGACGGTTGTAATCAGTGATGTTTACTGAGGGAAATGGATGAACCAGCTAAAAAAAGAGGCTTTGCAGATAAAAGGTCGTGGGTTAAAGCCACTACAGACCCTAGAAGAGCATTTTGTACTTTATGCCGCCGCGAGATATCGATTGGCCATGGTGGCGAGCCCGACTCATCCCGTCATGAAGACACCGAGTGTCATAGAAAGGCTATGCTAGCTAAAGGAGCAAGCAACATCACTTCATTCTTTGCCGCATCTACTGCTGAAATTGACAACATTTCTGCATGCGAGGTGTCCTATATATACCACACCATGAAACACGGCCACAGCTATAACAGCGCTGACTGCACCATGAAATTAAACGGGGCTTTATTTCAAGACTCGAGTGTCGCTAAGAAGATGCAGTTGGGAAGAACCAAAGCGGAGATGATCACCATGAATGTGTTGGGTCCAAGCACTGTGGGGAAAATAGTCTCCTGTCTTTCTTCAGGTGATGGTGAGCTCCTTTATTTTTCACTCGCTAGCGATGCCTCTAACAAGGGCAACAGAAAAATGTTTACAGTGTGTGTGAGCTACTTTTCCGCGTCGGGTGGCATAATGTCCAAGTTGTTGGATTTCTACGAAAACATTTGCGAATGGCACACATAAGGCTCTCCTTTCCTGTCTTGACACATATGGTCCTAATGTTGAAAACATCACCGCATATGCCGCCGAAAATGCAAATGTTAACTTCAGAAAGCACCATTCTGTCTACAAATTGCTCACCAGCGTAAACGATGGCATTCTAAAAGCTAACTGCCCGGCCCATGTTGCACACAAGTTGTGTACAACATGCATAATTAATTTCACAAAATTATCCTGAAATTAGTAGGATTGTGGTCTGGATAAGAAAACATCATCATTTCTGGCATGGGTAGGGTGGCAAGACGTCACTCTTTTCAATGCCTTAAAATGCAGGAAATTGCACCTAAGAAACACAAAATTTTCTGGGGGAGGACCCCCCAGACCCCCTGTCCAAAAAATGTCCCTCTTTCCAGCTTCAGGGAGTTGGCAACCCTATCAGGAAGGTCCCCCCATATGATCCAGGTCCTGATCAAGGTTTCTTCCTCTTAAAGTGGAGTTTATTTCTTGCCACTGTTTGGCTTAAATTATTTTTTTTTCTCCCTATGTAGGAGTTTTTTACCTCCCATTATCCTTGTTTAGGATTCAATATTATAATTTTAGTTAATGATATTTGCTCGGGGGTCATGATCTGGGTCTCTGTAAAGCTCCTAGAGACAATTGACATTGTAAAAGACGCTATATAAATAAAACTGAATTGAATTGAATTGAAAGAAAGAAGAAATGATGAGGAAGAAAAAAGGAGAACGGGATAATGAAATTGAGGATGAACAGGAGGACATTTGTAGGCAGGTAAGAGGGAGGAGAGTATTCGCACTTTGATTCTGCTCCTGAACTTCAGCCAGAAGCCAAGTTCTTTTTTTTTTTTTTTTTTAAGTAATCAAAAAGAAGGATTTGGAGAAACAATGCTAGTCAGAGTTACACAGCTTAACAAATGCAGACACACACAGACAGACACACACGTATCTGCACTGATCAAGAGTAAAACATCTTTTTTTTTCATCTTTTTTTTCTGTATAAGTCAAGCCGATTTGACGATCAAAGCACCATCATCAAAATGGCTTTTAAAAAGCTGGTGCTACACAACCTAATCCAAAGCACCTCAGCACCAACAAAATAACCCTCAACCCTGCAGGCCAGGCTCCTGCGCCACCGAGAAGTCAGGACACACATTTACAGCTTTAACCCATATATGTTTATGTTGCACTGAGGATTCATATTATTCATTAACAGCTTTACATCCTGTTGCACCACAGCACAGTTTTTGAGGTGTTTCTGTTCAGTCGCTGAGGACCCTGACGGCTCAGAGCACCTTTAGGCACCTGACAGTAGGATGCCAGGAATTCAGTTACACAACCCCTGCTGACCTCTGTGTGACCTCAGCAGCACACCTTCAAAAATGATTTACCAGCCGTGTAAACATACAGTCCAGTCAGTATCACTGCGGTTAGAGAGTCGCGCTGAAACAATCGCTTTCAGGCTGAATGAGTAGATGGAAGGAATTTCAGTTTACCTGCAATGACAGGCAATACAGTTTTCTCAGAGGTTGGTTTGCAGTTCAGAGTATAAAAAAGAGAATTTATGACTGCCATAGCTGTGGATTTAATTTGTTTCAAATGTCATCTTAGAGGTGCGTGTTAGTTTAAGTCAAATTGAAGGTTTCACCTGTCACCAGACAAACATGAACACACTCACAAGGTCTATATTCAGTCAGAACTGGAGGACCTTACTGGATTTAGGAAACAGCTTTACAGGAAGACACTCGTAATCATTTCAGCTAAACTGAAATTTTCAGGATTATGGATAGATTTTGGTGAATATCCCTTTATAGGGCACTCAATGAAATACTTTAAAAATCAAAAATTCAACCTTAGAGTGTTATTGGAGAACATAATAAGACTTCATTACATTGGTGACATTTTTCAAAAATTTTTAATTTCATATAAAAAATCAATGCCAATATATATATATATATATATATATATATATATATATATATATATATATATATATATATATATATATATATATATATATATATATATATATATATATATATATATATAAAATATAAGAAAAACACAAATTATGAATTTGAACATTTGAACATCACTTTTAGAACATAAAAGTGCAAATACAAAAGAGTGCTGATAACAAAAATCTTGAATAGATCCTCACACAACTGTCTGTCCATCCAACCATTAGAAATTAGGCCACTTCTTCATGGTACTTGACAAAGCAGTTACGCTCAATGTTCATGCAGAGATGCACCTTGCAGACCCTGCAGACCACATTTGACCTCACAATGTTTCCTTTCCTGCTGCAGTGCTTGCAGGTCTGGCGTTCGCCATGTACAGGGGCATGGAAGAGGGACATATCAAACCGCACAGCCACATTTGGGGTGTGGCTTCGGTGTCACCGGACAGGCTTAGGGACAACAGTGCTGGAGGTCAGGCTTTCAACAGAGAAAGATGAGCTTCTTCTGGAGCTAGGCGTGGCTGGCCTCTGGTTGCTGGCATCCCTAAACACCTGGAGTCTGAAATCTTTCAGAGGCTGGCTTTTCACCCCAAGGGCCTTGCAGTCCCGCTTGTACACCACCCAGGCATTTGTGAGGCTGACATCAATGATGTAGGCAAACAGTCGCAGGTACCACCTCTTTGACTTCATGGGGGTGCGGTAGAGGTGTACCAGCATGTCACTCTTATCAATGCCCCCCATGTTGGCATTGTAACTCTTGATGACAGCTGGACAGTTCACAGGCTCCCTCTTCTTAGACTCACTGCAGTACCTGATGACTGTGGACATCGGTCCCACCCCCATGTCGGTTGACAGGAGAGTGACCGTTTTGTTGTCCTTCCACCTGACGGCCAGTATCCCATCATCACTAGTGACATAGTCACAGGCAGGCCAGCTGACAGTCTTGTCTGGGCCCGGGACAAGATAATGTTAGATGGGCCCTCCCCTACACCACCGCCCTTTTTTTTTTGGTCACTAAACATCACCAGTTATGTTTGATATATTGTGATGTGTAATGCAATAAATAAGGTATTGTATATGAGGAGAAAATCTTAGCTCTCCATGGCAGCTGAAGTTTTAGTTAAATATGAATGGACCTGCTAATATTATTAAGATTTATGCATACACATTTTCTAATTCTTATACATGCAGGAAAAATAGACCAGGGAAGAATACATTAGGCATTTTAATTTGAAGAATTTTTTCTTTGTCAACTGATAATACAGTAAATAAACATGTATATCAAACTTTAAATGAAAACTTGAATTGTCAGTTTTATATCTTCAAAACCAAATGAACATCTCCATCTCTTGAATTTAGGGCACTTGTTTACTTTTTTTCTACTTTAAAAGAGAACACCAAACATGGGAGGCAAAATAGGGTGTTTTTTGAGCTGCCATATGTTAACCAGTCCCTATCTATTTTTTCCCGTCCATTGTGGGATGGGGAATATGTCAAATAGTTTGGAAATTGCCTGCCCTCTGCATCTGTTGGCAATTCCTTTGCCCTCTCTGAAAAAGGCGTTCATTTTGCCATCACGCGCACGAGGTTCACTCTATCAGAGTCGGTCATTGTAGTTGGCCATAATGCAGGATCTCTGAAATGTTGTGCCTGATAATCAGTCTCCAGGGCTGTTTCTAGTCACCTTGGGGGCCCTAGGCAAGTGTGAGCATGGGGGCCCTCCCGGCCCAAAAGCACCAAGAAAATCATTCAATCCAAAAAATCTTTTATTTTAAATAACACAAGTGCACAATAATGTAAGAACACTTGCAGTTGTGGTTGTTGTTGTGGACACAGTTATTTGAGAATTCAAGATCTGAGATGTACACTTATCACCTAGATTCTGGGCAAAGTTTGTGTTACCTTCTCTTGATGAAGTGCTGGGAGTGGAGGCCAGGGTACCACTTGATGTTGAAGTCTCTCCCGAGTCACTCCAACAAACACTCTTCCAGTGTCTTCATCTTCAATATGAGAAGTTGATGGTGTATTTAAATATAACAATGTTGCTGAGATTAAAAGTGATCACTACAAACAGCTGAGGGAGATAAATTCACTTTACCATCAGCAGTGGGAGCATCCTTTGGAGGAAGAGGTTCCATGAATTTAAGCAGAGAACCTTGAAGGAGTAAGAAAAGATCTGGTTAGTTTTCTGGTTTGTATGTTTAGTACATTGATTTAGCCTAGCTATAGAGTAGTCTGTAGCAGACAACAGATTTAAGCATTCTGCTTGAAAATTAGACAGCTGATGCTTTAAAAACAGTGAACAACCAGAGGACATAAGTGGAGTTTTGTTGTAAAAAACAGGTGTTTTCAGTAGTAACAAGAGTAATAAAAGAGTTGATAAAACACCACTGCTTCATTTATGCAGTTTAAATGAATATTTTGCATTAGTATGGCAGCAGCCAGCAGCAACACTATTTGTTACTACACAGCTATGTTTTGTTGTTAACAGTGGTGTTTCCAGAGGTAATAACGTTAGGTAATATATGCACAGAGAGAGAAACTGTTCGTATTAGTTAGCATTTGCCAGCCAGCGAGCTAGCGAAAATAGACCTCATCCTCACGCATAGCCTAGCTTTTTTTTTCTTTTGGCCTAATAGCTGCACTTGTACAACACTGAAGACTCAAACTCCTAATTTATCAAATGAACTGTCACTTACCGGTGTCTTGCTTTTTCTTTGTCTCCTATTCCTTTTTCTTCTTCCGTTTTTCATAACCGGAAGGATAACTTCGTTTAATTTTTCCTTTTAAATTTTCCACCGCTAAATACACTTTTGCTGGCAGAAGTCCAAAGCCAAAATTGGTTGAGGGGACGGGGCCGCGCCCCGCGTTGAGGGGGTACTCCGAGGGCGATCTGTCGCTGCATTTACCTTTCACCACAGGGGGACAGACGGTGTCGTTGCATTTGGTTCCTAATCAGTCGTTGTCTGGGGGCCCCCCGATTGGTCGGAGAGGAACCACAAGTGCGGGGCCCCGCCCCACATTGAGGGGGACCTCCGAGGGCGATCTGTCGCTGCATTTTCCTTTCACCGCAAATAGGACTATTCTGACATTTTTTTAAATTCCACAATTTAATGAGGGCCCAGTTGTGGGCCCCCCTCTCCCTGGGCCCGGGACAGCAGACCCGTTTGTCCCCCCCTATCGACGGGCCTGGTCACAGGTACCACGAGGCACAGCCTTTTTCTCCATCTCCTTGACTGACCTGAGTGGAGGCTTTCCAATTCTGTTGTCCCTGGCTGTCCCTGTGTACCTACAGTTGTGGTCTCTGAGGTATCGCACTAGCTCCAGGCTGGTGAAAAAGTTATCAGCATAGATGGCTGTGGTGGTGGGGAAGGACATGGTACTGGCAAGGACAGAGACAATCTGGCTGGTGGCAACCAAGCCTTCTTGTTCAGGTTTGAGGGGAAAATCATGGGCCTCCCGGGTAGTCTTACCCTGGTATAGCACCATGTCATGGATGAAGCCATCCTCAGATGCCCTGGCAAGCAACTTGAAACCCCACTTGTCTGGCTTGCTTTTGATATATTGCCTCAGGTTGCCAGCTTTCTTCCCTTTGTAGGCAACCATCACCTCATCCACAGACTGTTTGGGGGTCTGTGACTCACGTCTAAAGGCAGTATTTATGAAGCTGAACAGTGGTCGGATTTTGAAGAAGCGGTCACTGGTACCACAGATCATGGTGTTGTCGTTGAAGTGGATAACCCTTTTCAGCAGCCTGAACCTCTTTGATGACATCAGGTTGGCAACTTGGGGGACCCTGGTCTCCATGGCCCAGTAATCCTCAACAGATGGGAGCTCCACAATCCCCATATAGATGAGGATCGAGACAAAGGTAAGTATTTCTTTCTCATTGGTGGTGAAAGTGGTGTTGATGTCCTTCTGAGCAGCATATAAGTTGGTTTGGTACGTGATATGCCTGATGATTTGGTCATCAAAGTACCTTGTAAAGTACTGAAAAGGGACGTCAATGTAGTCAGGGGTGGAGTGCTGGTATTCAGGCAGGGCTGTGTTCTTCAGGTCAACTTTGTGCCAGGTGGTTGGCCTGGCTGCTGACTTACTGGGTTTGCTGAGCCTCTTGGCTTGTGGTGCTGGCTGCTCATTATCATCATCATCATCATCATTGTCCTCACTGTCACTGTCCTGGAGCACCTCCACTGCAGGCTGCAAGCGTTTCCTTTTGGGGGAGGGGCCCATGTCACTTGGGCCTGGAATGTCCTGGTTGTGGGTGGGAGGGACTAAGTCAGGGTCTGACATCATCATCTTCATCCTCATCCTCACTAATGTCAGGGTGGACTGGCACAACAGCAGTCTCCCTCCTCTTGGCGTAAAAGATTGATGGAAGCTAAAAATTAAACACATACAATAAAACAACTGTCATAACATCATAAACTGACACAAATCACTCTTGATCACTATTCATAAATAATAATTTGCATATTGTGACATCAACAGGTGGCGGCCATATTGGAAAACGTCAGTTTTCTTATAAAGATTTCTAAAGGCTATAATTTGAGCGGTTTGAGATAAGGGAATACTTTCAACAGTCAATGTGAAATATATTCAGTATGAAATAAAATTTTTGATAGAAATAAATTCACTGATCCAATTTGTATAATCTTTAGACACTGTTTGGGGGCCATATAGAATTATATTATTTTCAAAGACCTTCAATGATCAAGATGGCACTGCTTGTATTTTTTCAGTGTGTGGTATCTTTCATTGCAAGGCACAGCACAAAGACCTACTCCACACTGACGGATGTTTCACGGGTGATGAGGCTCCAGAATTCATCATTCAGGAAAAGAGAGATGAAATCAAGTGGCTCAAAATTTGTCAGATCGTCTCCACAATAACCAACAGGCTCGTCAAAATTTGGGATCCACTTTAGATATTCTTCCTCTCCTCTCAAGAATTCCCAGCCATCATCATTATTATCATTGCCGCCGTGAATTGTGGTGCGGCGGTGAACGCCATCTCCACCGCCATTTGCGGTGTGTTTTCTCCCGCGGCTTCTCCCGCGTCTCCCACAACCGCGGCTGTTTTAATCCCAGCTACATTCACCCATAATCGCGGTGTTATGAAACCCTCTGACATCCCAATCACGTCCTCTGTTTGGTTTTTGCAAGCCACACTGATGTGAAGCACCTGTTATACTGTGTGATGGTTGTGGACTTTGACGCGCGGACCCGCCATCACTACTCATGTCAGTTTGATCGTCACTGAACAACTCTACGTTTTCCTCCACGGAATCAGAGTCAGCCAATAACTGAGGAAGTACTTCGTCGATGGTAAACCGACCTCTCGGCATCGTAAGTACATGAAAAAAATACTCTTTCGCTCCGTTCAGCTCTACTACCGCCGCCGCGCCGCCCCGTGTCTACGACGGAGGGCACTTATAGTGAAAAGGGCGTATGATCAAATATGGTGCCTGCATTTTTCATGCCGTATTTTCACTCATTTCAATAAGTTCTCCGCAAACAACTTATATGTCAACACTTAAAGGAGCCGTATGTAAGAAGTAAAATAAAACGAATCATAAAATGACCCCGATATGTCAACAGACATTTAAAAATCATGTTCATTTCAAATCCTTATGTCACTGACAACAGCACTCAAGCCAGGATATTCCCGTTTAAAAAGAGGAGTTGCAGCCCTCAACTGATGTTGATGTTGTCATTTCTTGTTTTGGCCTGAAGCGCCACCCTCCACCTATCTCCCAATCACGAAGTCAGTGGTGTTTCGGCATCCGGGTTGCCAGCTCAGCTCTAATTATCGCAGCAGCCGCTACGAACGTGTTGGATGAAAACATGTCTAGCTTTCCAAAACCTAAAAGACCTCGTTATGAATCCGAGTTACGTCGTGACAAGGTCCGAAATAAAACAAGGATTTGTATAGGAGATGCTTTTGATAGATGGAGACGGCTGAAAGCGGAGAACAATTTGAAGACAGACGCCAACGTTGCTGATTTTCTCCTGGACAGGTAAGATTCATAGCTAAATGTTTGGCTAACGCTAATTTACTTGGACAAGGTAACAGTGGTATACAGTGGTACCTCTACTTACGAACGCCTCTACATACGAAACTTTCAGGTTACGAAACGCCTCAACGGGAAAATATTTCCTCTAGTTACGAAAGATCAAAGAAAGAAAAGATCTTTCATAAAGCATTAAATATAATTAACAGAAAATAAACTTACTGTGTAGGACTCGTCGCTTGCCATGACAGCCTACGTTCCTGCTGCATTCTGTAGCCGACCTGGCAACCTCTGGTCGGGGAGGAGGGGGAGGGTACACGCCGCTCAATAGTAATTTGAAAGTGACTGCAGTACCAGTTTTGGCCATAATCTTACAAACGGCTCCTTTAACACAACTATTCAACAATAAAATGTATGAGTTTCATCAACTTACCATGGTTAGTTTTAAAGATTCCTTTAAAAATGTCCAGTGAATCGAGATGCAAAATCCTATTTTTCTGATTTTGGAGAAAAAGAGAAATTTGACGTGACCCTGGTCTCTGCTGATTGGTCCAATTGCACAATTGAGTAACCTATAACGTAGGGTGATCTTTGCTGATTGGCTGGGTAAAGATCAGATGATTCATGAACTCACTGAGACAGGGGGGGGGGGGGGGGGGGGGGCTGATAACTATCATGTGCGGAAATGACCAAAAACAGTCACTTGCCCTATAAAGGGATATAGGCCACAGAGTACTGGAAAATGATGCTATTTGGATAGCTATGGTAGCTATCAGTGGCATGTTACATTTGGAGCTTTTTGCAGACACGACCACTTCAGGTAAAGAAGGAAATGATCCAAAACAAACGATACAGATCCTTCTAGGTCATTTTCTACCATGGTGGACCACTGCTGCAGAGTACATCACAAAGATCCACAGCAAAGACGCTGCACATCTATCCCTTCATGGCTGATGTGACGTCGGTGACGTGGTCCACAGACGTCTCTGAACAGAGAAGTTAGAAGGATAGAAAGGCACAGTACTCTGGTAGCCTCCTCTGTCAGGTGCCCTAAGATCACTTTAGTTGTGAGCTGGAGCTAGCTCACGTGTTCTAGCTAGCTCAGTTATTCCAGTAGAAGTAGACAGGATCACCACTTGCCAAATTGACTGGAACATCGCCTGAAATTTCTTTTGAGGTTCAGCACATCAGCTTTCTTCCCCATTGTGTCCTTTCCCTCATCAGAAGTCAGAAGGTGCTTCTGACTCAGCGAGAGTTTACATCCATCCATCATCTATACCCGTTTTATCCTTGAAGAGTCACGGGGATCTGCTGGAGCCTATCCCAGCCGTCTACGGGCGAAAGGCAGGGGTACACCCTGGACACCCAGGCCATCGCAGGGCCACCCATACAGACAAACAACCTTTCACACTCACACTCACTCCTACGGGCAATTTAGAATTATCAATTAACCACTAAGCATAGTGGTTAGCACCACTAATGACTGAGTTTACAGTCATTTCAAAACTGGAAGTTTATGTATCTCGCAAAAGCCCCAAATGCAGCGGTAACGGCTGGTGTTGACCTGTGCTACTACCCAGTCGATACCATTTTCATGTACAGTAATCCCCACACTTCGCGGTCTCAGCAATCGTGGTCTCAGTACATCGCGGAAGTTTCAAAAATATTCATAGAAAATAAATATTCGAAAAAAAATTGAAAAAAAAATCAAACGAAGCGTGCGTCTGAAGCAAAACCCATCACATTATGAACGACTCTCGGGAAGCAAAAAGAGCCTACAGGGGAGGGCCCATGAACGAATATCGAGACCTGTGATTGGCTGCTATGACGGGCGTTACAGTGCCGTCGGTTTTCTGTACGCTGATTGGCTGACACGCGTCCCCACATCTCCATCTCTTGCTCTCGTCAGCTACGCACAGAGGAGAGATCGTCAAAGTGAGTGTACCTTCCGTAGATTTTGCGTACGCGTGTACATGTATACTGTATGTACATATACACGTACATGTACATCCACATCGCGGTTTTCACCATTTGCGGGGGGGGGGGGGGGGGGGGGGGGGGGGGGGTCACAGCCCCCCATTAACCACGAAGTGTGGGGGATTACTGTACTCAAATCTCTTCTGTTGAACTGAATTGAAGTTTATCCACAGTGAATGAGTCCACTCTTTATGCTCCCTAGCAAACTGAAGCCTTTTTTTCCAGTTAGCCTCACTGATTAGTGGTTTTCTTAAGGCTTCGCAGCTGTTCAGTCCCAATCCCTGGAGTTCCCTTAGCATTGTCCATGTGGAAATGCTCTTACTTTCACTATTAAACAGCCCTGAGTTCTACTGTTGTTTTTTTTTTATTTGATCTCACCAAACGTTTAAGTGATCACCAATCACGATCATTGAGGAGTTTCTTCCGGCCACATTTCCTCCTGGAAGACGATGGGTCCCCACTATCCTTCCAGTTTTTAATAAAGCGTTGGACAGTTCTGAACCCAGTTTTGGTAGTTTCTACAATCTCCTTAGATGTTTTCTCTGCTTGATGCAGCCATTGATTTGATCTTTCTCAAACAGACTAACATCTTTTCCACGACCACAGATGTGTCTTTGACATGGTTGTTTAGGAAATAAGAAGCAACTCATTGCACCAGTTGGGGTTAAATAACTTGTTGTCAGCTGAAAAATAATCACCCATGCAGTAATTATCCAATAGGAGGCTCAGACCTATTTGCTTAGTTAAATCCAGGTGGAGACTTGTTTTTTGGCTGGGTAGTGGATGTCTTCATGAAGGACCTGATTTTCCAAAGTTTATTCCACCTTTCTCAGGTATGACACACAGAGACACACTTTCATGTGAACAACTCCCTGTTGTTTGGGTCTGATGAGATGTTTCCTCTCATGGTTCTGCCTGGTGTCCATCTTATCCTCTGAAAAGTCTTTGTTGTTTTGTTAGATTTGTCACCTGTAAAGACTGTTTAACTATAAAAGCACCGTGTTGAACTGCTGTCAGAGTTAATGAGGCATGACGCACCTAATTGTGAATAAAGCAGATTTTTTAAGATAAAAAGATGCAACTGTTTAATCAAACTCAATCAAAAGGATTTAATGTTCAGATATCAAAGATATTGTTTTATTTTTTTCATTTCATTATTGTTACTACTTTTACCTGAAGCACCAGGATAATCTGGATGTCTTTGTTCTTTATTTATTCAGGGGGATTTAAATCCTCGCTATCAGGTAGTGAATCCAACAAAAATAAATCAGAATCTTTTTACGTTCGAGTTAAAAACAATATTATTATTAGTAGCATTAGCTCTCTTAATGTTTCATCCGTTCGCTTCATTTCACTTTTATGTTTGTGTGCAACCGTGTTTTTGTGTCTTTGGGGTTTTTGTACCTGGACTCGTTCTGTCCATGTAAATGAACAGAATTTTATTTAGATTGGGACAATAATAAGTGAACAACAGTTTAACATAGTTTCAATACAACAAATATAACTGATGTGTCGTACAGAGAGTTTTCAACTCTGTTCCCTTTTAGAACAATATCATCTCGATTTCCTTACTGACATTAAATCAGACTGAACATTTCCTGTTTAAGGTCAGTCAGGATTACCAAAGTTACTTCTAACTACTAAATACCAAAATAATGAGAGAGAGTATGAAGAAAATGATAACAAATTATCAAAAAAAAAACATCTCTCTCATTATTCTGGCATCTAACAAATAGAAACAATTTTGGTAACTCTAACAAACCTAAAACAGGAAAATTTTGTCTGATTTCATTCCAGTCAGTGAAAAAAAAAGTTATGAGTCTTTTTATACGCAAGCCTCTGGTTTCAAATGTATTATTACAACAGCACAATAAAATACATGTAAAATGCCCTTTAAATGACAAACATACTCAATTTATGTCTGATTTTTGTTTGTTTCTTATGCTGAAACAGAAATAACTGAATAATTTCATTTCTTTATCCAAACCTGTCACTTCTCACTGTAGAAGGAAGCAGTTATTTCTGGTCAAAACTTCCAGTCATTTCTCAACAAAAATAAATGAATAAATGTAAAACAGAAATGTTTTCTGGGTGAACTCAGCCCGGCTGCTGTTATCAGTCTTCATGCCAGGCGTGTCACTCTCTGCTGGTGTTGCAGGAGCAGCAGACCTGTGCAGGTGAGCGAACAGACGGCTCTTTGTGAGCTCAGGACAAAGCTGGTGCTGTGGAGCGCTCAGGTAGACCCTGAAGGAGGACGAGGAGGAACTAGAGCACCTCCCTGCTACCTGACTTCACCCTTTCCAACACACAAATGCATCTCTGCATTTCTGTTTGAGGTGAAGCGGCTGCAGTTAAACAGAAAGAAAAAAACGGTGCCAGTTTTCCATGTTTTGAAGGAAAGCTGTTTACCTGATCTGCAGTTAGAAAACATCTGACCCTACTGAGCTCAGGAATCCTACAATCAGAGCTGAAGCCATGATAGCACGTACTGGAAACTAGGAAACATGTCAAGTATGCTGCCTCCTATCTTGTGTCAGAGGACAGAAATGACTGTCAGCACCTGTGCTGCATTTCTGGAATTCAGATCTTTGCTCTGCTGGATGCCTGGAAAGTCTTTCCCATAAATGCCGTGAGCAGCGCCGGGCTGGTTGTTAGAAATGCTGCCAGGACGTTTGAGCGCTGAGGCCTGCAGCAGGATTATCAGAGACCGGATCCAGCTGGAAGTGAGCAGCCGGAGCAGAGCTGCTGTTGTTTAGGACCGTTACGACTCCTGGTTCTGTCCTCCAACACAAATGTGGAGCTTTTTCTTGTTTGAGTGTTTTTAGATTTTCTTTAGATTTAGATATATTTCTAAATCAACCCCCTTTAACCTCTTAATGGGAGAAAAAAAATCATGAATAATAATTCTAACATGTGTTTATACAACCATGTACTCAGAATAATACTGAGTTTATCCCTCTGGTGTGAATCAACCCCCCCCCCCCAGATAGTGCTGAATCATTTGTCATGAGTCTGAGCTAATCTAAGGGTCAGTGAGTACCTGGCCCCTCAGGAAACACCTGCCGGAGGTGAAGCAGGGACACTGGTAGGAGAACCTGATCTTTGAGCTGTTGGGCTCCTTAATGATGACTGAAAACAAACATTGATTTGATACAAAAAGCAACTTTTCATGTCCATTTTTCTATTTTTCTTATATATCTGTGGATGTGTTTATTAGATTAGATTAGATTAGGTTAGAAAATATTAAATTAAATTAAATTAAAAATTTAATTTAATTTAATTTAATTTAATTTAATTTAATTTAATTTAATTTAATTTAATTTAATTATTTAGTTTAGTTTAGTTTAGTTTAGTTTAGTTTAGTTTAGTTTAGATTAGATTAGATTAGATTAGATCAGATTAGATTAGATTAGATGTACTTTATTCATGTATTTTTTATGTATTGTTATGTCACATCTTGTTTATTTTGTGTGTGTTTTCTGAGTGTTTTTGTGCTATTCTTTTTTTATCTTTATTTCTTTTTGATAGTTTGAGTATTTTCTCGAGATTGAGAAGCTTTTAAAAGTTTTTCAATTCAGTTCAATTTTATTTGTATACTGTCTGTTACAATGTCAATTGTCTCCATGCACTTTACAGAGACCCAGATCATGACTCCCGAGCAAATATCATTAACTAAAAAATAACATTGAATCCTAATCAGGGATAATGGCAGGTAAAAAACTCCCACAGAGGGAGAAAAAAAAACTTTAAGCCAAACAGTGGAAAGGAAAAACTCCCCTTTAAGAGGAAGAAACCTTGATCAGGACCTGGATCATATGGGGGGACCTTCCTGATGAAGACCAGCCGGGTGCCTCTTTGTTGTAATCATTAAAATTATCTTGATCTGTCATCCATTTTTAGATGCATTTGGACCTCTTTTGTGTGTTTATCTTGTTGTCAGCATGTTTGTTGTCATTGTGCGTCTCTTCTTTGTATCTCTCCATCTCTCTTGCTGTTTTGTGAGTTGTGGTCATTTTAAATCTGCGGTTGACTCTTCATGTGGAGCTTTAAAATCTCAATTTCCTTTTATCTTTTCCTTGTTGCCTTTGTGTCTCTGTGGTTTTTTATGAGTTGCTCGTCATCAGTTTCAGTGTGTTTTTGTGTGCTATCACAGTGCTTTGCTGAACTTTTCGGGTATCTTATGCAACAATAACTTTATTCAGAATAGCAGCGGATCAAATGACTTTCTGTCGACAAAAATAATAATATGCTTTTGTAAAAAGAATAAAACCCATTCTGGTCTTCTTGTATTTGTGAATGCATTTGACTATTTAGTCTCCCATTGTTATAAAAACTGTATTGTGACCACGGCAGTGATGCTTTTAACGTGAGTTTGACTCATTGAGTCTATTAAAGCTCATGTTTGCACAACTTCCCTCCTAACTCTGGTTGTTTTCCGTCAGCAACTGTTTGCTCTTGTATCAGGAGAACGCCAGCGGCCTTTAAAGTTAGCGTCTCTATTATGTGGGTGAACAAGGCTGTGAGTTTCTGTGAGGCGTGGCTGAGAGGGAAGGAGCCTCAGCGTCACAGGGGACCTCTGCTGAGTCAACATGAGCCGTCACACACATGATGTCTTCCGCCGGTGCCCAGCAGCTGCTGTGTTTCCACGCCACGTTACCAAGGATGTGAACTGCAAACACTAAGGTCTGTGGGGAAGTCTGCACATGCTGAAAACACACGCACTTCATGCGCTGCATGGGTCAAATACTCCAGAAGATGGGCATCATTTCACCATAAACACAGAGAGAAGAGCCACAGCTCTAACAGTAACCATATCTGAGTCAGAGGAAATGCTAATAGGAGGAAACACTTAAGCTTTCAGAAACAGTTTAATGAAAAATGATCATGTAAGATGAAAGTGGCTCCGCCTTTAGAGAAAGAGTAAAGAATGAGTATTATCTTCCTGATTCATGAATGAAACCGAGCAGGTGTCTGGTCTGAATGAAGTCCAGAGTGCTCAGGATTATATTTCAGCCCTTAAATCAGTCACCCCCCCCCCCCCCCCCCCCCCCCCCCATTAAAGCTTCACGCGTTTGTGATTTATTTTGGAGGGAATAAATGTTTTGCATTCTCTGAAAATTTGAATTGATTTGTCATCTTCAGTGTGTTTGCAGTTATTTTGAGATGTTTTCTGTCTCTATTTGATCATTTCATGGCTGGGATCCTTTTTGTCCGTATATAAGTCCTCCTCATTTTCCTTTTTTAAGCACGAGTCATCATTTCAAAAGTTGCTGTTTGCTCTGATCAGGGTCTTTGATGGTTATTTTAAGTGAATATTTTTTAAGTGAATACTTATTCACTTTTAACACTGGTGAAAAAACTCCCTGAAACCTGCTGATGTCAGCATTTTTATATCAACATTTAGTCCTGCAGTAGTCTGGGTGTGAACCAGCTCTGGCTCCAGCTGGTGCTGATGGGAGCACAGCAACCAGTCGCACATACTCACCTCCAATAAGAGTGATGAACCCAATACTTTAAGCATATGGTTACTTTTTTTTTTTTTTTTTGACAGAAACACACATTTATTGACAGCAAAGGACAGAGAGAGGAGAGCACACAAATGACTGAATGAAATGACTACATAAACAGATGCAGGTAACAGCACTGAGGTGAGATGGTCAGGGGACTAGATCACCCATGTTTTCAGGGGCATTTTCTTGGCTTTAACTTTTGATTCATGGACTCAGAGCTTAAAGAAATGAATACAAATGAAAAAAATAGGAGGTGCCAATCAATAGTGAGCCACTGTAATGAGGGCTGTTATCATGTGGGGGATGTGAGTGGTCTGCAAACAAATGTTCTTGAGTAGTGAATGCTCAGATAAAGTTTTTATTCACGAGATGACAACACCAGTTTCCATGTTTTTATGTGTGAGTCATGCATGTGTATATGTTGCTGTGCTCATGAAGCCTTTAATGAGCTGCTCCTGAGAGAGCCAGGTTTGTTTCGATTGTCATGGCGACAGTATCTGCACATCCCAGGATACACTGAGAAAGTGCTTCTGAGCTTAAACCATAACTCCCATCAACAAGGTTTGGCCCCTGTTAGAACAGCAACAATTACTGTCCAAGAAAAACTATACAAAACCCTTAGTGTTAATGAGCTTTATGTATTAACTGGAATCATAATTAAACACTCATAGTGATCTAGGAAAAGTAAGAGGACCGTTAGATAAGATTGTCCAACCTCCTTGACTTCATACAAGCGTTTTTGGAAACTCTTGATCAGACCTGCACGATAAGCGGGAGGATCCTTTGACCTTTACATCTTTACAGATCTGCTGAAGTTCAGATGCCTGGTGTGAGTAGCTATCTGCTACAGCTGGGCTCTGACTGGGCCACTCCAAAAGGTGAATCTTCTTTTTCTGTGCTGAGGCTCATTGTCCTGCTGAATCTCCCAGCATCTATGAGGCTGGTGAACAGCCACCTCAGTTTCTGTGATGTCTTCCAGCATTAAGCTGTTACTTGTTGGTTCTTTCTGACCTTACTGAGAACTCTGAATTTAGAGTCATCTTGGCTTTCGCATTCACTGCACCCACTTTATGACAAGTTACTGTGCTAAGCAAGTTACTTCCATGCAGGGGCGGCGCTGGGGGGGGGGGGGGGGGGGGGGGGGGGGGGGCTGGGGGGGGGGGGGGGGGGGGGGGGGGGGGGGGGGGGGGGGGGGGGGGGGGGGGGGGTGGCTTGCAGTTGCTATAGCAACCCCAAAATATGGCCTAGCAACCTCAAAGCAACCCCAAGAATGGAGACTATTAAAAATGAAAAAATCTTAATTGTGTTAAATAAAATAAAAATTGTGAACATTTAATTTAAAATGAATTTCATGTGTTTTTGTTTTAAATTAAAATAAAAGGAAGACGATTAAAAACGATGAGAGAGAGACTCGTCTCGCGAGAGCTGGCCTGCAGGGGTCACGCGAAGTCAGCTTGGGAAAAAAACCGGGCCGTTAGAAAAATTACATCAAAATGGAGCGCTATCTGTTGAAGCGTAAGATCTCTTCTGATGTGTACTTATGTGAATATTAACTGGTTAAAATGTGATGAACAGGTTATTGTTAAATGATTTGTAGTCTGGGCTGTTAATGTGCATTTCTCACTGCTGTGAAAAGCGGCATGACTATATGGTAAAATTATAATAACGAACTTCAAATTGATTTTTTTTTTATCTGTTTCATGGCATCCGCGCTAGTTTCAGATAGCGCTGATTAGAATGAGTAGGCTGGTAATGACATTCATATCCATATTTATGCTATTTAATTGGTATTGCAATTAAATTGTCCAGCAACTCCATACAATTGTTTAGCAACCCCTAAGCAACTGCAATGAAAATGTTCTGGCGCCGCCACTGCTTCCATGGGGTTCTCAAGCTTTGTCTTGTCACTGTAGTCAAATAACAACAAAGAAGCAACTCATTCAAAATAAATATTTAATCATTTAAAACCAAGAAAAAAATTCTGTGTACATTTGTGTCAATGCAGGTCATTTGTATAATTCAATTTACAGCTAAAGTAATCTCAGAGCACTTCACAGTTTAATGTAAAACCAGTTTTAAAACAGTAAACATGATATCTCCTTCATTCATTCATCTATACACTGAGATCATGGAAACTCACAGGTAGAAGGAGACCTACCTGTCAGACAACAGTTCTGACCATTGAGCGTGATAGCCAGCTATCTTCCAAGAAGATCATCTATTTATCAGCCATTTCAATCCCATTCATTAAAAAATACTCACATATGCAGGCTGAGCAAAGCACCCCCTATAACAGAGCAGCACAGCGAGTGAACGATGCTGCAAAGCATACATGAAAGACCACAACCAGGTAGCAGGCATAGTACACAGGAACACCTGGGCCAAGTCTGGTCTCAGGGTTTAATGGATGGATGGATGGATGGATGGATGGATGGATCACTGTTCTCATCAGAAGGTCCTAACGTGTGCATTACAGAACATATCAGTTGCACTGCAGGACCTAGGTTTCTTGATACCGACATGGAGTATCAATACTATATACGCAACCTGAAGCTTTTTCATACTTTTGCAAAGCAAAAAACTTGGACCACTGAGGAGCAGTACAGCAGGGTACAGAAGAGTACAGTAGGCCTTTAAACATCAACTGAGTACATGAGGGGCACTGCCAATATATTTCTTCATTCTTATATATATTCAAATTCAAATATACTCTATTAATCTCCCAAGGGGGAAATTCAGATTTCAGTACACCAGTCTGGTGTACTAGAGGAGCTTCTAGTGTCCAGCGCTCGTTTTCATGCCAGGTCCCGTGGTCCGAGTGCTAACTCCAGTTAACAGCCGTTAACAGCCGTTAAAACAGTTAAAACAGTTAACATCCGTTAGAACCAGTATATCTCCTCAATGATGACAAGTGAGATATCTCCAGGTCAGAGGAGGAAACACCGATGAACCAGACCGTCTCCTCTGGGAAGACTGAGCTCCTTTCAGTCCGGCGAGCGACGGAGCCGACCGTCCCAGAGCCCGGTTCATCATGCAGACTGGACCAGGCCGTTGTCGTCTCCCCCGGCGGTGCTGGGCCCCACCAGGTCACCAGACGGCCCCTGCCAGGTCAGCTGACCCATCCGGCGTGTAGACTGCTGGACGGGGGGCAGCATGCTGCCGCTGCTACGTCGAGGTCTCCCGTCCCGGCTCCGTGACGCTGCAGCCGAATCCAGTGGCGGTGGTTGCCGCGGGTAGCAGTTCAGGGCTACTTAGCTTAGCTTTCCCGAACCCGCCTCCAGCAACTCCGTCCATGTCCGTAGCAGCAGGTCTCCACCAGCCGTAAGAGGACCGATCCGCCCCCTGCAGACAGTATGTAGACATCCGACTGCAAATCACCACAAACTGGACACAAACTGGAGCGTCCAGCGTCCAGCGTCCAGCGTAGCAGAGACAAGTCAATACTATATATATATATATATATATATATATATATATATATATATATATATATATATATATACAATCATGGAAAAAATGATTAGACCACCAGTTTTTCTTCAGTTTCTTGTTCATTTTAATACCTGGTACCACTAAATGTCATCATGTGACTAAAACAGACAGAAAAGAAAACACTGAATGCATAAAAGCAGTGTTTTTGGCAGTACAACGCCATAGCTATTGATGTAAAAACTTAAGTGATTTAGGTTATAATCAAGAAAACCATGGAAAATGGTAAGATATCAGCTCTTAAATAAAACTCTTATGAGCAATCTTTGTGGTTATCGTTAAGTTTGTCCAAACAAATATACCTTTAGTTGTACCAGGCATTAAAATTAACAAGAAACTGAAGAAAACAAGGGTGGTCTAATAATTTTTTCCTTGACTGTATATACATATGTATATATATATGTGTGTGTGTGTGTGTGTGTGTGTGTGTGTGTGTGTGTGTGTGTGTGTGTGTGTGTTTGCAGTATCATCTTATCAGGAGATGAGACATTTCTTACATCTCTTTTTTACATATTATTACATCTTATTTAAATAGAGTCCTGCTCGTGACTGGATGTTATCAAGTTGGTTTTGAATATGAAGCTCTTTTCAAATCCAGTCATACTTCCATACCTACCTATTTTTTCTTTTATGACATTATGATGCTAAAGTTTGGTGGGGATACAAGTCTGTACAAGCATTCAAAATGCTTATTTCCCTTCCATAAAGTCCAGGACACATTTGTGAAGAAACTACTGAATGTAAAGATGCTCCCAGAACCTTAATCTGCATCAGGTTTGGCTGTTGCTAAGTAACAAGTCTTTAAATGTGTGCTGCATCTGTGCCACTGTTGTGTTACTATGGTGGAGCGGAAAGGTTTTACTTCCCACTTGTAGTGAAAAAATTATTCTTATCACAATTCTTTGCAAAAGACCTTCAGTAAAAGAAGAAGAACAAGGTCTCTTTTCAGCTTGTGGATTTATGGAGGGCAAAGCTGGATTTTTAGAAGAGGAGGCTTTAACAGACAAGACACAACTGGTGATTCATATGAAGAAGAAGAAGAAGAAAAATAGTGATCACGTATGACCAATGACAAGCACATCCATATCTATCTAAACTATCTATCTATCAAAAGCCATGGATGACCCGTGAAGTCCAGTTGCCTGTGATTCCACCATTTAGGTCACTTGACAAAGGCCTGTACAGCTCAGCCAGACCGGATCTGAGAAGATGCATCAAAGCTGCAAAAAGCACCTACAAAGACTGAGTGGAGCAACATCTCTCCAACAACGAGCAGGTGTGGCAGGGACTAAAACAGACAACCAGTTACAAAACTGCTGTGACGGCCAACTCCACACTGGTAGAAGAACTCAGCAGTTTCTTCACCTATTTCAGAACACTGAAATCAGTCCCATTGGACCAACAGACCACATCCACTCACCCACTCTGCCTTCAGGGAGCATCAGGTGAACTGTAGGGTTGGGAATCGAGAACCGGTTCCTGTAGAGAACCGGTTCCTGTAGAGAACCGGTTCCGTGTGTTTCAATTCCGTGGAATCGTTTGGCAGTTTATCTAGTGATTCTCTTATCGATTCCAACCAGCACGAATCTCACGTAATTTACGCAAGTTACTCACAGTTAATTCCAGACAGCACTTATGTGATTAAGTTACGTCGGTTTAGCACGCTCATTGGAGATGTAAACAACAATGGCGCCCACCAGGTTCAAACGCTCCAAAGTTTGGCTTCACTCCACAAAGAAAGATGTCAACAAGGCAACTAGCAGTCATTGTAAAGTGGAGATAACAGCGTCGGGAGGGAACACGGCTAACATGCAGAAACATTTGAACACACAACATGTGATAACGAGTGTCGTGTTTTTGACGCTTCGGACTGATGGATCTCAACCCAGCAGCAGTAGCCAAGCTAAGATCACCTCTGGTAACTCTGGTTAGTAGCTATCCCGCTGCCTATGTGCTTCTTTGTAAAACACACTATAACATTAACGCTATGCTATTAAACGAATGCCTTCTGCATTACATTTAGAAGATGACCGTGACGAGAGAGAGAGTCTGGCTGGTTCAGAGGCTGGAAGACATGATTATTTTTCTGTAAAAGAATTGTTGATTCTTCATAGTATTTGCAGATTTGCACTATGCACTGTTCCGTTGTATTTGATAGTATTTATCTTTCTTTATTATTATTTTTGAGTGCTTAGGGAGCTCATATATCCTTTTAAAAGGGAGATTTTTTTTTATTTCTATTAGGAAAAATCTGTTAGTAAAATGTTACACATTCTTGTGTATTTGCACAGTTACATATTACAACAGTTAACACGTTACTTTGGGCCTCTTTTGACTTTGCTGTTGAGTTTGTAAGGTCGTGACTTCTAAGTAAAAAAAAAAATGATGCTCATAAAACTGTTTGTTCTCCTTTTTCCCCAAATTAGAATCGATAAGAGAATCAATGAAGAATTGAATCATTAAACAGAATCAATAATGGAATCGAAATTGGAAAAATCTTATCAATTCCCATCCCTAGTGATGGAGTACCTGGAAAACTATGCAAAGCCTGTGCCAACCAGCTCTCAGCAGTCTTCACCGAGGTCTTCAACCCTGACACACGCCTTGTCTTAAGTCAGTTACCATAATCCCCATCCCAAAAACCTCACTCATTACTATTCTCAGTGACTACAGCCGCGTCCTGTTAACACCAGTTGAGACAAAATACTTCAAAAAGCTTGTGTCACAACACATGAAAGCCTGTCTACCTGCCTACAGAGCAAACAGATCCACTGACAGCCCTCCATGCCCTCCACAATCAATAAGAACGCTTTTCATTGACTACAGCTGTGCATTTAATACAATTTTCCCAGACATCCTCATCAAAAACATGGCTCTGGACTTCCTGGATAAAAGACTACCTTTTTAACTCTTTTATGGCAGCTTCTGCTTTTTCATAAACGTGCTCAGGACTGGTGCCCCACAGGGCTGTGTGCTAAGCCCTCTACTTTTCTCCATCTACACCCATGACTGTACCCCCACACACCCGACAAATAAAATCATAAAATTTGCTGATGACACCACCCTGGTCAACCTTATGGGGGCTCCTCTACACTGCACAGTTTCTGCAGTTGCATAAGGTTATAACATCTCACACTGTACGATTTGCATTTGCTTAATCTTTGGTACGGTGTCAAGAATGGAAGCAGATGGAATGCAGACTCTACTTTGATAAGTCCTCTTGAATAGTGGGCTACGACTGATGCCAAGAAGTGGGTGGATGCAAAATGACATCATCAACATGACAATAAGCAAACATATGAAAACAAACCACTCTCTTGTGTTTACATGTGCCAAAAAGGCTTTGAAAAAGAAGCAGCAAAAGAGAAGAATGTGTTCCCAGTCATGGTTTGGGAGAAGAGGCTTACTTGGGATTCATGTTTTTTATTGGAATGGCGCTGCGTTGTAATTATTGATGTGTCATTTCAAGTTGCATTTTTAATTGGCTGGCACGTAGTCAGAGTTGTAGGATTTGTGACGCTGTCAGAAATGTAAATTAGCCTACATAGTCTCTGATCTGTAATGGCCATCATCAAACCACTCACGGCGGAGGACGTAGTTCAGCCGGTTTTGACCAAAGACCAAAGATTCTTTCATAGTGTTGATCATTGTTATTGATCAACCCCTAAGGCTACCCTCTCCTGGTCAGAAAACGTGGAAAGTGGAGAAAAGACTACTCCTTGCAATCTACTGTTCCACCATAGAGAGAGTTCTGACACTGAAATCATCAGTTCCTCAGTGTTATGGCAGCTGCTCATCCGCAAACAAAGGCTTTAGAAAATGTTTGTGGCAGCTGAGAAAATCACTGGTCTCCCTCTCCCCTCCCCTGTGGACATTGCCAGCTCTTGATGCCTCTCCAGAGCGATGATGATTCCCTGACACACACCCCCATCCTGGCCACTACCTCATAACCCTGCTGCCTTCTGGAAGAAGCTACAGGAGCATAAAATCCAGAACCAAGAAATGAAAAATCAGCTTCGTTCCATGAGCCAAGCAGTTGTATTTCCAGTCTCATTGTATGATGTGGTGATAAAGTATTCTGGTCTTTCTGATCTGATCTAATGTGACTTTCAAAAACAAAACAGACAAGAGATTTTAGGGGACAGTCTCACAATGTTAGAACCTACAGCAACAGATAGTGCAGGAATGTCACATTGAACAGTGAGCTAATCATTACAACACTGGCTCTGCTGAGAAAGCAAAACAAAACGGGTCTAATCTGGTTTTGATTGATTGCTTTATCTACTGTCACACTCCACTCTCAATTCTGGAGGACAAACACAGATGGAAAACCTCTGTCAAGAGTATCAAGATTCTCCAGAGGATGATGTGAAGTTTAAACACTGCATTTTCTCACAGGACATTAGAGCTCATGTGCACTGCTTTGACGCCGAGGCGCTGAAGCTGTCATGTTGGTGTGTTTTATACCACTATACTACACGTGATGTATTTTCAATGTTTATTTCCAATGAATTTGAAAAGAGAAAAACAAAAACAAGAATCAGAGAAGGATGAAGGATTTCAAGGTGATGTTGAAAAATGTTTGGTGGATTTTAAATCACTTCTGAAGACGGGACCGGTCACATCAGAGTGCTCTGTTAGTCTCTGGATTACCATTACAGAGCACCTCATGTCATTACTTTTATATATTTATTATTTAAACTTGGAAATACATTGAGGTAGAGACCTCATGTGAAACAACAAAAATAAAAATTAGGGCACTTAGACACAGAAAAAGCCAAAGAGAAACTTACATAAAAGTGGCAGCAAGAATTTAAAAAACACAATAAAATTGCAATGAAAATGTAAAAAATAAAAACATGAATAATGAATAAATTAATTAAAATGTAGAACACAATAATCAGGTAAAACAGGAACAGCTAGAAGGAAACTGTGCTACAGTTAAAGAGTTAAATTGTCCTATAGATAAAAATGATGAAAGCTTAAAATAGTTCTGCATACTATTCCAAGTTGCAGGAAAAACTGGATTTTCCAAGTTCAGTAAAAACAGCTGGCACCTGCAGCGTAATCCAGTCACGAGACCGAGTTTGATAAGAGCCCTCATTAAAAGAAAGCATGGAACTGATGTAAGGAGGTAAAAGACCAATAAGAGCTTTATAAATAAATAAAACCCAGTGTCTTTCACGTCTTACAGCAAGAGAGGCCCACCCAACATTAGAATATAAATCACAGTGATGGGTGTCATAGCTGTCTCCAGTGATGAATCTTAATGCAGAGTGGTAAACAGAGTCTATGGGTTTAAGAGTCACAGCAGAGGCGTGCATGTACAAAATATCACCATAGTCCAACACTGATAAAAAAAAAGTTGCCTCAGCAAGCATCGTCCTACAATGCGGCGGAAAGGAGAGCCTGTTTCTATAAAAGAAACCAATTTTATTTCGTAAAGACGTCACCAGCTTAGAAACATGATGTTTAAAGGTTAAGTTATCACCTAGCCAGATACCAAGCTACCTGTATTCAGCGACCCTTTTGATATTTGTACCATAATTGGTAGAAATGATGAGGTCATCATGGATACTAGTGAACAGGTCTTTACTACTCAGTCTTTTGAACCAATAAGGTATAGTACATTTTTGTAGTACCTCTAAACTCACATTTTTTAAGTCAAAACATGTTCTTAAACTTATACACAGTGCCATCACGACATGAAACCAAAGCACAGAAAACAGAAGCTGGCCTGAAATGGAAAATCTCTTTTCTGTTGTGTTTGTTTAAAAGGAACTGGAGGGATATAGTAGCGAGTACAAAGTGCATATTGTGTGTAAAGAGTATTGCAAACACAGAACAGGTTCTCATCTATACAGCTGAACAGAAACAGTTCACCTGGCTTCAGCCGCTGAAGATCTGGTCCAGAATCTGGTGGGCTGCAGCCGTTAACTGCTGCATGGCAGTAAAAAATGAGCATGAACCCAAGTTACAAAGATTTCTTCTTTGTTTTGGTAAAATGACTGTGATGTTTGGATGGCAATAGTTAGCATGATGAAAGATTTTATCGTGCAGCTTTTATAATATACTGCATATATGTTCCTATAGTAGTGGTTCTTAACCTAGGTTTGATCGAACCCCAGGGGTTAGGTGAGTCAGTCTCAGCAAAGGTCAAAACACCTGACTCATATGACTCATGATGACACACCCCTCTTGTCCATCACTGGCTACAGGTGATCACGTTACATTGCTCGGCCAGTCTGTGCTGCAGGGGATTTGGTGGGTTCAGTAGTTGATTTATGACTGTCCTGATGGTACATCCTGTGATTTCTTTAATATTTTAATCCATACTAACTATGTCAAGCAAAAAAAGAAAGTGGTCGGACGACTATGTACAATATGGATCCATATGTGTAACCGAACGTGATGGGAGTCGGCGTCCTGTCTGCATGATTTACAATGCCAAGTTAAGCAATTCTAGTCCAGCACCGTGACCCTAGTGAGGATAAAGTGGGTTCAGAAAATTAATGATAAATACAAAAATAATAAGTAAGACATGTGATTCATGCAGTTAATGCATTGTATTGGTTTTGTTCTTTGAACACATATACCTATGTCTTGAATTTGAAAAAAAAAATTATTTTTTTTTTCAATAAAGAAGGGTTTGGTGAATGTGCATATGAAACTGGTGGGTTGAGCACCTCCAACAAGGTTACAAACCACTGATCTATTGCCTTTTAAGAAGAAAATAAATGTCATATACTGACACTTGGTGGCCAATCTTAGGAAAAGCTGTTCATCTTTGACAGCTGGCCAACAAATAATTTCCATTTGTTCAAAGTTTAAAACTGAAACACTTGATTGGTTGCACTGTTTTGATGGCAAATAAATATTTTTTAGGACTACACACAAGGGTCAGAGTTTGACATAAGAAAGAGGGACGAAATTAAATACCAATAAAAATTGATAGAGCAACATCCAAAATATGTTTGTCCAATCCTATTTATTCCAAACAATAAAACCAGAGGAATGTCAGCATTATAATTCAAGTACAACTGTATGTGGATGAAACTGAGAAAATATAGTGAGAAGTAATGAGAGAAGGGAGAGATGGTGAAAACTGAGGCTCGTTAGCTAGTTGGGTGGCTGTAGCTCAGTTGGTAGAGCGGGTCTTTCAGTCACCATAAGGTTGGCAGTTTGATCCCGGCTCCAACTGTCCACATGGCCAAGACACTGAACCCCTCGTGGGCATGGCAGCAGCCGCCCACTGGTGTGTGAATGGGTGAATGAGAGGCCAATGTAAAGTGCTTTGGGGCACCATGATGGTGTGGATAAAGTGGTATATAAGTGCAGTCCATAAGGACAACCAGAAATAAAAGGAGAAGAAAGGGTTGTTCTCAAGGACTGGAGGGAAAGGAAAAAGTAAAGCAAGATTTTGTGAGTGGGTAAAATTAATTTCCCCAGATTCTCTAATCCCCTCATATCCTTTTACACTCTAGTTTAAAGGCAGCATATGGAAATGAAGGTGCAGCCATTTTGATGGCTGTTTTTTACTTAAAACAAGATCCAGTCAAAACTGTGGATAACAGATCTTATTTTAGTAATTGTTGAGCAGAATACAGTATATTTGATTGATAAGGGGGTAGAAATTCATACATCTTCTTGAAAGTTTCAGAGCAAACCCTGGTGAGTTAAAAAGACATGGCTGAAATTGTTATTTGGAGCTTTTTTTTTTTGCAGATTTGCAGTAATATAGATTTTGACAGCAAAGCAGGGAATGGGGATGTCTGCATAACAGTTAGTAGGCATGGCATCCCTTATAGAACAAGGAGAAGGATATGGGCCAGTGTTGTCGTGAAAGTATTTGCACTTCCAAGTACATGATACTTTCACAGTAACACTGTAACGTCTGGAAACACAAAAGAAGGAAAGTGCAAAATTAGGGAGATCAACAGGAATGGGAGAAATAGAAAGAAGTGGAATTCTTTTGTGCCATGATAAAAGGCGATAACGCTGTAACAGACTAAGATAAAGAACAATTAATGGTTTGAAAAAAAAATTCAAATACACAGCTCAGGAATCCACACTGACAAAGGAATAAAAGAAACAAAGAACCTACCAAAAGAAAATATGTAAAAGCACCAAAAAACAACAGGCAGAATAATCCACTAATTAACCATATACAGTTATATGAGGGATTTCCAAATCAAGTATTTTATTGCCAGGTTATGAACACATATGTTTGCACATTTTAGTGATGGTGCACCATGCAAAGCTTGTATTACAGATTTGAAAAAAAAAGAAAGAAAATAGCAAGAAGATAAAATATCTAAATAAAAATTAAAAAGCCTGGGAATGCTCCATAAATAGAAAAAGCTCTTACATCAAATGCATGCAAAATTATAGAAATGGTGTTAACTGAAAGTCTTGCCTGGTTTGAAGAGAAATGGGGATTAATATCACAATGATTTGAGACAGGTAGAGAAATTCTAGGTCTTGTCGTTTGTTTAGAAAAAGAGACTGTTAAATCACAGATTAATAAAAAAAAATCAAGACTAGCAGTGTCCTTCAATGCTTAAAAAAGCAAAGGACAAGTGGAAGACAGGATTCTTAATAAAGCTGAAATTTATGAGAGTAGTGGGATTAATATTTAATTAGATCAGGGGTGTGAAACTCCAGTCCTCAGGGGCTGTTGGGGGGCCATTGGGGGGGCTGCTGTCCTGCATGTCTTAGATGTTTCCCTGCTTTCAGCACACCTGAAATGATCAGGTCATTAACAGACCTGTGCAGACCTGGATGACAAGCTGATGGTTATCCATTGATTTGAATCAGGTGCTGAAGCATGCAAGGGTTGGCGCTCTGGAGGAACCCCTGAATTAGAATAAATATTTTACAGCTAATAGATATGATCAAGTGAAGATTGCAGGGACTCAAGAGGACCTAATGAGAGTGCACTGCTGCTGTTAAATACACCAAACGACCTGTCTGTGCCAATGAGAACCAGATGGAATAATCAGATGACTAATCTGAAAGGACATTGTGATCAGCATCCAACTGTAGCTGTCATGTTGGAGTGATAAAGAGAAGAGGGCAAATGTTCAGATTGGACCTGTTAAACAGGAAGTATGCAGGTGAGATGGGATTATATAGCATCAGTATTAGTCCTACAGTAGTTATTCCAGATATGAAACAATGGTTAGAATGATGGCTTCACTGATAAACCTACATCTATTTGAATTTATGAAAGCAAAGAAAGGATTAACAAATCTGTTAGCTGTCTTCCTGGTATATGTTAGAGGAAAGTTCCTTCAACATCCTGATCAGCAGGTAATGGGAGATGTCTTTTTTCAGTACCAGACAAGAACTTTTCTGGCTAAAAACCCAGATGGCATAATGAATAGTTAAACTGAGGGATGCTCATAAGGTATCAGAGTGGTTTTAGGAAGGGCCGAAGCACCATGGACTCAGTGATCAGGCTTGATTCAGAAAAAAGAAAAGCCCAGGCATATAAACAATCAGTTAAAGCTGTTTCCTGATGTATAAAAGAGCTATGATATAATGCGGATGAAAGGACTGCTCAGTAAACTGTACAAACTATAAACTTGAAGAATGATTCAGTTCTGTCAAACCAGGACTCAACAGGAAATGGCACACCTCAGGGGAGTTTTAAAGGCCATTACTCTATATCATAATGATGAATGGCATCTTCTTAAAGGTACCAGTAACATACTGTTTTCAGGTGATGGGGCACTGTGGAAAAGAGGAGTACAGTAAACAAAATAAAGAGAGCAACTGATGTGGTGGTGGAGTGAGAAGAAACATGAAATGAGATCAACATGTTACATCTGGGAATCGTATTGCATCACTTCCTGTCGGTGGTTTGAACGGTGGTTCAACATAACCACAAAGGAGGTTTTGTTTTTGCTGGCGTTTATCTGTTTGTCTGTCTGTCTGTGTACAAGGTAACTCAAAAAGTTATGGATGAATTTTGATGACATTTTCAGGAGTTGACAGAAATGTGAAAAGGAAGAACTGTTTTAATCTTGGGTGGGACCCAGAAGAAATCCTGGATTCTGGATCACTTTCAAATTTTCAATAACATTGCGGTAAATGGGGCCGAAAATTTTGTTTCTCAATATCTCCGTTAATTATTGCCCAAAACTCATGAAATTTGACTCAGGGATTGAAGATAGAAACCTCTATCAAATTTCAAAGGCTGATCTGGATCCGACCCGGATCGCAATCTATAAATCACTATATGGGAGAACTGTTTTACTTGCCGGAGGTTTGCGCTCTCCGAGTGCTTTTCTAGTTTTGGTTGTATTTCCTTTTGTTTTCCTCTGTTGTTCCTTGTCTGTGGGTTAGGGTTGGGGTGATGTTGATGATGTTGGGGATGACCACTTCCTTGATGCATTCCCATAGTCTTTTTAGTGCTCCAATGTCTGACTCTTTCTCCAACTTTGATTGGAATACTGTACCTACATATTCTTCTGATTGTACTTTTGATACTGTATAATATTTAGCTTGGATGATCCTGGGATTTTTCCCCTCTGGGGTTTTACCATGAAGTCTTTTACTGGCTCCTCACCTACTGGGGCTGATGTTTGGCTTCTGGTGGCCATAGAAACAATGCTGTTTTCTTTTTTCCTTTTTGGCTTGCAGTTGTGGGCCTTTACTCCCTGTACAGGTGAGTGGCGTACTCTGTTGCTGTGGTTGGGTAGTTTGGTTTGTGGTACCTTTTTGACTCGTTTTCCAGATGCATATATGTATCAAGCACTATTATACTCTCGAATCACCTGCACTTATTTTCCAAATGTTTGAGTTGTGATATCAGAGTATAAATGTAATTTTAGTTGTGATCATTGTGATTCATCATGTTATCTATGAAACTGGACAGTTCTGACCCGACCACTGTCGCTCTGACAACACTGCTGCTGCTGCTGCTGGTAGGGGTGTTTACAGGTGCTGCTATGGAGATGTTTTCTGGTTGTGTTTAAAACATCAGAGCATTGTCCGCGGTAAAATATTAGGATTAATCACATAAAAAACTATATTTTATTATTCTGACAAGAGCTGAAAAGTTGTGATGAACGACTGACTTACAGAATACAGAATAAAAACAACAGCCTCAGAGGTTAAGCAAGCCTTTTATTAGTCACATAGAAATGCAATACACCTTCACTTTCTGCTTACAGCAGTCACCTGACCCATCACTGACCACAGGTGAGGTCTCCAGGGCAGGGTGGGGGGTGGGGGGTGGGGCTGCATTTGAGGTCATTGGAGAGCAAAGGGGCCGTAAACATCCACCAATCAGAGCAGACGCCTCCAACAGTCCGCAACGACCGCTCATAACCACCGTGTTACGTCTCACCTGTGAGTTCAGGTGTGTGTGTGTCAGAATGAAGGATTGTGGCCTCGGAAAGGTGTGGTAGACCTGTTTATGACACGACAGCATCACACCTGTGCACATCCACCTGACAACCAAACCAAAGTGATGACAGACCTGAGGGCCGGCCCACAGTGATGACATCACGCAGAATACTGAGAGAAGGTCCTGACGGACCCGGTTCTGTCCCAGAAAGAAGGCCCACCTCAAGGTGCAGATAGAACCTTAGGTGGACCACGGAGACACTGAGGTCTCTGACAGAACAACCAGACCATTAAAGTTCTCTCTGTGAACTGTGCACCGGACTGAGTCGTGTCACCAACAGCTCAAGTGGGTTCTAACCAGAACCCACCCATGAGTGAGAACTTCGGTGGAGGAGATGGAGGAAAGGACACCTGAACACAAAACGCACCAACGATGAAAGACTTCATGACAACACAGAACCTCAAACATGTTATTCCTAATGAACACACAGCAGTTTATTGACCTACAGGAACATATCAGTAAACGTTTCTAAAAATAGAACAGGGCAGGGGGTGTGGGGGGTCCTAACGCTTTAATAAGCACAGATGTGGAAGCAGCTGCAGCTCACGTCTGAATACCAGTCCAACATCTCCTCCAGTATCAGTGATGAACTCTAAAGTCTTGAACGTCCTGGAGGAGGAGGAACTGCTGAGGAATGTGCTGGAGTCGCTGAGGGGCTGGGTTTAACCCTTCCTGGGCGTGGCCTGTAGTTCAGCCAGTGAGCTATGGATGATGCTGCTGATGGACTCCGCCCCCTCTCCTTCCAGCAGGGTGTGGTGGTCTCCCTGGATGACATGGACCGACACAGTACCGTCGCATACCTGAACACAAAGACACACTTCAGACTCGGGTCACATGACAGCTCACAACATCCACGAGTGTGGTGTGTCCGTTACCTCGCCCAGCTTGTAGTCCCCTCCCAGGTTCTGCTCATACTCGCCACTGGTTCTGGCCCGCAGCAGCACCACGTTGCCATGGTATTTGTCTGCGGGCTTGTAGCTGTCAGCGGCCTTCAGTTTGTGGTAGAAGCCGGAGGCTGCAAAGTGCAGCCAGTCCCGGTTCATGTTCTGGTGTCTGGAGGTAATGAGATCCACCGCTGCGTCCACACGGGCCTTCAGGTCCGCCAGCGGCAGCAGAGTCTCCAGGAGCTGCAGGAGGAGACAGGAGAACACCGGTCCAGTGGAGCAATCACAGAGTTCTGTTCTGGAGGAACGTTCTGAACATGAGAGTCCAACAAATGAGAGAGGACACACACTAGAGCTTGTGTTGTTTTGTTTCTGGTGTTTAAGCACTTCTTTAAATGGTAGTTACACACAGGTTGACATCCTTCAGATTTAATGAAAGATTCATTTTCCAAATTCTCATTGTTTCTTTTAGGGTCCTGGGTTGCAGGTTTTACCACAGGGTACGTCCAATATGAGTTAGAAAATAATTAGAGCTGGGCAAGTTAATGCGATAACGCGTTATCTCATTCATTTATTAACGCCGACATTTATTTTATCGCACGTTAATGCATGTTGCTCACATGCTTTTGTTTTGAAAAGTCTGTTACTGGCTGCTGCGGAATGGGAAGAGGATTGCCAGGTAAACAGGAAAAGCCAAAACAGACATGGAGAACGGTAAAAATCCATGAACTTTACAGTTTGGGTAGCAACTCAGGTAGCAATATTAACAATTCTGTCTGGAAAAATAAAATTCTGGACTACAACAAAACTTTAGCGTCCTTCCTCCATGTTCCATCAGATCTGCTCCATGTGTTCACTGTCCTGCTGTTCTCTAGCTGGTTACTGCAGTGCGGCTCCATCTAGTGGCACAGATGTGTAATGACAACAGAAAGTCCAGTCCTCCATTATAAAACAAATTCAGTTCTGTGGCCCGATTTTTCATTTCGTATTTTTGATCCAAGTCTAAAATTGAAATATGAAAAAAACAGGCTTTTTTTTCCCGATTTTTTGTGTTAGATTAAAAAACGTAATAAAATGTCACTTTTTATTTTTTTTAATTTTTGATTGACAATTGAAAATGGAAAGAATGAATGATACAGAGATTGATAAAGTAACTGAACTTTTACAAGGACATTTTCATTTTAAAGTTCTCCCAGACGGAGGATTCAAAAAAACAAGGTTATTTGTAACAACTGACAAGTTGAACTCCCCGTTAAAAGTTTCTGCTGCTACCTCAGAAATTACCTGTTTTAATGTTCTGATTGTGCTGAGACACAGTCATTTTGTTGGATTTTGTTAGTAGACTTTTTTGATTTTTAATAAAAACAGGATGACATTAATCCCCTGGCAGTGGCAATTAGCTTTATTTTATTTTACATTTTTTAAGATGAGATTTACACTAAATATGTGTTACTGACAAGTGCTGATGTTAAAAGTGTTTGAACAACAAATGTTATGACACTTTAGTTCATATGGCAGCAGAACATTTAAATAAAAGTGCATTTTACACTGCTTTTGAATTCGTTATTTGATTTTCCGTATACAATGCGATTAATTGCGATTAAAAATTTTAATCGTTGCCCAGCCCTTAATAATATAAGTTACCTCTAAAACGTACTTCAAAGTGATTTTAAATTTCTAAAAAAGTACTAAAACTAGTCTTTTAAGAGTTTGCCACATCAGCATTCCAAACTCATTTGCTTTTTTTCACCAAACATTATATATTCTTCATCAATCAGGAGGAGAAACGGTTTGGATTTCTTCTTTTTTGGTCTTGGTTTGACAGCAGTTCAGGATCTGTTGGGGTTCCCAGCTCTAGAAAGTTCCATCAGTTGTCCCTGAAGGTCAACAAGGCTCCTGTTGCTTTGACAACCCAGCACAGCTAATATTAAACACGAGTGCTCAGAAAAATCTCTTGGACACCAGCTTTAAAGAAATTTGATCAACCAGCTCAATGCGTTTAGAGCCAGAAGGTCCATCCCATCCTGGACTTATCCTCCAAACCAAGAATACTCCTTTACCACCTACACTAAAGGTTACCTGGTCCCATGTCCACCTGTCTGAGCTCATCACAGCCAAAGTATAATCAGTAGAAAGTACCAGAGAGTACACTGCCACCAGTATATGAGACAAGTTATGTGAAAGAGATCACATGTTGACGGATTTCAATCAGAGAGAAAACGACTGAGATCATGCATTAATGTGTGTGTGTGTGTACCTTGTTGTATTCGATGCCGGTGAACTGCTGGATGAAGGCACACAGGGCCTCGGTTTCAGCCTCGCTCTCCTTTCCTGGAGTCAGTTTGGCTCTGTAGCTCTGGAGAACAAACACCCTCAGCTTCAAACCACCTCATCATCAAGCACATGTCCAATACACACTGCAGGAACAGCCCCCTGCAGCTCTGATACTCTGGTGAGTTTCCACTGGCGGTGGGTTCAGGGTCAGATCATTGATGCGTGTCTCCATGAACAGGAATGGCCCCTTCAGGAACTTAACAGGCCTGACATGCACACCTGTGCTAGGACAGGTACTCAGAAAGACCATGAGAAGATTCTGGATGGGGGGTGGTGACGTTGACTAGCCGACTGGGTAGACTGTGACCAGGAGATGATGTTGTTCAGCCGTCTAATGTCTGCTTCATGTACAAAACGTCTTTCTCATTCAGCGCCACCATTATTATTTTTACCTTCCCCAAGGAGGTAATGTTTTTGCCGGCATTTATCTGTCTGTCTGTGTTCAAGATAACTCAAAAAGTTATGGATGGATTATGATGAAATTTTCAGGAGTTGTCAGAAACGAGAAAAGGAAGAACTGATTTCATTTTGGGTGTGATCCTGAAGAAATCCTGGATTCTGGATCACTTTCAAATTTTCAATAACATTGCGGTCAATGGGGCCAATAATTTTCTTTCTCAATATCTCCGTTAATTATTGCCGAAAACTCATGAAATTTGACTCAGGGATTGACAATGGGAACCTCTATCAAATTTCTAATCCGGATCTGATCCAGAACACGGATTTTATCGCAATCTGTAAATTGCTATATGGGGGAATTGTTGCACTTGGCGGAGGTTTGCGCTCTCCAAGTGCTTTTCTAGTTATTACTATCATTAAATGGTAAACAGAAACAGCATCTCAGCTCCTGAGATGTTTCTTTTGTCTAAAAATTAATGACATTCCAACTATAGAAATCTCCAATATTATTTTTTATATGGATACCATGGACAAATTAGTGTCTTTTTTGGTGAACGTTATTCTGTTACTTGCTAAATATCACATCCACTGTTGCAAATGGAGGAAAATAAAACCCTATTTTCAATGTTTTTTAAATTATTTCAAACTTTTTTCGGTCTCTGAAGAAAACAAAGTCAAGTAATTCTGCTAAAAAATTATCAGCTAATATATCAAAATATCTTTTATTTTAATCCTGTTTTATCTTTCTACTGCCTAACTTTTATTTTTAAATTTTATGTATATTTGTTTTTCTTTTATTTTTTGTTTGTAAGTCTCTTTCATCACTACCCCCTAAATATTTGTTGTTTTTGTTTCTGAATGCTTTAATGCCTTATACTGTTTCTCCTCTAAGTGTGTTTTTGTACTAAAATTGTTTGTGTTCAATAAAAAAAGAAAGATGTTTCCTTTGTCCTTTCAGTTTGTTTTTCTTCTTCTTTCTTCATCTTTGCTGACCTCTTTCCTTTACTGGCAGTTGACAAACAGTGAAAGTGGTGACCGCCACCAGCTGGTTTGCTATGGTAGTTTATGTGCAACCGGCTCTGCAGCCATAGAAGGAGACACGACGACTGAAGGCACTGGGGAGAAGGTCGGCCCTGGTAACAGTTCAGCCTCCCACTCTGACCCTGGAACCCCCGATAGAGGAAACACACCTCATATGTACAAATGCAGCCACTCCTGTCAGCTCAGACAGTCTGGAACGTTCTAGAGTGATCAGAGTCACAAACAGAGACGTTCCTCTGAGAACATGAAAGCGTGCAGCGGACTGGTTGCAGTGAGTGCGTGTCATCTGCCTCTGACCTGTGTGTAAGCTGCCACATACGAGTGTGACCCGTCCAGCAGAAACAGCCAGTCCACGGGCTGACCCAGGTTCTGCAGCTGACAGCACATCTCAAACGCCACACAGGCTCCGAACGAGTACCCAGCAACCCTAAACGGCCCGTCGCTCTGAACCCGCCTCATGCAGCCGACGTAGTATGAAGCCAGAGACTGGATGGTGTCGAGGGGAGCAGCTGAGGGGAGAACAGAGGAGTCAGAGGAGGACGTTCATCTTCTTGTTTTTAATAATCCCGTTTCCCTGACATGATCATTCTGATCCAGAACATTTCACAAACTAAATATGAGTTTATTCCTCTGGATAACATCTGCTGACTAAAGAATCCCAGAACTGAGAGCACCCATGAGTCCGAGCAGAGATCTGAAGCCCCATGTATGGGTTGATGAGCCCAGACAGGTGAACCCTTGACCACCCTACCTTTGGTGCACTCCAGGCCGTAGCAGGGGATGCTCAGCTTGTGGGCCAGCGTCTTGAAGGCGGCCGTGGAGCCCTCGATGGGATGGACCAGGAACAGCGGCCTCTCCTGGCTCTGAACGGCATTGAGTGGCGTCACCGTGGGGCCAGCAGGGTCCACCAACAGTTTGGTCACGTCCAGCTCCGACATGGAGCGAATGCCGTCCCTCTGGGCTGGAGCTTTTTCACCATCTAGAGGTGGAAACAGAAAAAAAAGAGGTCATCATCTCTGATTTTTGGTTGCGTCTGCAGGTTTCACAACAACACAAGAATCAAGGAAACACTCTCCTTTCTGACCCACAACAAGTTAGTACACAAGCTTCAGTCCTCAAACATCAGATGGAACTCTGGTGGTAACAGACGTTTGAAAAGGAATCGGACAAACCCTCTGTGATATCATAGCTTTTCTGAAGAATCCATTTGAGGCTTAATTTTCAAGCTCCTGGATGATGACATTCTGGCAGAAGTCAACTCCACCCAACCACACTTTATCCAAAAATGAGAAGATGAGTGGAACGAAGAAGCTTCAGAACAGGCTGGCACGCCCGCTAGCTAGTTTAGCTTAGTTTATCTTAGCTCACGCTAAGCTATGATGCCAACTGAAGTTATCTTAAAGTTCCTCTAAACTCCTCTGAACTCCCATCACACCTGGAAAGATAGTCTAGTGGTCTACAAGAAAGACCTTCATGATGCTGGAACAGCTGACTATTCAGAAGAAAGAAAGAAATTAGAAGAAAACTAAAATAATCCTTGTTTTCAGTTCTGTTCTTTGTAGCCAGACTGACAGACTGACAGTCACAGCTCTGTTGATTCCTGCAGCTCTCAGTAGTGAAGACTTTATGAGCTTCTTTAGAGGTAAAATCAGAAGAAATCAACCGAGACCAACCACCAACAGCTGTGGATGTTTCTCCAGCTTCAGTAAGTTCCTCTGGTCCTGACCTGACTCTGGACTGGTTCTCTCCTGTAGACCTCTCTGAGCTGACCTCAACCATCAGTAAAGATAAAACATCCACATGTCTACTAGAGCCCATCCCAACTCCACTATAAAATGTTTTCTCTTCTATTGGTACATCAATATTAGATCAGATTAACCTCTCCCTAAAATCAGGATAAGGTTTTTAAAAAAACCTTTACTCTAAAACCATCCTCTAGATCCAGACGTTTTAGTGAATTATAGACCAATATCCAACCTTCCATTTATCTCTAAAATTCTGGAAAAAAGTAGTTAAAGCCAGTTAAAACACCTGCATAGAAATGATCTATTTGAAGTTTTCCAGTCAGGGTTCAGAAATCATCAAAGCACAGAGACGGAGATGGTTAGAGTCTCCAACGACCTCCTCCTGGCCTCAGACAATGGATTAGTATCTGTCCTTGTTCTGATGGACCTCAGAGCTGCTTTGATACCGTTTATCACAGCATTTTACTGCTCAGGTTAGAGCACGTTATTGGGATTAAAGGGACAGCACTAGGCTGGTTTAAATCACATCTATCTGACAGGTTCCAGTTCCTTCATGTTAATGACATTTCTTCCTCACAGACGATGGTCTGCTATGGCGTCCCACAGGGTTCAGTGTTAGAGATCATGTCTCTCCCATGTTAGCCTCCCTCCATTGGCTTCCTGCAAAATTTAGAGGAGAATTCAAACTTGTGTTCCTGCATATCAGGCCCTTAACGGCCAAGCTCCTGGTTATCTAGCAGACCTGATAACTCCTGATGCTCCTCATAATGCTCCGCTCTCAAAGTGGAGGTTTACTTGTCATTCCTAGAATATCCAAAAGTAGATTTAAAGGACAGGCCTTCTGCTACCAGACACCTTTACTATGGAACCAGCTACCAGATGTTGACTGGTGTTTCTGAACGCCAGTAAAAACAAGAGTGGATCCATAAACACCAGCAGGTGATACTGAGACACCAACAACTGTTATTGACGAGCTAAGCTTAGTTGGAAACAGCCGTTGTGAACTGTGTTTTCTGCTGCATATTGATGAACAGTCACAAACACCGACTGCTGATTTTAAAGCATTAAAAGTCTTCTGCTGCTGGAACATAATCCAGGTTGGTATCCTTTGGTTGGTATGAATGATCCTCTTAATGCCTGGTTTGTGTAAAACACCCTTCCTCCTGTAGTAGGATAACTTCCAGGATCATCAGCCATGTTCTCCAGGGATAAAATCTGTGTGCCAGCACTGAAATACATGGAATAGCTGAGGAATAAACGTGACGTGGTACCAACATTCACTCACCAGCACCGCCATGTTTGAAAAAGCTCTGCTTACCATGTGATCCCTCTGGTTTTCTGGTGGCCAGCTCTCGCAGCTTGTTAATGGTGAGTTGGCGGATCTCCCTCATCGCCATGACGATGTCGTAGTCCCGCTCCAGAGTCTGGCGGACCTCCACACCCATCAGAGAGTCCAGGCCCAGGTCAGCCAATGAGGCGTCGGCATTCAGACTGCTCACATCCCGCACACCTGCAGTCAAAAGTCCACGATGAAGCTCATGAGAGCATCACCTCGTCAGGTTCATCACAAACAATTATCACGATAAAAATATTTGAATAAAGTAGATAAGAATGAGTGTTGTCTGTGGACCCGTCTAGTCCAAACATCTACCTAACTCAGCGATGGAGGCCACTTCCTGTTAAAAGGTTTTATCTCCACTGTCACCACATGAATGCTCAGAATCCAAGAAAGGATCTGATGTGATCTGCTGACATCTTCAGCAGGTTATCTTTAAGAGCATCATGTGAATACCGTTGTAGTCAGGGTCGGCCAGAAGGACCCAGGACTACAGAGTCTTTGTTGAACTTAGTTGTAGTTAGAAAAGAGAGCAGATGCTACACTAAAACACTGGGAAGTGACTGGCTCCGCCCCCTAAAACCAGCTGCTATGAACACAGCTGTTGTCCTGAACCTGTCACAGATATTTCATCAGGAAGCTTCTGGAAGAAAGACGGCACGTCGTCTCTCAGGTGCAGTCTTACCCAGAATGTGGGCGACGGCCTCCACCAGGTCCCGTTGTCCTCCGGCCTCGCTCTGCACCACCGTCCTCTCTGCCAGAACGAAGCTGGACATGACCGGCTGCTGCTGGCACAGGAACCAGTCCAGAACCTCCATGCAGGAGGAGATCCGCTGGGGGAGGGTCCCCCCGATTACCGCGTCGTTACCGCCCATGGTCTCCAGCACCACGCCCACGTCCCCGATGGCACCCCACTGGACGGCTAAGCCCGGCAGGCCGTCGCGGCGCCGTTTTTCACACACACGCTCCATGGAGGAGTTGGCGTAACCGTAGTTACTCTGGCCAGCGTTTCCACGGCCACAGCTGACGGAAGAGAAGACCACGAAGTGGCGCAGGTCTGGACACCGCTGCCTCACAACTCTGAGGAGGGACGGACACACAGGAGGACGTCAGCGGCATTTCCCCGTTTCCAGCCAGCAGTGAGAGAGGAACAGACATCTTACCTGTCCAGGTTCACAGTGCCGTCATACTTGGGTCTGATGACGTCGATGAAGAGCTCAGGAGTCAGATTCTCCAACATGCCGTCTCTCAACACCTGATGAGGACAGGGACACAGGACGGTCACCAGCAGCTAGCACGTTGGACTGATGATTAGCAGCAAATGACACATTTATGTTTTCACAACTTGATTCTCTAGAACAGGAGGTCTTTCAAGTCATAGGACTGGAAGTCAACGCTCCTCAGCTCAACCTCGGCTCCAGAACCTCCTCGTCTGAGGGGAGGAACTGAGTGATTAAAGTTTACAACCCCAGAATCAATGATTGTCAAATCCCATAAAGCCATATTTTATTCCCAATGGACCATAAAGAACATATGAGATGTTGAAACATCCCAGGAAAAGAGGGGATCCAACAAAATAACCAACATCACTCTGTTCTAATTTTGTAGAGACGTGTTGGTACCAAAGACGAAATGAACTAATATTTTCATAAATTGGGATGTTCTTTATGTTCTGTTGAGAATAAATCATGGATTTATGAGATTTGACGATCATCACGGTCTGTGTTTGCTTTTTACAGCACACAACTTTATTGGAGTTATAGTAGCAGTTTAACAGCTGATCAGTTCGGTAAAACTCGGCTGTTTTTGGTTCAGATCATCACCATCATCTCCACTACTGCTGATGGAAAACTGTGATGTTTCCAAGCAAACTGAATCCACTTTAGCATCTACTTTGCCTGTCCAAAAAAATCCGCTTGGATGTCAGTCAGCTACCAGGTCAGAGCCTCCAGTGGGTCATTACTGATGGATGATCATGTTTCAGCTTCGACTAGTTATTTAACCCTGACTGATAACATCAGCAGCATCTCATCTCTTCAACATCTCGTCTCTTCAACAACCATCTCAGAAGACTCAGATGACGTTCATCTGTTTCAGAAGGGTCAGATCAAGAAAACATCTAAGGAGATACTGAAACTACTACAACTGGGTTCAGAACTGTCCCACATTATTAAAACTGAAGGTTGGTGGAGAACCATCATCTTCAGGAAGAAGTGTGGTCAGAAAAAGAATCTTGAATGATCACTTAAACATCTGGTAAAATCAGATCGTAAAAAAACAACAGCGGAACTCACAGCTGTGTTTAATAGAGACAGTAGGAACATCTCCACACAAGGAGAAGAGAACTAAAGTGACTGGAACTAAACAGCTGTGGAGCCTGAAGAAAACCACTGATCAATGAGGATGATCAGGAAAACAAAAGCTTCAATTTACTAGGGAGCATAAAGATTGGACTCTGGAGCAATGGAAGAAGGTCAGAAGAAGGTGATGGGAGCATCAGGGGAAGAAGAGAGGAGGATGAAGTGATGCTCCCATCATGCCAAGTGCCTACTGTACCAGCCTGTGGGGGCAGTGTTCTGATCTGGATCTGTCAGGTCCAGGTTCAGGAACGTTATGAGGTCAGCTGACTACCTGAATATACTGAATGACCAGGTTACTCCATTAGTGGATTTTTTTCTCCCCTGATGGTACAGACATACTCCAAGATGACAATGTTGGGATTCATGGGGTTCAACCTGTGAAAGACTGGTTCAGGGAGCATGAGACAACATCTTCAACCATGGACTGGCCACCACAGAATCCAGACCTGAACCCCACTGAGAATCTATGGGTTGTGCTGGAGAAGACTGGACAGCGGTCTGACTCTCCCATCATCAATGCAAGATTTCAGAGAAAAATTAACTCTGGATGGGCAGAACTGTGACACTGCAAAAGCTCAACAACACGATGCCACGGTGAATGAGCGTCTTAATCAAAGCTAAAAGGCGGTCTAACTAAATATCAGAGTGACTTTTTTAATTTTTTTTTTGAAAGGACAGCGTATGAAGGCTTGCAGAAGCTGAGCTGGTTCTTTCACAGCCATAAAGAGAACATGTCCGCTCTTCCACAATCACCACAAAAACAAGGCGCATGCAGTAGCTTCTCCTCCTCTTTCTACCATTGTCTCCATCTACTTTGTGCCAAATTCTCCATTTAGTGCTTTCCTCTTCACCTAGCTTCTACTAACTTCTCTACTTAACTGCTGCCAAGTCTCCACTGATGGTAGTATGTACTGATGTGTGTGTCAGTGAGAGAAAGCTGCTTGTGTTGTAAATGCTCCTGGTTCCTGGACCAGGAAGACACATGTACATAAGCACATGCATGTATAAGCTATGCATGTACATAAGCACATGCACATATATGCACATACATACATACATACATACATACATACACACACACATGTGTATATATATATATATATATATATATATATATATATATATATATATATATATATATATATATATATATATATATATATATATATATATATATATATTAGGGGTGTAACGGTACACAAAACTCTCGGTTCGGTACGTACCTTGGTTTTGAGGTCACGGTTCGGTTCATTTTCGGTACAGTAAGAAACGTAAATGCAAAAATATAAAATATAAATTGAACAGTTGCAACACTGAACAGTTTCAAGTTGTTAGTTAGATTAAATAACATGAATAAGGCTCAGGGTGTTTCTTTAAAAACTAATCTTTTTATTCTTTCATAAAGTCCCGGTATGATTTTCTGGCTAAAATGTGGACGAGAAGGTAATTGATATTGTTTGAAGCCAGCGTTCTCTACCACTGATTAGGGTGTTTGTGTGCACGCGCCTCGCCCGTGTATGTGGTGACACGCGCCCAGTCCACACACAGAAACTCGCGCTGGCTGTGCACTGAGCCCGGCAGAGAGAGAGGGAGAGAGAAGCGCGGCTCGCGAGGCAGACAGCAGCCAAGTGATGGCTTCAGACCTAGCGGTTTGAATGCGCGTGAGTCTCAAAATCACCAGAAAAAGTAGCTAGATTTGTCGCTAGTCGCTTTTTACAAATTAAGTTGCTAGGGGGGGGTCTGGAAAGTCGCTAGATATAGCGACAAAATCGCTAAGTTGGCAACACTGCAACACTGACCGTGTGCGCACAACTGCGCATGTGCTGTGGCGGCTGCAGCGCTCTGCTCCACAACGTGCGGTCCGGTCCTACTTAATATGTCCGTGTGGAAACTCGTTCGGTACGCCCCCGTCCCGAACCGACCTACCTGTACCGAAACGGTTCAATACAAATACACTATGTACCTATATATATATATATATATATATATATATATATATATATATATATATATATATATATATATATATATATATATATATATATATATATATATATATATATATATGCTATGCATGTATATAAGCACATGCATATATATGCTATGCAGGTGGTTGTTATTGTAATAATATCTCCACCTAGTTTGCACTGACTTATTTCAGTTATCAGGACCGATTCCAGTCCTGTCAGTCTGACGTCACCTTTCTGAGACTGTAGGTGGCGCTCTGCAGGTTCCAAGCAGAAATCCACTGTGGTAGACTGATCTCATTCATGACTTGTCTCAAAACACGTTTAAACATTGTATGGACAAGGTAAAAACTTGACCTTCAGATGGTCATTTTGAATATTCTGAAGGGACTCACTGGAGCTGGTCTTATTTAACAATAAAACTTTTGTTGATGGTAAAAATGTCAATCTTGTGTCACTCTGGAGGTGAAGATGAAGGCAGGACAGGCTAGACAACTGCTGAAGTATCAGTGAACTCCAGGTTCTTTGTTTCTCTCTCCACAGCCATCCACCAGTTCTGACGCTGAACCAAAGGTGACCACTCACTGACAGAATAAGAGGCTATCCATCACTGCTGTGCCCCAAAACCAGAAGAAGCCACGGCTCACTGGTGGGAATGGCTACATGGAGGAAAGCGAGGCTGACGGAGGTTACCATGGCGAGATGGAAGACTCCTCCCACTGGACCCAGCGTGCAGGCTTCAGTTATCAGCTGCTCGGTTCCCTTCAGCGTGCTGACGTCGCTGGTCGACACCAACACCTCGACATCTTGATTCTGCCACTCACGCACCCGCTTGGCCTGGTAACCTGGTGACAGTTCAGAAACCCACACCAACCAGTGTTTAGATGCTCTTTTCCAACCAGGGTCTGCTGCTCATCTGAGGGTGTCACAGCCTCAAACATCTTTATCATCTACAAGTTTCAGTAGGAACATCTGCTCTAAACGTTCTCTCCTTTCATGAAGCCAACACTGGAAACCTATGGTTCCTTACCATTCCTGATGCCCGATCTGGACGTCAGCACCAGTTTGCGGGCTCCTCTCTATCAACCAATGAGCCAGCTCCAGACCGAACCCCCCCAGTCCACCAGTGATGATGTAGGAGTGGGATGAGACACAGAAGGTTCGAGGGATGGCTGGAAGGGACAAAGGAGAGGCAGGCTGCAGAGCTGAACCCTTCTCCTCCTGACGGACCTGTAGAGAGAAGACACGTCCAGTCACATTCACATAGACGCAACAACCAGATGAACTGGACCGCCATCATCAGTCTGAGGTTCAGAGAGGACACCCACCTGCAGCAGCACTTTGCCGATGTGCTTGCCCTGGGCCATAAATCTGAACGCCTGCTCCACTTGGTCCCTCTGGAACACTGTGGTCCGTAAAGGCTGAACTACACCTCCCATGATGCCCTCCTTCAGCAGCTGGGACACTTCCTCCCACTCCTTGTTGCCTTCTTCAAAGAGAGCATCCAGCAGGATACCGTGGAAGGCCACGTTCTTGAGGAACAGAGCCATACCTGAGGAGGTCACACGTTCAGTGATTCGACTCTGACTAGAGTCCCCCTGCCTCACAACAGCCAGACTGGGCTGGACTAAGTCCGGTTACTCAGTCTTAGAGCTGCACCTCTCTAGATTTCCTATTGTTCTGAAATGCCTCAACCACAAACATGTCACAGAGAAACGAGGAACTGAGCACCAACCCAAAAAAAACCCTCCTCTGGAGAAAGTTGCTGACCACGTTGGACAACACAGAATGTTGCAGAGACCTTACGACCTTTTACCTGTGTTTTATTTCCACTGCTAAAAACTGAAATTACAGCTGATCTGCACAGTCCCACTTCTGGTCACTTACCAAAACCAGTGTGATGGAACCAGATGGAGTTATGGAGTTAGAAACACTACAGTCTGCTGATCGGTCAAACAACTGTCTTTTCCCTGTCACATGGTGGAAAAAACAAGATGCAACTACAAAGGTACCTCTACTTACGAACACATCTATTAACGAAATTTCCAGCCAACAAAAGGCCTCTTCAGAAAAATATTGCCTCCATATATGAAAGAACTTCCAGGTTACGAAGGCGAAAAACTTCAGAATACGAGCTGCTACTCGCAGCTCCCAGAGTTTACCGAATGTAAACATACTTGTTGGCTCTGTATCTTGGTTTGAAAGCGAGCTGCTCTGCCATTGGCTATCGGTCAGCATCTTCCTGGCATCCCATTGGCTAGGAGGGCCCCTTGTCTATATGAGCTTAACCTAGCAACCCAGGTAAACAAATAATTTTTATTCTTTAATGTACTTTATTCTTTATTCTTCACGTTAGTATGATTGTGCAATATTTTAATTCTAACATGTATTTCTTAGAGGTTTTTATGTCATTTAATGTATTATTTATAATTTATAAAAAAAAATTATGTCCAACTTTTGGGCACCTTGGATCAGATTAGGCCATTTAAAGGGTAAAATGCGTTTCTAATTATGAAATTTTCCATTTACGAAACAACTTTCAGAACGAATTAATTTCGTAAGTTGAGGTACAGCTGTACAACCAAACGAGCTGTTGATCAGTGAGGAGTCTAGATGGTTTGTTTTATACAAATATAGCAGCGATGACTAGGGCTGGGAATCGAGAACTGGTTCCTGTAGAGAACCAGTTCCTGTAACGAACAGGTTCCGGTAACGAACCGGTTCCGTGTGTTTCGATTCCATGGAATCGTTTGGCAGTTTATCTAGCGATTCTCTTATCGATTCCAACCAGCACAACTCGTAATTTACACAAGCTACACGCAGTCAATTCCAGAAAGCACTTACGTGATTAAGTTACGTCGGTTTAGCACGTACATTGCAGTTGTAAACAACAATGGCGCCCACCAGGTTCAAACGCTCCAAAGTTTGGCTTCACTTCACCAAAGAAAGATGGCAACAAGGCAACTAGCAGTCATTGTAAAGTGGAGATAACAGCGTCGGGAGGGAACACGACTAACATGCAGAAACATTTGAACACACAACATGTGATAATGTTAAAGGAGTGTTGTGTTTTTGAAGCGCTTCGAACTGATGGATCTCAACCCAGCAGCAGTAGCCAAGCTAAGATCACCTCTGGTATAACATTAACGCTATGCTATTAAACGAATGCCTTCTGCATTACATTTAGAAGATGACCGTGACGAGAGAGAGAGTCTGGCTGGTTCAGAGGCTGGAAGACATGATTATTTTTCTGCAAAAGAATAGTTAATTCTTCATAGTATTTGCAGATTTGTACTATGCACTGTTCCATTGTATTTGATAGTATTTATCTTTCTTTATTATCATTTTTGAGTGCTTAGTGAGCTCATATAACCTTTTAAAAGGGAGATTTTTTTTTTATTTCTATTAGGAAAAATCTGTTAGTAAAATGTTACACATTCTTGTGTATTTGCACAGTTACATATTACAACAGTTAACACGTTATCCAGGCTTTGGGCCTCTTTTGACCTCGCTGTTGAGTTTGTAAGGTCGTGACTTCTAGGTAAAAAAAAATGGATGCTAATAAAACTGTTCTCCTTTTTGCCCAAATTAGAATTAATAAGAGAATCGATGAAGAATCAAATCGTAAACAGTATCGATAATTGAATCGGAATCTGAAAAATCTCATCAATTCCCATCCCTAGCGAAGACCAGTGGGTGAACAAGGGGTTTTGTCTAATCTGGAACCGTGAGTTCTCTACAGCTTGAAGGAGCTTTTCTACCATACAGAACCCTCTCTGCTGCGTGGTCTGCTCAATGGCCCGCTTGGCCACCATCACTGAAGCCCACATTAGGGAGGTTCCCCGTTCAGACTCTCAGAAAACTCACCTTTAGTCTGAAATTATTAGTGAGGTTTTGAGTGAATGTGAGGGAGTGAACCCTGAAGGTTTCTGCTTACCCAGAGGGGAGTTGTTGGAAAGGTCGTACTTTCCGATCTCCAGGAACCGTCCATGTCTGGCTAAGCAGCGGATACTGGCCTGCAGCTTCTCCTCAGCCAGAGAGTTCAACACCAGATCCACACCTGCGACACACATGGAGTTCAGGTGGAAGCTCATTAACAGGAACCAACAAACCAGACCAGTCATGTTGTCAGCTGTGGCCAGTGTTCAGTGGGATGTTCTGGAGGTGATCCATGTGTGCTTGTTCTGGAAGGCTAACAGAGTGGTTCTGAGTCTGGACCGAGGGCTTCTAACCTTTTCCCTGCGTGTGCAGCAGAACGTGCTGCTCGAACGACGTGTCTCTGGAGTTGGAGAAGGACTCGGCCGACAGCTGAGGGAACCGCTCCTGCAGGTAGGACCGCTTCTCTGAGGAACCTGCTCATCCAGAACACAAACAGTCTCAGAACCTCACATCTGTTCCAATCAGAACCAAACAGGAACTCTGGCTCATTTGGAAATAAAAAGAAGAATCAGTAACTTTCAGATCTACTTTGAATTTTCTTTCTTTACAGACACTATGAACCCAAGATAATCCATGTTCTTTTTCTCATCAGCTTCATTTCTTTTTCTTTTTAAGGTTTACGGTGGCTCTAGTGGCCAGAAGGGGTGTCATGTCTTCCTGCATCATTCACCATCATTTGATAGAACCACATCGACAAGGTTTACCATGGAAACCTTCATCAACACTACAACACAGAACAGTACCACAAGGCTCTGTATGAGGACCTCTGCTGTTTTAGTTCTACATCTGTTCTTCATTCATACAGTTTATATGCAGATGACACTCATGTATATTCACAATCACCATTTCTGATGTGTTTTTTAGAAGAAACAAGTCCTTTATCAGCATCTGTGATTGTTTGGCCTTGTATCAGTGTTTCTATGATGGCAGCATTAATGGACAAAAGCCCACTGAGATGTTAGATCAACATCTACTGCTACATTACAAAAACAAGACTGAGAAAGAAAGAACAGGTACTGGACTGGTCTGTGTGCAGTCTTGACCCAGCTCCGGGAGAAAACCCTGGATGTCGGACAATTTAGGAATAAAAAATGTGACGACCACTGTTGTAAACCTGAAGATTTGTTTGCAAGAAGAATGGGAGAAAAAAAAACACCTGAAACTCTTCGCTGGTGTTTTTTTTGGTTCATAAAATCTGCAAAGAAATAAAAGTCAAATGTTCTTTTTTCTTCTTCCATATCTTCTATGCATTACAGGTTCTAGATCACATTCAACACAGAGCAGGAACATCAGCAGAGTTTGACAGAAACGTGACAACGAAGATTTCCTGGAAGCAGAAGCACAGAGTTCAGTTCTCCATGAAGACACTGACCCACTGTGGTGAAAACTCTGCATCTCCTGCTGAGAGCGATGGCAATGGCAGCCTGGCCCACTCCACCTGATCCTGAGTGGATCAGAACCGTCTCTCCGGGGCGGAGCCGGCCTCGCACCACCAGGGAGTAGAAAGCCGTGGCGTAGACCACTGGCACCGAGGCGGCCTGCTCCAGGGTCCTGCACGGACAAACACAGAGATGTATCATGCTGTGGGCCATCACTTGGGACCCGAGGAGCTTCAACTAAAGCAGATGGACCTTCAAACATCTCGAGCCTCAGCTGGTAGAACATTCACACCAATGTTAGCGGTTAGCATGTGAGCTTCCTTCATTATGAACCCTGTATTTACTAGGGGTGTAACGGTACATGTATTTGTATTGAACCGTTTCGGTACAGGTAGGTCGGTTCGGGACGGGGGCGTACCGAACGAGTTTCCACACGGACATATTAAGTAGAGGACCGCACGTTGTGGAGCAGAGCGCCGCAGCCGCACATGCGCAGTTGTGCGCACACCCAGTGTCGCCAACTTAGCAACTTTGTCGCTATATCTAGCGACTTTCCAGACCCCCCCTAGCAACTTAATTTGTAAAAAGCAACTAGCGACAAATCTAGCTACTTTTTCTGGTGATTTTGAGACTCACGTGCACTCAAACCGCTAGGTTTGAAGCCATCACCTGGCTGCTGTCTGCCTCGCGAGCCGCGCTTCTCTCTCCCTCTCTCTCTGCCGGGCTCAGTGCACACCAGCGCGAGTTTCTGTGTGTGGACTGGGCGCGTGTCACCACATACACAGGCGAGGCGACGCGCGTGCACACAAACACCCTAATCAGTGGTAGAGAACGCTGGCTTCAAACACATGATAAAGGTAATTGAGCCTGGATATCAATTACCTTCTCGTCCACATTTTAGCCAGAAAATCATACCCGGACTTTATGAAAGAATAAAAAGATTAGTTTTTAAAGATACACCCTGAGCCTTATTCATGTTATTTAATCTGACTAACAACTTGAAACTGTTCAGTGTTGCAACTGTTCAATTTTGCACATCAGATGGATTATTTTTTTAAGCAAAAGTCTGAGCCAATGTTATTTTTATTTTGTTTTTCAAAATATCTACATTTCAGAATATTGTATTTATATTTTTGAGCAGAATTCTAGCTTTGTATAGGCTAATGTTCCTATTCTTAAAAAGCACAAAAGTGTGTTATAAACAACTAGCACATTTATATTTTGCATTTATGTTTCTTACTGTACCGAAAATGAACCGAACCGTGACCTCAAAACCGAGGTACGTACCGAACCGAGAGTTTTGTGTACCGTTACCCCTAGTATTTACAGCTTTATAAACTTCATAGAGCACCGCATGCAACAGTCTGGAAGCAGAAACCCCCTCAGGAATATTCTAAACCAGAACCAGCAGGTCTTATTTTGTTTTTGAAAGGTTCGGCAGGACATGCTGGAAGCCTGAGTTTCACTCATCTTCATCTGTGAAACCCCCTGTGACTCAGATCTCACGCTCTCATCCATCCATCTTTCATCCATCCACCCACACTGATCAAGCGTGTCACTGACCAGTCCGCAGGAACGTCCCACAGGAAGCGTTTGTCAGCGTCCACGGTCGTCGCCAGGCCTTTAGCAGGCAGCAGCCCCATCACACGTCCACCGGTGGGGTCTCGGCCAGAAAACTCCATACCCAGCATGCACTGCTGCAGGGCCTGGTCCCCTACACAGCATGAAGAGCAGAGAGCAGGGGGGGTTAGGGTAGGTAATGGAGAAGTACGTTTCCTCACATAAATACACATGAAGTCATGTTGTTAAATCAGAATACTATAATAGTAACATCATGTCCAAAGGCTCTTTCAGTCTTTCTAGAGATGATAATTGACACCTTATTGTTTTTATAACCTCACTACTATTTCACACTTAAATTTACCAAATTAAAATGTAGCTTTCTTGTTTTCAGTTTGCCTCTATTTCAACAGCTCAAATCTTTTCATACATTTGTATCACATTCATGTTTATATTTAAATTTTTACTTTCATAAAATCTAAATGAAAATCTAACATTTGGGACACTGCAAACCACGGCTATGGAGGTCACCAATGTTTTTTACAGCTGGTGACTGGTGACCCCGACGTGATGAAGTGACAGGCGGGGCCCCTGTCGGCCCTCAGCAGCCCCCCTCTACGAGGACGGGGGCCGTGGGACAGCCTGGGGTCCTTCACAGGAAAAGAAGGACGACCAAGAACAGGACACATCTTCATTTTTGCTAATGAGCGATGTGAATTAATAGTTTCATATTCTGAAGTATTGGCTCCTGTGTGCTGCAGTGAGCATCATGTTGTCCCTCTGCACAACCCTAACCCTCCCCAGGGATGGGTGCACAGGTACAGCTATCTGTGATAGGAGATGAGAAGACTAGGTGGAAGCAGGAAAAGCTCCAGGTATGACAGACGGCCTAAATACTGGATATACGACTAAAAATTACAAAAATGTAAACCTTTAACACTCAGGAAAAGCAGAATGTGTGTCCTTTAACTGCCAGCAGATATCCCTGGATAACCAGGATGATAAAGATGGTGTGAAAGCAACAGACGTTCAGTGATAAAACTAAGGGTGTTAAATAAAGCAGTTAAACTGGAGGAAAACTGAAAACAGGAGTGAAAAATGTGTGATCTGATAAAGTTCAGACTGATTTGAGTTAAACAGGCCATAAAAACAGAGATGTGTCATTCACAACATGAAGGGCTCATTTATCATTTCAACAGAGGCCTCAGTCATAAAAATTATCTTTTAAGTTTCACTTTCACCCCTCATATAAAAGTCACCTGACATTTAGTTTGGGCAGTATGTGTCAGACCCTTATTGACTTGATCCTCTTTGAGCTGCGAGAACATCTGAGTTTGGTACAAACTACTTTTTTCTCCCCACAACATGATTAGTTAATTGGTGACGCCAACGTGGTGAAGACTGTTCAGCGTCCCTGCTCCAACAGGATGAGGGCTGTGGGACAACCTGAGGTCCTTCAAATAAACTGCTGAAAAAGACTACTCTGTTCTGGAGACTGTTCTGGAGCTCCACAGAGTTTTCATGACTGAAAACGTCTATGTTATAGTAAATCCTGTTTTTCCTGTGTGCCCTAGTGAGCACCTGGTCCTTCCTCCCCTGCTGACCCTGCTGGTATTGATTACCTTCCTAAAACACACATTACTGCCATTCAGATGAAATCAGGGTGATGGGACAGTCCATATGAGCTCCAGGCCATAAGAGTCATCATCAGGACCTGGTCCTGGTCTGGTGGAAGTCTGTACCTGGAATAGCGTCCGGTGGCAGCTTGCCGGTGGCGAGCATGATATCTCTGAAGTTGAGCGAGCTGTAGTAGACCTGACACAGCTGCACGTTGGGGTCGCTGGTCTGGAAGTGGCGAAGCGGAGAAGCGATCCAGCGCAGAGAAGACAGGTCACCTCGAGTCAACACGTTGACGTACGCAGCTTCTGTAGGCTCTTCCTTCAGATCTGAGAAGAAGAAGCAGAGTGGAGGTCAGCGGGAGCAATGAAGGTTCCTGCTCCAACGTGACATGCCTCATCTAGAATTAGCGTATGGCAGCTACCACAGCTGTAGCTGAATAAATCTGGTGACTAAATAAAAGGTCACACAGGTGAGATTCCAGGAGAAGTGTGGTCAGCGGACCAGAGCAAATGAAGGTGGAACACAGCAGAAATCTGAATCTTCCTCTTTTAGAGTGACATCTATCTGGATTCATGACCTGGAAACCTAAACAGCCTAGAACATCCCAGCATTTACTGGACCAGACTGATGTTCCTGTTGTAGACCAGAGAGTTATTAGAGGTTTTATAAAGAGGACTGTTCAGGTGGAGATCGTTCTGGAACTATAACTGATATAAATGTCTCTAAATGTCTGAATTCTGTCCTCCAGAGCTCTTCTGGTTTGTTTCAGTCCATCTTCAGTCAAATCCAGTTTATTTCTGCAGCACATTTAAACAACCTCAGTTAACTAAGTGCTGCACAGGCTAAAACAAATACAAATCCCTAAAAATAACCAAATATGTCTAATAAAACAGGATAAAAGAATCAGGACAGAGCAAAGGAACAGTATCTGCTGAAACTGTAAAAACAACACTCCAATAACACATATATAGTTAGTAAAAGCTGAACTAGGAACATCACTGATTGACTGAACAAGTTCAGAGGTTCAGGAGCCGTTCAGGAGCAACTACAGAGAAAGCTCCGCCCACTCTGCTGTAATCCAGATCCTAGAAGTGTCAGAGAAGCTGGTTGGATCTCAGCTGACTGGACCACGATAGCTTTGACCAATATGGTGGTGCCATGCCGTTGAGACTCTTAAAAACCAACAATAAAATCTGAAAGTGGATCCTGAACTGGACAGGAAGCCAGCGCAGGAGTGATGTCATCACGCCGTTTGTTCCCTGCTGCTGCGTTCAGAACAGTTATAAGGGAACAACTGCCGAGCTGTGGCAGTTTCTACAAGGACGTATCTCAGGAAGGACGGACAGATCTGGCTGATTGACACCTCTATGGAATCTACCCAGCCAACAGAACCAATGGACCTGATCCACCTCATTTCAGGATTTATCCAATCAGAACAAAGAAAAGACTCCATGTTTCAGAGAGGATTTATATGATCTGAAGAACTGGTTTATGGAGAAACTGTTACCATCAGGGTCATGTGTCTCCATCAAATCAATTATTTAATGGCTGAAAAATCATCTTTTATATGGTGTCAATTCAGCGTCATGAATATTGATAATCACAATCTGAGAACCAAAGTCCTGAATCAGAGATGAATGACCAGATTCTTTAAATGAGAGAACAATCATCTTCCCTTTATTTCACCATCAGCTCTAAAACCATCTATGTTTTCTGAAACTCCGACACTCTGAAAGACCATCAGTGATGATCGTTTCCAGAATCTGCTTTCTTCTGGTTTTCTTCTCTGATTCAGGTCTTTAGTTGTCAGATTTTATGTTTAGATTCTCAGTATTCATGTCTCTGAACTGACACCAGACTTTCATGTGTGGTTGGATACAGATACTGGAAGAGATGATTCCTGATGTTTGGAACTTCACTGCATCTCGTCCAAGTGTCTCAGAAAAGACCGAACAGATAAGAAATGTTCGTGGAGCACCGAATATTCTCACATTCATTTTAGTTTTAGTACATCTGAACGTGAACAACGACATATGGAACTTTTCCATGAGGCCCCTGCACTTCCTGTTCTTTGCTCTTGAAGACATTTGACCTTCATTTCATTGATGACCTTCTAGATGGACGGTGACACGTCTACACGGACAGAGAAAAGGAGGTCCAGTGGGCTCTTTCTACTGCGGTTTTGCTGGACCGCAGTAACAGAACCACACCTGTGGACCTGACTGCAGTAGCGAGCTGGACAACATCACCAGAACTGAAGTTAGAAGTTGATACCATTAGAGATGAACTGGTGCCTGAAGGAGCCCCAGAGTCCATCTCTGAAGACATTCATGACCAGGTCACCCTCCATCACCGACTGGAGGGACTCGTGGCCCGGCTGGAGGCTGGGAGCTGTCGAAGACTCGTCCAGGTTGGACACAAATATACACCTGTGGAGCCGGAGAGTAGAAAAGGGAACATGATTGTTTGTACACGTTTACATGTATGAGTGTCTTCTGGGACACATATATGTGAGTACATATCATGCACAGGTATATATATATATATTTTATATCTACTGCCACAATAAAATGCAGACATGTCTGACTTTAAATATATATGCAGGTCATCAGTACAGCAGTGGTGGTCATGTGATGCATTCAGAAAGATTTATTCATTTTTCATTTACAACAAAAGATAAACTACTGCTTCAAGTCCAAACCAAATCCAAAATATCATGCTGGTACAACTCACCGGATCCGGTTTCCGCCTGGCTCCTGCCGCAGACAGTTGACCATTCCCACAATGCCACAAGAGGCCTGGGAGGCCGTCAGCCACACTGTCTGGTGGTCTGAGGTCTCCGACGTCATCGCCTGCAGACCCACACAGTACCAGAACCAGATCAGAACCAGCTGCTCAACAGAAGACCTCCACCACGAGCAGTTCAGAACCAATCTCTGGATAATGAATCTTTCAAAGACTTCCTTAACTCCAGCTCTGATGGTAGTCAGCTGATGGTTAGCAGGTCATTGTATGACAGCACCTGCAGGACATCAAACCCACCTTCAGAGTCTCCACCCACTTGCAGTCCGCACCGTCCACCGGTAAGAAAGTAGCCACTTTGTTCTGAGATTGGCGGCGACACAGGAAGAGGGCGGAGCCAAAGAATGACCTCCTGACAGCCACCAGGCTCAGTGACATCTCGGAGAACAGCTTCTCCCACTCAGCCTGTGGAGAGACACAGAAAAGTCTTCCTGATGAGATCCTGAAGAAGCCACATCCTGTTATTAACTATGATACAGATGCATAGAGCCCTGCCGCCACTAGAGGTCCCCGCTGCTCCAGACCGGACAGCATCCAGCAGTAGTGGAGAAATAATCTGCCTGGATGAGAACACTGGAGAACTGAAGCTGGCACTGATGGATCTAAATCAGGTTTTCTTGCCTGTTTGTTTCTTTTTTTTGGACTCTGACCCTCCTAAATTTCTTTCCTCAAATGGCTCTAATACGCCACCACATTAGCTCAGCTAGTCTCAATCATGTTCATGTCAACCAACCGGGTTTATTGAACTCCCTCAACCTGGATTTGGTCTGTTTTCTGCCTCAAGTGTGACACATTAATGCCTCACCACAGATCATCTGGAGTCGGTCCTGAGTTTAAACGACTCAAAGAGAAACTAACATCTGGTTTGCGCTGATCTCAGTGTCGGACCGGCGGACTTCAGATTAAAGAGGGGGTGTCCGGAGACTCAGGGGCCCTCTGGTGTGGGATCTGGACTGACCTGAGTGAGCAGTCCCCCTTGGCCGATGCCCTGAACACAGCTGCTGAGGAAGGCCGTGTCCCCCAAGGTCTCCCCCCTCAGGATGGTGTGCAGCAGGACAAACCCCCGCGGTTTGGCTGCAGCAGCCAGGTTAGCCAGCAGCAGGGAGGGGTCCGTCCGTCCAGGAACCCACATGTGGTTACACAGCACCAGGTCGGCCCCCGTGGATCCAGATGGGGGGCCGGTCAGTGGGTCCCACGGCGCCGAGGCCACCGACAGCTCCTCCAGGATGGTCTGGTGGGAGGCCAGGAGGTCCACGCTGGAGGCTGTGGCCGTGTAGTCCACATGCAGCATGGGCTGGGCGTTGAGAAGGGGAACGACCCGAGAGAAGAGCTGTCCTTCATCTGAGAGAGCCTGGAGAGGGTCAGAGAGGTCACAGAGGTCAGGAGGGTTACCGTCTGTTGATCTAAACCGCAGAGCTCTGCTAGGTCGATGAATGTTTCAAAGATCGAAGAGATAGTGAAGGGCAATACCATGAACTAAACATTAAGAGTTTAAAATCAACTCTAGAACAACCTGGGAGCCACTGAAAAGAGTATAAAACTGGAGAGATGTAGTTCTGTCGCTGGGTGTTGGTCATCATCCGAGCAGAAGCATTTTGTACCAGTTGGAGGCGCTGAAGGCAACATTGGTTCACACCCATGTACAGTGTGTTACAGTAATCAAGGTGAGAGCTGATGAAGGCATGCAGAAACCTTTCAAGATCTTTCTGACTTAGCAACAGCTTCATTTTGGCCAGAAGACAGAGTTGAAAGTAGCTCGCTTTGACAACAGAGTCAATCTGTCTGCCAAAATTAAAACAGATGCCGAACTTAACTTTCAAATTGGTCACCACAGGTTTACAATAAGGGGAGAGGACACTGAGGCTAGGAACAGCATCAGTGAGTAGTCTGGAGCCAAGCATATCAACCAAGCAATCAACTCAGTTTTGCTCTCATTTAAATAGAGAAAGTTCAGAAAGGGCCACTGCTTAACGTCCATCTAACAGTTCTGTAGAGAGTTCAGTGTGTTGGGATCATTGGGGAATACAGGCAGGTAGAGCTGTAGATCACCTGCATAGAAATGAGAGAAAAGATTACATCTCCCACTGACTGAACCTAGTGGCAACAAATACAATGAAAACAGAACTGGCCCCAGAACAGTGCTTGGGGGGACCCCAGAAGTCAGCGGTCCTATCAGACAAGTACGACCGAAACCACTGGAGGAAAGTGGTTTGAGATAAGCATGTGATGAGGGTTGAATGGTCCATGGTATCAAATGCTGGTGTGAGGTCCAGCATCACCAGCAGCACAGGTTTCTTGGAATCAAGGGATAAAAGAATATAATTCTGGACTTTATCGTGACCTAAAACCACACTTAAATGTTTCTAAAATTTAAGTGTTTAAAATTATTCTCTGAAAATGAATGCAACTGATTAAGAACAACCTCTTCTAAGACCTAGAATAAAACTGACAAATTAGAAACTGGTCTAAAATTGGAAAACACTGATGGATCACGGCAAGATTTTTTTTAAATACCTGGAACTGTCCCTGCACTGAGGGAACTGTTAATAAAAGAGAGTAAACAGCCTAACTGTAGTAAAGACTTCCTTCAGCTCCTGAGCAGGCAGGTGGTATGACTGTGACAAATTCCACATTACTTCACTGAAGTGCAACAAAGAAACCAGTTTAAACTTGTCAAAACAACAGAAAGTGCAAAAGGAGAATTGATGTTACTGTGGAGTGGACTTAGAGACCACAATACTGTGTCTAACAGAGGCCACCTTATCAGTAAAAAACTGAAGGAAATTCTTAGCAGGATTTAATACACTTATTTGTTCTGAGAAGCTCTCTAGCAACATTACTATTATTAGAAGTTACATCAGACAGATATTGACATTTTGCCTCTTTTACAGCTTTCTAATAGTCCACAAGAATGTCCCTCGATATGCCCAGTGAAACAAGTAGTCTGTCCTTTTCCCACTTGCACTCAGCTTGTCTGCAGCACTGCCTATACCCACCCGTACTGTCAACCAAGCGTGGGTCAGGCTTGGGTTTCGATCATTTACACATAACTGGACCAACAGAGTCCAGACTCCCAGAGCAAGTAGAACAAAAGCAAGACATGAAGTCATTTGGGCTCAGAGGGGGAGTCAGTCCATCCACAGAGTGCAGGTCAAAGTCCATGAAGGCAGCTGTGAAAGCCCAGCTGTAGATACAGTGATTGCACGATGAAGGCAGGATAGAAAGCAGGGGCGGACTGGTAATCAGTGCATTCTGAAAAAGTCCAGAACGGCTGTCCGGTCGTCAGCCCTGTTCAATAAAAAAAAATTTCAGTCTATCATCTAACAGCAGGGGGCGCCAAGACGATCATTTATCAGATATAGGCCTAAAAACCAACAAAGCAGATTAATGTTAATGTCTGTCAACAGAAAGATGACAAGCAGAAAACGCAAGGAAAAAGGTGGATGGGATAAATTAAACCTAAAGAAAGCCAAGTGACTTGATGCTTCAAAATATAGAAGCTCACAGAGCTTTTTGGCAGCAGTGAAACTGCAAGCAGCAGCAGTAACGTTGTTGTCGACTTAGACGACGTGTCGACCAAAGCACTAAAGTATTATCACCAAGTGGTACTGAGAGCAGGGTGGACATCCAACCTGAACAACCACAGGCTGATGAGGGGATTTCACCGGAGGAGGAGGTACCGGTAAGTGACAACAACATAAAACCAGAGCATTAAACAGCTTACAGTTCTGGATTTAAGGTGTGATGATGAGAAATATGTGGCTTATTGCTGTCAAAACGAACACGTAACTACCAAGCATGTCAGTTATAAATAGATAAGCAGCACAAATGGCTACATTTTCATATTCACCTCTGCATAAATCATGCAGATTAGGCTCTTTACGTTTAAGAGAACCAAAAGTTTGAGAGGGAGAAGTGTTTTCCATTTTGACACTATTTATCTTCGTCTTCTCTTTCGTGGTGCATGGTGGGTCAATGTCTGTGGAATAGGCTACTAATGTTTGAAGGATGATTGGTTGAATGGTACCCTAACTAATCACAGCAGCATTGCATGGGGCAATTTAATTTTAAAAATTAGTATAATGTTGGGGTCCTACAATAGTATTTGCTAGGTAGTGTGGTGGTTAAGTAGGTGGACTCTCATATAGTGGTTTGTGGGTTCAATCTCCAGTGTTGTAATATGTTATTGACCCTTTTTTTCCATTGCTTTCTCTCTATCCAATAAAGGCCACGAGAAAATCTTTTAAAAAGATGCTGATATGACATATAAAACAACCTTCTAACTACTGCTGACCAGATGGTGAATAATCTACTCTGTTGGGTCCATAAATGTGTAAATCTGATTCTGATGGAGTCAGTGTCTCACCAGCCATGAATCTCACTACATGTCACTGGTTATGAGGCATTATTTATGTTTACAGATCAGAACATGTTCATTTCAAACAGAAAAGGGATGTTTTAAATAAATGTATCATTTATAAAGCTACTTTGTCATCTTTGACCATCTTTGAGTATTTTTGCAGTATCAACAAGAGGTCGGTAGGGTGTCCTCTTTTTGGGTTTTTGGGTCACCCTAGCAGAACATTAAAACTATAAAATGTGTCAAGCAGGCTAATTCTGACACAGAATAGACCTAAAAGGCTAAAAATATAAGAGGATTTAGGAAAACCAAATCTGTCTTATTCTTTTTGTCTGTAGTCTAGGTATCAAAGATGTTTATCCAGAGCGTTATTATTTTGGAGGTAAATGTACAGGTTTAGGGTTAGGGTCCCTGATAGAAGAGATGGCTTGGCTATCGGATGAGTGGCAGTAAATTCAAATGTAACAGGGAAATGGTCTGAGAATTGGATATCAGGCGATTTTTCTTACTGACAGGGAGAGGCAGAGGGAAATGATGATATCCAAAGTGTGTCCACACTGATGTGTGGGGTAATTTACAGACTGTAAGGTTAAAAGAATCTAGAATAGGGATAGAACGGTTACCGGTATTACGGTAAAGCGCGGTAAAATTTTACGCGATAAAAATTACCATTTACGTTTGACTTCATCTCTTTATCGCGGTTGATTACCGGGATATGTAATATCAGCCTCATTCAAGTCTGCGAGCGATGGTGATGGCACGCAGGACATTTACCAACCCAGTAAAAGGACGAAATCTGAGGTTTTGGCTTTTTTTTTTTTTTCTAAGAATGCAGAGGGGCAACTGGTGGAGGACAGTTATCCTGTCTGCAGAGCACTTGCTTACATTTTATTGTGATTTGTACAGGCAACTTGAAGGAGCTAAGGCTAATGCTTCAAGCTACTGAGATGTTTGACCAAGAGTAACCTGGTCGACGCGCTTCGCTAACTCGCATTTCGTAAACGTTACCGTTGCGTGTTGATCGCAAAAAGGACTGGAATGATGTTCTTTTGATGCAGTTAAAATATTAATTTATTCCATTAACTGATTCAACAACCATATCGCTGGCAGTTAGCACCACAGCGGTCAAAAACCTTTTGCCATTTCGAGTCCAACACCTAACCAATAACAGGCAGCTACCTTTATACCTGACCCTCAGGTAACAACACAGCGACACCCACAGACACACAGAGTGAACTACAATTCATAACAACATATTTGGCTCCTATACAACTGTTTCTTTATTTGCACATTTATACTTATTTAAGGTTCAAGTCCAAAGTTTATTTCATTTGAACTTGCACTATAATTTTTGTTCCTGATAATTATTTGCATATTTTGACCTACTATGGTTGTTAAAGTGTTCATTTAAACTTGCACCAGACAATTAAGCTTTGTTCCTGTTAATTATTTTGTTCATTTAAAATAAAACCTCTTTCTGTGCCAGTTGTTTGCCCTTTTAATGTGAAAGTTTCATTTGGATAAAATTTTGGCTTCTGATGTTTTAGTATGACAAGAAAATCACAAGATTTTATGAAATTATTTAAATGTATGTGTTTTTTGGACATTTGTACAGCAATTAAGAATACCGCGATAATATCGTAAACCGTGATAATTTGGTCACTATCGAGATATCAAATTTTCCATATCGTTACATCCCTAATCTAGAACACTTTTAAAATAATTGTTGATTTAATAACAGTTGATTTAAACTGCAGCAGACAAGTCTCCACAGATCAGTATTTTATCATATTTAGCAACATTCCAAAAACTCATCCATTCAATCTATGTTGTATTTAGGTGGGCAACAGACTACAGCACAGGAGAAATAAAGTCAATAACAATAATTGCAGTTCAAATTAAACAGAACTTAAAGCTTTGTTTAAACACAGGGACCCCCCTGTTAAGTCACCCCCCCCTCCCAGAGGTTTTCATATAGGCCTCTTCAGAGTGGAAGCCCCATCAAATTATGAGTTTTGGGGAAGATTTGAAAGGTATGTGCAAGTTAGAACAACAATTCTATTACTGACGAGATATCAAAATTTGCCGTACTCTCACAGTGATGCCATTTGACAGAAAGCTACAGTTTTCACTGTCAGTCATTGCCAGTGTCTTAACTGCAGATTGAACAGGTTTGAGATGTATCACCTAATGTTACAAAGAGCATATAATGATGGCGCAACAACTGTTCCTGAATTTTACACTGTAGATGTGTTCAGGCTCAGACTACAATTATACACACCAGTTTTGGACCAGATTAAACAATACATTAGTGAGTTACACCCAAGGGGGCCATGATTTACTCAGGGCCCCATATTTACTACAGTCACCACTGCTGCTCTAAGTTGACTGTGAACAGAAAACTCTTTATAGAAAAAAAAAAACTTGCACCCTCTGTACTCAGCCCCTGATTAAACTGACACTTCATGCCCTATAATCACGATATTTTTTCATCATATGATGAATTTTCCAAAATTGCAACTGTTTAACTTAATATTACAACTTTTTGTCTTTAAATATTGAAAATTCAAAAAATATCTAACACTATCAAACAAGATGTTCACCGGAACACACAAGAAAAAAAGGATTTAGGCTTTAATTGTGTTGTGGTCAATATGATCAAGGATCAATACTGCAGAACATGGACTCTTTTAAACAATCATGTGAAATAATTCTATAAACAGAAGGCTATCATCAGTAAACAGCATCATCCTGGCTCTGCCAGGGTTTTCATTACCTCCAGGACCGTGATCTTTCCAGGTGTGCAGTTTTCCAGGGTGATGTCCAGGCAGTGTCGGAGGGCGGGGTCGTGGAGCAGAGCGTGCAGCAAAGCATCCTGCCGTAGACAACCCTCCTCCGTCTGAACCGCCTGCTGCAGCTCCGACTGAAGGTTCCCATTCAGCTCCAGACCACAGAGGAGACTCAGGAGCTGCGGCAGACCAGGCCAGGCCTTCTCAGCACCGGTTTCAGAACCACTCGACTTGCCCTGCAGCCCCGGGACAGACAGCTGGACACCATGAGGGGCCAATTTCAGCTGCAGTCTGCGAATAAAACCTGGATGGAGAAGGTGGGACACTAGGTTCACTACGGAGATCAGACTAATTGTTTCAAGGTTTTAGTCTTGAAAATACATGAAAATTTGACTGATGTAACTGGACAATCAAAATGTGGCTGAAACCATTCAGGTTAACAGATACTGGCTAGGCCAGTTCTTCAGTTTTCTGTGTGGAGGCAGGTTCTGCCTCCAGAGTGGCTCTTCTGAAAGCCAACATGTGCTGTACCAGCTTCTGCTGTTTTTAAACTTTCAAATAAAAGCTCCTTTTAGTTCCTTTAGTTGTTGAATGTATGAAGTGAACAGAGCAGGAGGGGGTAAGGGAGCAGCAGGGCTCTCCAGTCTGTCACTTATCACAGGAAACTTGTTCAGACTTACATAAGTCCCTCGTTTGGACTGTAGACCACCAGCAGCAGCACAATGTGGCTTTGTGTTACTGCCAACACTTGATAAAAGCTGTTTAGGAGGTGCCAAGCCACATCATCCTCCCACAATGCAGCATGCATTTGAAGAAACCTTAAGAAAACTTTCCAGTTAATATCCACACTGAACCCACTGTCAAAAATCTATTTAAGTAAGGAAGGTTTATCTGTGTTCAGATCACAGCCCAATACTACCTTTAGGACTGGCTAATCAGAATCCGGCCATCCTTACTGTTTATTTTAAAAAAAGTAGCGTCTGATTAGACTTGTTTGTCTTTACTGACATCCCCTGAGCCACATGGTTGCTATGGTATCCTGAAACAAACTAAAACGGAGGACTGATGAAACAAACTACTAATATTACTACTACAAACGTTACTACTAATATTACTACTACTAATGTTACTACTACTAATACTGCTACTAATATTACTACTAACGTCACTACTAACATTACTACTACAAATGTTACAACTAACAATAGTACTAACATTACTACTACAAATGTTACTACTACTAATATTGCTACTAATATTACTACTACTACTAGTATTACTACAGCTAACATCACTACTAATGTCACTACTAACATCACTACTAACATTACTAATATTACTTCTAACGCCACTACTAACATTACTTCTAACATTACTTCTACCGTTACTAACGTTACTACTAACATTACTATTAGAAATGTTACTACTACTAATATTGCTACTAATATTACTACTACTACTAGTATTACTAACGTCACAACTAACATCACTACTAACGTTACTTCTAACATTACTAACATTACGTCACTTCTAACATCACAACTAACATTATTTCTAACATTACTACTAAAGTCACTACTACTAACGTTTCTACTAACATCACTACTACAAATGTTACTACTAACGTTAGTACTAACATTACTACTAACGTCACTACTAACATCACTACTAACCTTACTTCTAACATTACTGCTAATGTCACTTCTAACGTTACTTCTAACGTTACTAACATTATTTCTAATGTCACTACTAACGTCACTTCTAACGTTACTTGTAATGTCACTACTAGCATTACTTCTAACATTATCCAACATTACTAGCATCACTTCTAACATTACTTCTAACATTACTAGCATCACTTCTAACATTTTTTCTAACATTACTGCTAACGTCACTACTACTAACGTTTCTACTAACATCACTACTACAAATGTTACTACTAACGTTAGTACTAACATTATTACTAACGTCACTACTAACATCACTACTAACCTTACTTCTAACATTACTGCTAATGTCACTTCTAACGTTACTTCTAACGTTACTAACATTATTTCTAATGTCACTACTAACGTCACTTCTAACGTTACTTGTAATGTCACTACTAGCATTACTTCTAACATTATCCAACATTACTAGCATCACTTCTAACATTATTTCTAACATTACTGCTAACGTCACTACTACTAACATTTCTACTAACATCACTACTACAAATGTTACTACTAACGTTAGTACAAACATTACTACTAACGTCACTACTAACATCACCACTAACATTACTGCTAATGTCACTTCTAATGTTACTTCTAACGTTACTAACATTATTTCTAATGTCACTACTAACGTCACTTCTAACGTTACTTGTAACGTCACAACTAGCATTACTTCTAACGTTACTTGTAACGTCACTACTAGCATTACTTCTAACATTATCCAACATTACTAGCATCACTTCTAACATTACTACTAACGTTACTACTAATGTCACTAAGGTCACTATTTATGTTACTACTAACGATCCTACTAACATCACTACTAACGTCACTACTTATGTTACTATAAACATTACTACTAACATCACTATTTATGTTACTACAAACATCACTACGTACTTATGTTACTACTAACATCACTACTTATGTTACTACTAATATTACTATTAAAGTAAATAACATCATTACTAATGTTATTACTACCACGTTTATTTCAGCCTCTGATAGAGACCACTGCTGCTGATCTGACTGCCCACCAGGCCAGAACCATGGGAGCAAACAGACTGGTTTTCAGTGCTCTGAGCCATCAGCCCATCAGTCTGTTATTTTAGCAGGTGTTTTTGCAGTGCAGGCACAGCAGGAAATCTGTCGTCAGTGAGCAGGAAGGAAAGGGTTAGGGTTGGTTAGGGTTCAGACAGCTGACAGCAGGTCTGCTGCAGGATCACAGCTCTACAAATCACATTCACACACATCCATGCTGCTGCTGTTCTCTTTCACTCAGAAAAAAACATCTTGGTTTCTGGCTTCAGGACTTGTTACGGTGGGGGGGGCAACCTTCTAATTAGCAGACAGCTACATCCAGATCCACAGACGCAACACAGAGAGTCTCAGATTAGTTTATTTGTACCTTTGCAGATTCCCAGCTGCTCTGCCAGCTTCTCATTGGTGGTTAGACACTCTGTCTCCGCATAAGGAACAAACACAAACTCCTCCAGCGTGGGGGGGCTCTGCTGCTGTTGTCGGCGGGGGGCCACGGTGCTGTGCAGACCACAGATTTGGATGCCACCAGCAATGATGTTGTCCAAGCAATGACTGACACAAACGTTGACTGCTGTGGGTATGAGAGAAGAGAGTTCTGTTAGCGTTTGAGGATGTAGAGGTGTAAATCAAGAACTTTAACAACATTCCTGCATACATCAGTGCATACAAAATGCTTGGTCTCTGTCCACTTTTATTCTCTCTTTACATGAGATTGTAAATATCTCAGGAACTGGTTACGCAGACAGACCTTGTGGTCATCAAATCAATCAAACCAGACTTGATGGTACAAATACACATCAAAGTCAGAATAAAGCAAATTTTTGAGCACTGCAACATGTTCAGGGTCCCATATTCTTCACTATTCAGATCAAAGTAAAATGACTCAAAGCAGGGTCAATTACAACTCAGAACCTCTCTAGGAACCTCGCTCTCCTGTGTGCTCCACCTCCCACTGCTCCCCACTCACTCTGCTGTTATTGGCTGCCTTACTAAACCAGTCAGACACAATACTGCCAGTCATGTTGCCTTGGCAACCGCGAGTTAGTGGATGACTCTTCTTGAACTGAATTTGAAGACTCATCTGCAGATGGGGTCAAGCGCCAACATTCAAACTTCCAGGTTGAGTTTAACAAGGAAGGACAAGAAATGTCAGTTCTGCCACCAACCACCAGGGGCTGGTTTCACATCCATGACAACTGTAAGGGTGATTTAGGAACCTCGTCAGATAGAATTACTGCATTATAAGTCAAGGGTTTTAAATATATTTAGGGTTGTGGTCTTTTGACTGATGTCAGGCTGAGCCAATGGCTCATCATCTTTACTTGCCTTCTGACCAGACTACCAACCAACAACATCTGGAACGAGAACTTCCAGAGCTGAAATAAGTATCTTAACGGTGGACTCGCAGCAGCGTTGTGTGCAGCATCTGCATCCGTCCCCATGGACTTTAACTGGGTCATCCGTCAGTGAACTGAACTGTGAGTCCGTGTATTGCTTCCACTGTGTTAGCTCTGTCAAAGGTTGGGGGATTTTCAACTTTCCCCGCTTGAGTTGAGGCCACAAAGCTGACGGGGGACTGAGAGGGGGACTTTGTTTGGCAATCAGGCAGAAATCTAGCTGGTTGTTTTTAGCAGGATAAAGGAACATCAACAACACTACCAGCCATGCATTACCACAACACACTGGTGTGAATCCAGCCCAAGTCCACTGGGACCTGCAGAACATCTAGCAGAATATCTGGCCCTGTTAGAGGCTGCAGCAACAGTGGAGCTCCTCCAGTCCCTTATTTTTTTTAAACAACACAAATGGACCACAGTGGGTGTGGTTGATCCAACACCTCACAAAGAATCTGAGCAAGAAAGAATTTTTGTTCTACCACCTGAGGTTTCTGATTTATGCGTTTCTGACAGTGCAGCTCATTTCTTTCATACCTTTTATGTGTCCGAACTCAAAGATGATTAGTTCATAACTTCAAAATGCATCGACAGATCAAAGATCTGAAAATCTAGTTTTCACCAGCACTGTTTGTAAATGATGACACCAGATTTCAGGAGAATCAGACAAACCTTCTGGGGGAAGTTTTTCTACTTTTACCTTCAGTTTTTTCGAAAATAGAAAGGAAACGTATTAGTTAAAAAAGGGCATGGCGAGGTGTGGGAAAAAAGATCTTTTTCCCACACCTCGCCAGAACAGAAGGCTATCATCAGCAAACAGCATCATCCTGGCTCTGCCAGGGTTTTCATTACCTCCAGGACCGTGGTTCTCAAGGTTCTAAAACCTAACCCAGCTTTTGTAGCGCCACCTGTTAGCCAGCATGGGTCAGCTCACTTGAAACAGTGTTGACGTTCTGCTGGTGTGAGCTTGAACCTCTAAACACCAGGATTCACGCACCTTGCTTTCCATCAGTGTACTCGCAGACTCTGTCCAGATGGACGACTGGATCAATGCAGACCGAGCGGATTCTGGTTGGTAGACGTAGACTCCGACCTGAAATCCCCACCACAATCATCTGCAGCATGGTGTCTAGAAACGTCACCCAGTTCCCCGTCCACTGCAACTTCCCACTGTTTCCTGGAAAAAAGGATGAAAGCAGTTATCCAAAACCAGAAGAAGAAGATGCTGACAGGCCGTAGACATCCCTGGTACCTGTATTGTTGGTCTCCAGAATGCCCTGGAAGGTCTTGCCGTAGTCATAGCCTCGTAGTCGCAGCTCTTTATAGACATCTTGAGCTTTTAGATTCAGTTTGGAGTCGCAGTCGTTGGAACCCTGCTGATTTATCTGCTTATGGAAGGACTCAAGGGCTGCATCCTCCAGAATGCTCACCTTACCTGAGATCACAGGTGGAAGATGAGAAGATTCATGACAGAACAGAGGAACCATTCACAGGCCAGGCTCCTGAGGTTGTTGGGAATGAGGACGACTCACCACTGACAGCCAAGTTCCCGTTCTCTGAAACTTCAAACCTGTTGGTGGCAGGCATGAGGCGGACCTCTAACTGGACAGAACCTGGAGAAACAACATGAAGAGACGAGCTCAGACCACACCTGGAGGGAGGTGAGGCATCATCAGAAGACCTCTACGTTCAGCTCGTCTCACCGGTCTTTGGCAGGATGGTCGCTCTGTGGATAGTCACGTCCTCGAAGCTCACAGGGGTGGTGTCCATCACTACTCCACAAATCCTCACCAAGGTGCGCCAAGCTAGCACGAGGTATCCGGTTGCCGGGTACAGAACCCGTCCATCAATGCAGTGTCCAGTCAGGTACTGGTCTACAGAGTCTGGGTTCATCTCTGTTGGTTGACACAGAAGACAACGAGGGGTCAAAGGACAGAGCACGGCTGGAGATCAGAGGTAAGGTTGACAGATGAGCCTTCGGTACCTATATTATAGACGGTAGCAGACGTGGAGCCCCCGGAGCCGCAGGGAAAATCTTCAGCTTTGGGAACATCCCAGGTCTGGGAATGGTCCCACATCACTAACGGAGAGATCAGGGGGGTTCCAACTGGGACGGGGTAGCTCACCGTTGGGTAGAGGCTGTCACAGTCCACGTTGATGCTGAGAGAAAACATCTGCTGTGAGCAACGAGCCGTCACACAGCAAGCACTTGATCATAGATGCTGAGGTGTCCACTGACCCATTCATGTAGAGCTTTCCCATGTTTGACAGGAAGAAGTCTAGGTTGTTGGGGTGTCCTCTCTTCATCAAGGGCAGGATGGAGCAGGTGTGCTTCAGGCTACGCTTCAAGATGGCCTGTTTCCAAAACACGTACAAAAAATACAAAAAGGTTCAAATAGTCACCTGACCCGTGTCAGACTTCAGTACAGCTTCCTAACAAGGTTCTTTAGAGGTACAACCATCAGTAGTCCAGTTAACTGCTGCACCTGAGCTTTAGAAGTCAACTTTCCTCAGGTTACTGCTGTGAAGGGTGGATCTACAAGCTGCTGAATCACAGGGTATTCAGGTTCTTAGAGAACTGGTCACACCCTGCAGTGATGGCACTGATGGGGTCCTGAAGAGTGGTGCTGAAGCCCAGAGTGCAGTCTTTGAGGATCTGACTCACCCAACTTTGGTTAACCCCCATTACATGGTTACATGATTACATGATTTTGGTCAGATCAGTATGTAGTCAAAACGCTACATAAATGAAGGCCAAGTCCCACAGAACGGCCATGAAGCAGCAGCGCCACACCTGCTCTGTGGTCGATGATGGTGGTCCCACCGAAACCAGCATGCAGTGGTCTCAAAGTGGCCAGGAACCAACCATCCACTCTGCTAAAAATACAACCCCAATCCAGAAAAGTTGGGACGCTTTTTAAATTTGAATAAAACTCAAAGACTTTCAAATCACATGAGCCAGTATTTTATCATAGAGAACATAACAGATGTTTAAATGTTCCACTTTTCTCCTCTAAATGAGCTCATTCCAGATGTGGTTCCTGCTGCAGGTCTCTGAATAGTTGGACAGGAGCAACAGATGGATGAAGAAACCAGAAATGTTAAAAGCTTCATCTGGAGAAGTCTGTCAACTAATGAAGTTAACTGATCCCAGGTCTGGAACGTGATCAGCTATAAAGAAATGATTAGAGAGGCAGAGTCTCTCTGAGGAGGCTCTCCAATCTGAGAAAGAATGAATAAAAAGATGGAGAAATACTTAAAAAACAAAGGCTCTGCAGATCTCTACAGTCCAGACCATCATCTACAGATGCAGAGAAACTGGAGACATCTCTCTGCATCAGGGACAAGGACCAAGACCTTTATTGGATGTCAGTGGTCTTCAGGCCCTCAGACGACACTGCATCACTCATCTTCATGATTATCTCAATGACATCATTAAATGTGTCCAGGAAGACTTCCAGAAACTACTGTCAGTAGACAAAATCCATTGTTCCATCTGCAGAGGACAACTAAAGCTATACTATCAAAAAGGAAGACATATCTGAACATGGTCCAGAAGAACCATCGTGTCCTGTGGACCAAGACTCATTTAAAATGGACTGTTTCAAAGTGAGAAAGTGTTCTCTGGTCAGACCAGTCCAGATCTGATGTTCTGGTTGGTGATCAGGGACACCGTGTCCTCCTAAAGAGAAGGAGACCCTCCAGCTGTTATCAGGGTTCAGTTCTAAAGCATCTCTGACGGTATAGAGAAGCAGAAGTCCATATGGTCTGGACAGCTAGCATGTTCTGGAAGGAACTCTAAATGCTGGAAGGTCTATAAAGGTTTCACAGAAACATCTGCTCACCTCCAGACGACACCTGTTTCACAGAAGGATCTTTCACCTGTAGAGAACATCTGGAGCATCATTAAACCAGAAAGAACTCTTTAGCAGCTGGAAACCTCTATCAGGCAAGAATGAGACCAAATTCAACACCAGAACCCCAGAAACAGAACCCCCATGTCCAAACGTGTTCAGACTGTTGAGAGAAGAAGAAAAGATGCTCCATCATGGAGAACATGCTCCACCAGGGAGATCATGCTCCTCCATGGAGAACATGCTCCTCCATGGAGAACATGCTCCTCCATGGAGAACATGCTCCATCATGGAGAACATGCTCCACCATGGAGAACATGCTCCTCCATGGAGAACATGCTCCGCCATGGAGAACATGCTCCACCATGGAGAACATGCTCCACCATGGAGAACATGCTCCTCCATGGAGAACATGCTCCATCATGGAGAACATGCTCCACCATGGAGAACATGCTCCTCCATGGAGAACATGCTCCACCATGGAGAACCTGCTCCACCAGGGAGATCATGCTCCTCCATGGAGAACATGCTCCACCATGGAGAACATGCTCCACCAGGGAGATCATGCTCCTGTTCAAAAGTGACCTACAGCAGGAATCACATCTGAAATGAGCTCATTTACTAGAGATAAGTGTAGAATTTACCAGTTTAAACATCTGTGATGTCATCCATAAATGAATAAATGAATAAAATATTGGCTCATGTGATTTAAAAGTCTTATTTCATTGCATTCAAATAAAAAAAAAAATCATCCTAACTTTTCCAGATTTTAGGTTGTACGTCTGGAGTCTATTTTAGTGCTGGATCGCTGCTAATGATCTCTGGAGCTGACAGGAAGACATGAGGATGTCAGAGAAGCTGCTGGATTTTCAAAATAAAACACCAGCAGCAGCTCTGACTCATACATTCGTTGGACATTAGTTAACCTGTGGAGGTTGAATTCTGAAGGTTCTAGAAGAGATCACATATGAGGAGAGGTTAATGGAGAGCCAGCAGACCATCACATGTATCTCTCATGTAATACCACAACCTTTGGGTGAAAGCATGAACCCAGACAGCTCTCACAAGCTCTCTGCTTTTAAAATGTTCCCTGGAGGACTTGAGGTTACACCATGACCAGACTCGACAGTGTTCTTTGTTTTTCAGATAACTGTAAAACAGTTTGCAGCTCCAATCTGATTCATATTAATGAAACTAATCTTTGAAGTTTGCCACTATGAAGCCCCTGTGGTCGATATGTGAGAAGATTTCAGAGACCAACTCATCTTCAGATCCAAGCATCTAGATTAGAGTCGACTGGATAATCTTTAACTCTTATCTAAGGTCATTGTGGGTCAAACAGTAGTCAGAACAAATACACACAGTCAGATAAGAGGCCGTAAAAACCCAGCTGTGTGATAACTGGAGATATGACTGAACGAAGAGAGTTCATAATCAATAAATTAGGAGCAGAACCCTTTGAATACCTGCAGCAGAGCGTGAGGAGCAATCTCTACCACCACAGCATCCTCAGGGACCAGACGAAGGCCCTCCTGGAACAGAACCGGGCTCAGCAGGTTGTTGACGTGGTAGTCAGCTGAGCTGTACAGCGCCAGAGGAGAGTCCCAGTCCGACTGGGGGATGCTGGTGCTGACCCAGCGGGACGAGCGCTGCCGGGGCTCCTTAATCACCTGAACACAACGTCACATGATGAGGGAGAGCAGTAAAGCTGGAACGTTGGGGTTACTGGGCAGCAGCTGCATACCTTCTTCAGAGCAGCCAGCAGCGCCGGAGCGATGGATGCCATGTAGTAGGAGTGAAAAGCCACGCCGGCGCTGCGGACCTCCTTGGCAAACACTCCCTGATCTTTCAGCGTTGATACGAAAGCACTGACTGCCTCCTGGAGAAACACACCAGTCAGGAAACGTTAGCAGCCTGCATGTGAGACCTCCATCATAGTTTATACTTGTGTGTTGTTGGAGTTCTGTCGCTCTGTAATTCCACCTCCAACCACTAGCTGGCAGCGCTGAGTTCTGCTTTACTTCCTCTATTAAGAATAAGAATGGAGAAGATCTGATGTGAGTTGGTGCTGATAAAGGTTACTTTTACTGATTTTACTGGTCCATCTATGCAGCCTGGAGATGACTAAATAGCAGCAGGAGGAGGTGAGACTGATGACATATCTGAGGTGAACACCAGGTATCGGAGTTCAGCGTACGACCTTGCTACAACATGTATGTTATTGATTAAACACAGAAGCAAAAAAAGAGTGAAAACCCTGGGAGCTCCAGATATCCCTCTGGGAACTGACCAGATAACATCACATCTGTCATCTGGACACTGCAGCTGGAAAAGTGAGAGGCAGAGCCATCGATCAGGATCAAATCTGTGTGTCCAGCTCCCAGTATGGAACCAGTTCCTCAACAGCTCCCAGTCTGGAACCAGATCCTCAACAGCTCCCAGTCAGGAACCAGATTCTCAACAGCTCCCAGTCAGGAACCAGTTCCTCAACAGCTTCCAGTCTGGATCCAGTTCCTCAACAGCTCCCAGTCTTGAACCAGTTCCTCAACAGCTCCAAGTCATGGAACCAGCTCCCAGTCCGGAACCAGATCCTAACTATCTCCCAGTCTGAAACCAGCTCATCAACAGCTCCCAGTCTGGAACCAGTTCCTCAACAGCTCCCAGTCTGGAACCAGCTCCCAGTCCAGAACCAGATCCTCAACAGCTCCCAGTCAGGAAGCAGATCCTCAAAAGCTCCCAGTCTGGAACCAGATCCTCAACACCTCCCAGTCTGGAACCAGCTCCCAGTCCGGAACCAGATCCTCAACAGCTCCCAGTCTGGAACCAGCTCCCAGTCCGGAACAAGATCCTCAACAGCTCCCAGTCTGGATCCAGATCCTCAACAGCTTCCAGTCTGGAACCAGTTCCTCAACAGCTCTCAGTCTGGAACCAGCTCCCAGTCTGGAACTAGATCCTCAACAGCTCCCAGTTTGGAACCAGATCCTCAACAGCTCCCAGTCCGGAACCAGATCCTAACTAGCTCCCGGTCCGGAACCAGCTCCCAGTCTGGAATCAGATCCTCAACAGCTCCCAGTCTGGATCCAGATCCTAAACCGCTCCCAGTCTGGAACCAGTTCCTCAACAGCTCCCAGTCTGGAACTAGCTCCCAGTCCGGAACCAGATCCTCAACAGCTTCCAGTCTGGAACCAGTTCCTCAACAGCTCCCAGTCTGGATCCAGATCCTAAACAGCTCCCAGTCTGGAACCAATTACTAAACAGCTCCCAGTCTGGAACCAGCTCCCAGTCTGGAACTAGATCCTCAACAGCTCCCAGTTTGGAACCAGATCCTCAACAGCTCCCAGTCCGGAACCAGATCCTAACTAGCTCCCGGTCCGGAACCAGCTCCCAGTCTGGAATCAGATCCTCACAACAGCTCCCAGTCTGGATCCAGATCCTAAACCGCTCCCAGTCTGGAACCAGTTCCTCAACAGCTCCCAGTCTGGAACCACCTCCCAGTCCGGAACTAGATCCTCAACACCTCCCAGTCTGGAACCAGATCCTCAACAGCTCCCAGTCCGGAACCAGCTCCCAGTCCAGAACCAGCTCCTCAACAGCTCCCAGTCTGGAACCAGATCCTCAACAGCTCCCAGTCTTGAACCAGTTCCTCAACAGCTCCCAGTCCGGAACCAGTTCCTTAACAGCTGGGTTCAGGATGCAGATACCCACATAACTTCAAGCCTCGTGTGATACCACCACAATGATGTCTGACATTGATATGAAACTGTTGTAACTTCAACTCATTTCAGTAAAGGTTAAGACAACAGGAAAATTTTAATAAAATAAAATGATAAATAATAGAAATGCATTCTTCCATTTCATTTGTCTTTTTTTTCTTTAGAAACACTATGAAAGACAACATCCATGAAAGGTCTAAGTCTCTGAGGAGCAAAGATGAACAGAGCATCTCCACCTGTCCACAAATGTGTGAGAAGACCATTTAAATGTTTAAATCAAACTTCCTCAGAGAAAGACTGGAAGGGATCTGCATATTTGTCCTTCTATGGAGCAGAACATTGTGGAACCATTCCTGGAATCTGAGCTGGACAGCTGGGATCTCTGGTCCGTCCATGACTGCATTCATCAACAGCTGATGGAACATGAAGGGTTACAATGGAAACGTCTGTCAACACTGCAATACAGCGGAGCTCCACAAGGCTCTGTACAAGGACCTCTGCTCTGTAGTTCTACATGCCCTCACTCAGCACCATCTGCTGCTACTTCATACGAATGTCAGTTAATATGCAGATGATACTCTGATTTAAGGTCACAATCGGGATTCCTGATCCGTTTTGAAAAAAAAAAAGATTTCGACAAGAAGGGGAAAAGCTGTACTACCATTATTGAAAAAAATTTTTAAAACAATTTCTAGAACACATAAGAGGAAATACATGACAGAATATAAAAACAACAGCTGTTTTGTGATTGTGGGTTGTTAAAGTTGTGTCTTTAAAAAAAGACCAAAGACATCTGACCTGAGGACCAGAGACGGTGACGGTGTCTTCAGCATTGTGGCAGGCTGGAACCACGCCCTGAGGACACTGGGCCATGCACTCCTCCCACGTTAGCCCTGGATCACATCAGAACACAGAACCAGTATGTTAGCTCTGCTGGACTTTCATCATCCTCTGAAGACACACATCTTGTCCAGTTAATATGCTGGAGACACTGAAGGTCCAGACGGTTAATCTCTGGAGACCAGTCCTCCTTACCGACAGCAGCCATGCCTCCTGGAGGAAGTTTGGCCTCTTTGATGCACAGGCCTCTCCAGTAGGCAGCCAGGATGGCCTCAGCATGGCTCAGCGAGCCATCAGCGTATCCACAGGCCAGCTCACCCACCGAATGTCCCACGATACCGTCTGGCTTCAGACCCATCTTTGTTAAAAGGTCGATGAGAGCAATCTGTGAATGGATGAACAAAAAAAACGTCACAACAGAGATACGCTGTTCACTAGCTGTCGTACTGGGTTCACCAGCACCACAGCTGATCCTTGTACTTTCACTGGTAGGACAGTTAGTCCATCAAGGTTCACAAGTACGACAGTTAGTCCACTGAGGTTCACCGGTACGACAGCTGATCCAACTAGGTTCACTGGTATGACAGTTAGTCCATCATGGTTCACCGGTAGGACAGTTAGTTCACTGAGGTTCCCTGGTACAATAGATAGTTCATCGAGGTTCACCAGTATGACAGCTGATCTACCTAGGTTCACTGGTATGACAGTTAGTCCACCGGTACGATAGATAGTCCATCAAGGTTCACCGGTACAACAGTTAATCCATCGAGGTTCACCAGTACAACAGTTAGTCCACTGTGGTTCACCGGTATGACAGTTAGTCCACCGGTACGATAGATAGTCCATCAAGGTTCACCAGCACAACAGTTAATCCATCGAGGTTCACCAGTACAACAGTTAATCCACTGTGGTTCACCGGTATGACAGTTAGTCCACTGAGGTCACCAGTATGACAGCTGATCTACCTAGGTTCACTGGTATGACAGTTAGTCCGCCGGTACGATAGATAGTCCATCAAGGTTCACCAGTACAACAGTTAGTCCACTGAGGTTCACCGGTACGACAGCTGATCCTCGTCGGTTCACCAGTACGACAGTTGGTCCTTATAGTTTCACCACATCACTAGGACCATCAGTACAGAGATATATTTCATAACTGAATCTCCTTCCATGTGTTTTTTCCAGCAGCAGATATATCTGACTAATAAACCATAAAGACTTTCTTGCGTGGTTTGAAGTGATGCGCGGTTTCAGTTTGTACAGTTCCATTGCTGCTGTGGGAACTAGTTTCACAGGAGGATGAGATATTGTTTGAGTGACTGTGATGTTTATGAGCAAGTAGTGGTGTTTTAGTAGCAAACACAAACACCTACATTCACTCTGCTGGGATTGTAGAACCATCTGGATAGATTCAAATGACCACAACAATGTAAGGAAACAGTATCTGTTGGTTCTGATGACAGTTACACTCATTGACCTGGAACCGAGCAGATCTAACCAACACACTGTAAGGACATCTTCTCTCTGTGGGTAAATCAGCAGCAGGTCATCTCACCTGTATGGCAGCGAGGCCGACGAAGGCATGGACAGTGTCCTCGAACGTGTTCTCGTCGGCCTCCATGAGCAGACGAGAAACCACCAGTCCTGTGTCCTTCAGGGCAGTGTCTGAGCGCTGGATGGACTCCCTGAAGTCTGGCAGCTGCATGAGACTGCGACCCATACCTGCCCACTGTGTTCCCATACCTGTAAATACAGCGCACATCTGAGTCCTCACAGCACTGAGGAGAACAATACCAACCCTAACAGAGCACAATCATTCTGATTTATGCTGGAGGGGTTCAGGGGTTGAAGGCTGCTGGCCAGGGCTAACCAGAGGACAACAGCTGGACTGTCATTAGCTTCTCCCTCTGACAGCAGCTGGATCGTCTAGTCCAGAGTCTACTCCTCAGATCACTTAAAGACCTGTCCTAGTGGACTAACAGGATGACTAACCAACAATACCTGAAACAAGTGCTGCTAGAACTGAAAGGAGGACCCGCAGAGCCCTGCTAGGATCTGTGTTAACTAAGCTTGCTTCTTGCAGGTCTAGGCTTCAATGTGGGTCTCACCAGAGCTCTGCTTGTCCTGGTTTCAACTCCAACAGCACTCGTCTCAGATGTTGTTCCATTAGTGACTCCATTAGTGAAAAAAGATTTAAATCGATTTTCTTAAGATACGATTCGAATCGATTTAATTAAGTCATGAATCGTGATGTGGCCTCCAGGCCAGCAGAGGGCGCATTCTAGTTAAACTACATTCTTGTTCAATGTCACTATATGCTGCATTAGCGCTGCTCCAGCTAAGGGAGGCGGGGTGCGCAGCATCCAATGCATATTAAAAACAAACAGTGCAGCAGCCAGCAAAAGAAAAGAAAAGCATGAGTCATGGCAGGTGTTGAACTCCAATTTTTGTTCAGACAAAAATAAATATGCCTTCAGTTAACTCACCTGAGCAGACGTACCACAGAGGTCTGGCTGTCGCCTGCACCTGCTGCACCTCCGTGATGTCTCCCTGGGAGCCCAGAATCACGTAACCCCTGAAGGGCATGCTGGCAGACGGGGCCCCCGACACCCCATTGAGCAACGTCAGGAAGTCGTCGTCTGTCGAGTTTTCCTTCCCTTTGTGGAGTACAGCGTTTACTGAAGCATCTGTCCGGCCGCAGGCCTGGAGGACTCTGGGCAACTTCCTGGGTGACGGGGCCTTTGCAGATTTAGCCGTGGGACGAAGAATGATGTGAACGTTTGAACCACCAAACCCAAACGAGTTTATGCCCACGATGCCGCCCCGAACTGGAACGGGCCGGTCCACAACCTGGACTCTGCCGTCGGTCAGAGCGGGGATGTCAGGATTAGGACTTCTGAAGTGCAGGTTGGGAGCCCAGACACCCCGCTCCAGAGAAAGAACCACCTGGAAGAGCAGAAGAAAATGGTTACACACCATCTAATACAGGACAACCTCTACAGCAGCTGGACATAGATGGATCACTTCTTTGATGATGTGATGGACCTGGGCTTTATTCATCTAAGTGGGAGGAGTGTGTAGATCTGTTCAAACAGACCACTGGACTGGTCAGGAAGGATCCAGGGATGAAGCTTCAGCAAGTATTAAGTAGCACCAAAGACTGCTGACTGGGGCTAAACAGAGGACAGTTGTGCAAATGTCCTCCAGGAACCAACACACTTCTGGGTTGAATCCAAACAGGAATTGGGTTTGGTTGTCCACTAGGAGCTGAGCTTCATCCTTGCACCACTCCAGACCAACCCACAGCCAGTTACAACCCAGAAGACAAGACAAGACTGGCTATACTGGTCATCAACCAAAGACCATGCCCCTAATTATAAATGTATTAGTGGTTTTAGATACATTTAACTGCTGAGGTACATAAATCTCCCGTACAGCTGTCACTAAACTAAAGGAAGCTCTGTACTGTTGGTTACAATACTCAGAAGAACCCACACCTCCTTGTCGTGGTTGGAGGTGACCTTACAAACTACAAGGACCCTGGTCATGCCAACGGGTTACTACGCAGAAGGAAGGACCCCAGTCATGTCAACGGGTTACTACGCAGAGGAAAGGACCCTGGTCATGCCAATGGGTCACTACCCAGAAGGAAGGACCCCGGTCACGCTAATGGGTTACTACGCAGAAAGAAGAACCACGGTCATGCCAACAGTTACTACGCAGAAGGAAGGACCCCGGTCACGCTAATGGGTTACTACGCAGAAAGAAGGACCACGGTCATGCCAACGGGTTACTACGCAGAAGGAAGGACCCCGGTCATGCCAACGGGTTACTACGCAGAAGGAAGGACTCCGGTCATGCCAACGGGTTACTAAGCAGAAGGAAGGATCCCGGTCATGACAACCAGTTACTACGCAGAAGGAAGGACCCCGGTCATGCGAACCCGTTACTACGTAGAAGGAAGGACCCCGGTCATGCCAACAGTTACTACGCAGAAGGAAGGACCCCGGTCATGCCAACGGGTTACTACGCAGAAGGAAGGACCCCGGTCATGCCAACGGGTTACTACGCAGAAGGAAGGACCCCGGTCATGCCAACGGGTTACTACGCAGAAGGAAGGACCCCGGTCATGCCAACGGGTTACTACGCAGAAGGAAGGACCCCCGTCATGCCAACCGGTTACTACGCAGAAGGAAGGACCCCGGTCATGCCAACAGTTACTACCCAGAAGGAAGGCCCCCAGTCATACTAATGGGTTACTACGCAGAAGGAAGGACCACGGTCATGTCAACGGGTTACTACGCAGAAGGAAGGCCCCCAGTCACACTAATGGGTTACTACGCAGAAGGAAGGACCACGGTCATGTCAACGGGTTACTACGCAGAAGGAAGGACCACGGTCACACTAATGGGTTACTACGCAGAAGGAAGGCCCCCGGTCACACTAATGGGTTACTACGCAGAAGGAAGGACCCCGGTCATGCCAACAGTTGAATGAATGAATGAATGAATGAATGAATGCTTTATTTCGGTTTAAAACAAAAATAAAATCATGTTTTACAAAAAGAAAATTTCAGATAACAACCGAAAAAGGAATAGGCTGAAGCCCCAAGGCTTATTTTTTTGCCTATCCTATACCATCAGAAGATTAATTAACTATTACACAATAGAACATCATTACAAAACACATAACATAAACAGAAAAATTTAATTCAATCAAATTTCCTTATAATTTTTAATAATATTAGATTTTAAAGTCTTCTTGAAGATTAACACAGAATTACACATTTTTATTTCATCGTTCAATCCGTTCCATAATTTTACACCCAAAACTGACACACATCTATACTTTAAATTAGTTCTAACTCTGCAAGTTTCAAACATTAATAACCCCTTTAAATTATAAACCACCTGTCTTGGCTTAATAGGACCGCTTAATATGTGCAATATCTTGCCTGCTGATGTCTGTCTAAGTTGCTTTTGTTTTCTGTGCACTTCCTGTAATTTTTTTTGAACATTGTTGTTGTAATTTTTGAGCAATACCTGGCACAAGAATTTCCTTCGGGATAAATAAAGTTTTATCTTATCTTATCTTATCTTAAACATTTCTTGAATACAAATAGGAATTGTCTTAGTTACAACTCGAAACATAATTTCTAAGGTTTTTGAATATACAATGTCCAAAAATTTTAATGTGTGTGATCTTATAAAAAGCTGATTTGTAGAATCACGGTATCCAGCTCCATTTATTATTCTAATAGCCCTTTTCTGCAGTTTAATTATTGGATCTAAGTTCGTTTTGTATGTATTTCCCCAAATTTCAGCACAATATGTCATATAAGGCATCACAAGTGAAAAGTACAGCAAATGAAGGCAGCTTTTATTCAATAAATCTCTTGTTTTGTAAAGAATAGAAATAGACTTGGATAATTTCTGTTTTACATGTTTTATGTGAGGCTTCCAACATAGTTTGTCATCTATTATTACTCCCAAAAACTTAGTTTCATACACTCTTTCAATTTCAACGTTGTTTAATTTCAGTTTTATCTCAATGTTAGTCCGTTTACCACCAAACAACATAAATTTAGTTTTATTTTCATTTAGCGATAGTTTATTTAAAGCAAACCATTTGGTTAATTTCATCAATTCAATTTCTACAGTTTTTAACAACTCCTTTATGTTCCCTCCAGAACAAAATAAATTAGTATCATCTGCAAAAACAACATATTTCAATGTATCACTTACAGTACAAATATCATTTATGTAAAGTATAAATAACTTTGGTCCCAACACTGAGCCTTGTGGAACTCCACAAGTTACATGCTTCAGATGAGATTTAATATCGTCAGTGCTCACATATTGAAACCTATTATTTAAATAACTTTGTAACCAAAGTTGTGTTATACCTCTTATACCATACCGCTCACATTTCTGTAGAAGTAAGGAGTGATCGATCGTATCAAATGCTTTACGTAGATCAATAAACACACCTACTCCAAACTGCTTATTATCTACAACTGTTGTAATATTTTCTACAAATTCCATCACTGCTAATGATGTTGAGCGATTTCTTCTAAACCCATACTGATGCTCATTCAATAAATCATATTTCTCAATATAGGAATCTAATCTCTTTACAAACAATTTTTCAAGAATTTTAGAGAATTGGGGCAGTAAAGAAACTGGTCTGTAATTTGACACAAATTGCTTATCTCCATTTTTATAAATTGGGATTACTTTGGCTATTTTCATCTTATCTGGAAAAATACCAGTTTGAAAAGATTTGTTACAGATATACGTTAATGGTTCAAGGACACAAAAAATAACCTCTTTTATAAGTGACATATTTATGTCATTATAGTCCATGGATTTTTTGCTCTTAAATTCTTTTACTGCTTCTAAAATGTCACTTTCACAAACTCCTCCAAGAAACATGGTGTTACATTTATTAAGAGTTAAACTGAAGGTTTCATCTTTTCCACCTATAAGGGGAATCTCTTTTGCTAAGTTAGGACCTACATTAACAAAGTAATCATTAAACTCATTAACAATGCTCTCAATATTCTCAGTCACTGAATTATCACTCTTAACAATATATGTTGGAAAACACCTATCATTACGATTTTTAATTACCTTATTCAAGACACTCCAAGTAGCCTTAATATTCCTTTTATATTTTTGAAACAACTGTTCATAATACATCTTCTTTTGACATCGTATGATGGATGTCAGTCTGTTTTTGTATTTTTTGTAATTATCCTCCTTTTCCTTTGTTCGATACTTTAAAAATTCCCTATATAGCTTATTTTTCTTTTTACAAGCCTTCTCCAGTCCCTTTGTTAACCATGATTTTCTCCTATTTTTAGAATTGTGTGTAAACTTTTTTTACTGGACAATATCTGTCATACAGTGCCATAAATATATCCAAAAATGCATTGTAAGCATCATTGGTATCCTCCACATAAACGTCATGCCAGTCATGATTTGCCAATCCCATTTTAAGAGCTGCAATTGCTTCTGGTGTGTGTTCACTCTACCTGAATAAAGAGTCTGAATTTTCTCTGAAAGATTGAAGTTTTTGTTCCTTTCAAGGACTGCAAAAACAGGCAAATGATCACTGACATCTGTCACCAACAGTCCACTATTTATATTCCCATTTGTTATATTTACAAAAATATTATCAATCAAAGTAGCACTGTCCTTAGTTATCCTGCTTGGCTTTAAGATCAATGGATAGAAACCAAAACTAAACATAGTATCTATAAATTCAGCAGTTCTCTTGTGATCATTTGACTTTAGTAAATCAATGTTAAAGTCCCCACAAACAAAAGTCACCTTCCCTTTATGTTTTTCAAATATATTCAAAATGTTTGCGTTAAAATAATCAATGCAGGATCCTGGTGTGCGATAGATGCAGCTAACTGATATGTTTTCAACTCTTTCCACCTGAATTTCAATGGTCAAACATTCCATCAGATCATCAATTGCAGTTGTCATATTGCTGATAACTTTACATTTGTAACCCAAAACTACAAATATAGCAACACCCCCTCCCCTTCTGTCCATTCTGTTTTGCCAAAACATTTCATATCCTTCTAATCCATCCTCCAGCTCTTTATCATTACTCAACCATGTTTCTGAAATTGCTACAACAGTAAACTTTTCTTGGAACTGTTTAAGATAGTCTTTAATTTTAGTAAAATTACTGTAAATACTCCTGCTGTTAAAGTGAATCAATGAAAAACCCTTCATTTTAGTATTTAACTCTTCCTCAGAATAATATTCACAGCTCATATTAACATTCTGATAGAAATGGATGTCCGGATCAATACCATTTTCTAACTCATAAAACCTGTGATCTTGAAAGTCGAAAGATTTTACCTTTGTGTGTTCACACATTATCATACCCAAGTATTATTCCCCACATGGATCACATTACACAAATAAACAAACAAACAAAAAAAGAAATTTCTCCGCTTCTCCGCAGTTACTACGCAGAAGGAAGGACCACGGTCACACTAATGGGTTACTACGCAGAAGGAAAGCCCCCGGTCACACTAATGGGTTACTACGCAGAAGGAAGGACCCCGGTCATGCCAACAGTTACTACGCAGAAGGAAGGACCCCAGTCATGCCAACCGGTTACTACGCAGAAGGAAGGACCCCGGTCATGCCAACAGTTACTATGCAGAAGGAAGGACCCTGGTCATGTCAACAGGTTACTACACAGAGGAACCCCAGTCATGTCAACGGGTTACTACGCAGAGGAACCCCGGTCATGTCAACGGGTTACTACGCAGAGGAACCCCGGTCATGCCAACAGTTACTACACAGAACGAAGGACCACGGTCATGTCAACGGATTACTACGCAGAGGAACCCCGGTCATGCCAACAGTTACTATGCAGAAGGAAGGCCCCCGGTCACACTAATGGGTTACTACGCAGAAGGAAGGACCACGGTCATGTCAACGGGTTACTACGCAGAAGGAAGGCCCCCGGTCACACTAATGGGTTACTACGCAGAAGGAAGGACCCCCGTCATGCCAACCGGTTACTACGCAGAAGGAAGGACCACGGTCATGTCAACGGGTTACTACGCAGAAGGAAGGACCACGGTCATGCCAACGGGTTACTACGCAGAAGGAAGGACCCCCGTCATGCCAACCGGTTACTACAGAAGGAAGGACCCCCGTCATGCCAACGGGTTACTACGCAGAAGGAAGGATCCCGGTCATGCCAACGGGTTACTACGCAGAAGGAAGGACCACGGTCATGCCAACGGGTTACTACGCAGAAGGAAAGACCCCGGTCATGCCAACGGGTTACTACGCAGAAGGAAAGACCACGGTCATGCCAACGGGTTACTACGCAGAAGCAGAAGTAAAACTTCAGCACTGACGGGTCCATGATACAGACTGAGCTCAGAGTTAACCCACCGGCTGGACTTGTTTGGTCCTGGAAGATGTTTAGGATCTCATCTGTGTTCAACAGGGTTCTGCAGGGTACAGGACCAATACAGAAACCCAAACCACAGGCCCATGAACAGATGCTGCAGTCTTCCTGCTGCAGTCTTCCTGCAGCAGTCGCAGGTTCGACTCCCAGACCGTCTCCTCTTTAGTGTGAATTAAAAAAAAAAAACCCAGACCACTCTGGGAAGAATACAGGAAGTGTCGACAGCTGTGTGGGACCCTCACCTTTGCCAGTGCAGCCAGACCTGAGGCCGGTTCTGGGTGGCCCATGTTGGACTTGGTGGAGCCAATGAGCAGGGGCTCTCGCTTTGACTGGCAGAAGACCCCAACGATCCCATTGACCTCCTGCGGGTCCCCCACCTGTAAGAGGAGACAGAGACAGTGCACATCACACATGACTGCGGCACCGGGGATAGCAGAACCAGCAGTAAGGATGCGCCGACACGAACCTTGGTTCCAGTACCGTGTGCTTCGATGTACTCCACCTGGTCTGGAGATACATTGACCTCCTCGTAGAGAGAACGAACCAGGCGCTGCTGCATCTCACCTGACGGGAACGTCACACCTGCAGACCCAGAACCAAAGCTTGCATCTTTAACGGACTTTTAAACCCTCCTTCAGTCTCACCAGGATGCAGTCAAGTCATAATCACAACACGAGAACACAGTCACAGGTTTCAGTTCACACCAAGATGGGATTACCAGGAAAATACAACGATGAGTCTTGAGTCTCAATTAAAAATATTTGTTCTAATTAAATTCATTTGTTAACATACATCCATTTGACTTTTAAGGCACCTCCAGAAAAGCTTGGTAAAACTGATGTTTGTCAATGCAAATGTCAGTTTATAAGCAGATGATCCACTGATTTAACTTCACTACAAGTATTCCAGAAAACCAGTCCATCATCAGACTGCCTGGGCTCCTATTAGAGTTTCTGAGATGGTAAAACGTCCACCGAGATGTTAGACCAACATCTGCTGGCTTCAAGACCACATCTATTCCAGAGAACAGGGACATCCATGTAGAACCACAGTCTGGACACGTCACAAAGATGCTCTAAGCACTCTAAGAATGTCAACATGGCGTTCGTTACAGTCACATGATGGTTGACACACATGTGGTGACTGAGGAGAAACAAACATTCATCACGCCAGACAGCTGCAGCTCTTTAATTCTATTTCTACAACTGTACCATCAGACAAACTCAAATAATTATATTTCACAATTATATTTGACAAAACTGCGACATCAAACAGTGACTTTATGTCCTGAACTGAGAAAACCTTGAATTCAGCAACACAAAGGTGCTGAAAATAGTCTGGAGGGTTTCCATGCTCAATGGTACCAAGGACAGGCCAGCGATACCGAGGCAGGTCCAGCGGTACCGAGGACGGGAAAGGATGGTCTGGACACATCGGGGCGTGTCCTCCCAGATCTGCAGTCAGCAGATGAACCAGGTGGGCGTCATCTCCTCACCTTGCTCTTTGTAGCCGTCTGTGTTGTTTCCTGCGTTCATCACGGTGGCGTAGACTCTTTTAGCCAGCGACCTCTTGGTCAGCATCACCGCCACCGCTGCTTCAGAGCGACAGTACCCGTTCCCTGATCAGAAACACACATCACCATGGTTACCGTAGTACTGCTGTACAGTCCACAGCAACCACGTTACTGCCACAGGGAGCTGAACCCTGGACCAGACCACGCCCTCCTTTACCTGACGAGTCAAAGGACTTGCAGGTGCCCTCGGGACTGAGCATGCCCAGTTTCATAAACTGCACTGAGGTGTTTGGCTTCAGCAGCAGGTTGACTCCACCCACAAGAGCAGCATCACAGTGACCCTGTCGGATGGCGTGGAAGGCGTTCTCTAGAGCCAGGAGACTGGAGGAGCAGGCGGTGTCGATGGCAGTGCTGGGGCCTGGAGGGGGGGAGGGGGAAGGGGAAAAATGTAAAACAAACCTTTTTTCTCCTTAAATCAAGGTTCTGGTGAAAAAGGTTTTTACGTGAAAATCTGCAGTTGAAGAAGAAAGAAGAGAGCAGGTAGAGAAGAGAGAAGCTTCTCTGACGGTCCGGAGAGTCAGAGCTTCTCTGACGTTCCGGAGACTCAGAGCTTCTCTGACGTTCCGGAGACTCAGAGCTTCTCTGACGTTCCGGAGACTCAGAGCTTCTCTGACGGCCCGGGAACTCAGAGCTTCTCTGATCTTCTGGAGACTCAGAGCTTCTCTGACGTTCCGGAGACTCAGAGCTTCTCTGACGTTCCGGAGACTCAGAGCTTCTCTGACGTTCCGGTGACTCAGAGCTTCTCTGACGTTCCGGAGACTCAGAGCTTCTCTGACGTTCCGGAGAGTCAGAGCTTCTCTGATCTTCTGGAGACTCAGAGCTTCTTTGACGTTCCGGAGACTCAGAGCTTCTCTGACGTTCCGGTGACTCAGAGCTTCTCTGACGTTCCGGAGAGTCAGAGCTTCTCTGATCTTCTGGAGACTCAGAGCTTCTTTGACGTTCCGGAGACTCAGAGCTTCTCTGATCTTCTGGAGACTCAGAGATTCTTTGAGGTTCCGGAGACTCAGAGCTTCTCTGACGTTCCGGAGACTCTGAGCTTCTCTGACGTTCCGGAGACTCAGAGCTTCTCTGACGTTCCGGAGAGTCAGAGCTTCTCTGATCTTCCGGGGACTCAGAGCTTCTCTGATGTTCCGGTGACTCAGAGCTTCTCTGACGGCCCGGGAACTCAGAGCTTCTCTGATCTTCTGGAGACTCAGAGCTTCTCTGACGTTCCGGTGACTCAGAGCTTCTCTGACGTTCCGGTGACTCAGAGCTTCTCTGACGTTCCGGAGAGTCAGAGCTTCTGTGACGTTTCGGAGACTCAGAGCTTCTCTGACGTTCCGGAGACTTAGAGCTTCTTTGACGTTCCGGAGAGTCAGAGCTTCTCTGATCTTCTGGAGACTCAGAGCTTCTCTGAGGTTCCGGAGACTCAGAGCTTCTCTGACGTTCCGGAGACTCTGAGCTTCTCTGACGTTCCGGAGACTCGGAGCTTCTCTGACATTCCAGAGACTCAGAGCTTCTCTGACGTTCCGGAGACTCAGAGCTTCTTTGACGTTCCGGAGACTCAGAGCTTCTCTGACGTTCCGAAGACTCAGAGCTTCTCTGACGTTCCGGAGACTCAGAGCTTCTCTGACGTTCCGGAGACTCAGAGCTTCTCTGACGTTCCGGAGACTCAGAGCTTCTCTGACATTCCAGAGACTCAGAGCTTCTCTGACGTTCCGGAGAGTCAGAGCTTCTCTGATCTTCCGGGGACTCAGAGCTTCTCTGATGTTCTGGGGTCTCAGAGCTTCTCTGACGTTCCGGAGACTCAGAGCTTCTCTGATGGTCCACTAACCTCTGAAGTCGTAGAAGTAGGAGAGTCTGTTGGCCAGCATGGCCCGCTGGCAGCCCGTCATGCTGTAGCCCAGAAGCTCCTCTGGATCTCTGCTCAACGCCTCTCCGGCCTCAGAGCCGCTCACCCCGATGTAGACGCCCGTCTTACTGCCTCGCAGAGCCGCCGGGCTCAGTCCTGCAAATAAACCAGAGACGATGTGGTCACATGGTCCAATCAGGATCCACCTCCACCTCAAACCTCCTCCGGGTCCTCACCTCCATCCACCATGGCCTCGTAGGAGATCTCCAGCATGAGGCGGAGCTGGGGGTCCATGGTGTTGGCCTGTTTGGGGTGGACTCCAAAGAAGGATGCATCAAAGTGACTGATGTCCTTGAGTTTACCGTTCCTCTTTGGAAGCCCATAGAGACCTGGAGATGATCAGAGATGGTGGAACACACATGTTAGACTCATTTCTCACAAAAGCTCATTTTACAGGCTGGAAGAACAAATTTGCATGACGTCATGACACACTGGAGTCAGCAGCTTCCACAGCTGGAGGTGCATGAAAGGTGAGATGAAAAACCCTGGAGGAACATCACTGGACCTGGAATGGTCTCTGGTCATCAGTCTGGTGAAGCACGGTGGAGGCAGCAACATGATTTGGGTCCTGAACCTCTTACCACCATGGAGGAGACAATGAATTCCCAAGTTCCTCACAATGTCCTCCGGGATGATGTCAGGCTGTCCAGCAGCTGAAGCTCAGCAGGACAAGGACTCTAACCATGGAAGTAAATCCACCACAGAACAAATTCAGAAGAAGAAAATCCACCTTCTGGAGTGGTCCAGTCAAAGTCCAGGTACCTCTGAGAAGACCTGTAGACCTCTAGACCTGCAGGTCCAGATGAAACCCTCCAGACCCGCAGGTCCAGATGAAACCCTCCAGATCCGCAGGTCCAGATAAAACCCTCCAGACCCGCAGGTCCTTGAAATTAGTAAAGAAAATGGGTCTCTTATGGTTCCATTGTTCTGGGCCCATGAGGGGTAGAAGTGGATGGTTCTAGATGAACCCCACATTTGAAGATTCACCAGCTGGACCACCTACAGTCCAGGTAGATCCCAGTCAGAGTCCGTCTAGACAAACATCACCATGGAGCCTGCAGACGGACCCACCTGGGAACCATCTTTGAGGACGTTCAGAAATGCTGGCTGGGTTCTTGTGACTTAGATGAAGACCAGATCACATTTTGTGGAACCCAGTAGGTTCTGAGGGGTTTGTCTTAGTTCTGACGGCTGCACCTGTCCGACGTCATTATTCAGCATCTATTCCTTCTAGAACAGAAACACTCACACTGGTCTGCTCAGGTGTGTGTTCAGCTTCACCTGGTTTCCAGCGCCGGTCGTCCTCCGTCACCATGTCCACACCGTTGATGAGGTTCTCCCAGAACTCCTCCAGGTTGTCGGACTCTGGCAGGCGGCCCGATATCCCTGCAATGACGATGTCATCCATGCTGAGTCACTGTGAACACATAAGCAGAGAGACGAACCGTGAGCTAGGTTCTTGAACAGGTGTTCAGCGGGACCGGTGGCCTCAGACTGTCTGCAGGTCTCCTCTCCAGACCTCATGGATCTGAACCAGACCACCACAGTGAGCAGTTCACAGCAGAGCTGGATGGGAAAAGGCCCCCCCTCATGTTAGTGACACAGAGAACCGCTGTCAGTTTATTAACTTCCAAAAAGAAGAGAAGATGTTGGCAAAAACAAAAAAGAAAAGTAGAAAAACAAACTATAACAATGAGATAAATGTGAGAAGAGTTGCAGATGATGACTGTGTTTCTGTTTGTATTATGAGAAGAGACGACTCACAGAAGAAGACTATCAGGGCTGCTGTCAGAGCTTCCTACCAGAGATGTGTTTCTGCCCCGTCAATGCAGAAGTTCCTGGAACCTTTTAATACAGAGCAGTTCCTGGTAATCAAGAAACACATCAATGATCTGGCCCTGAAAAACTACCCAAAATCCTGCTAAACATACCGGTTAACCCTAACCAGAACCAGGAACCGTCATCTACTCTCAAACCAGAACCAGGAACCATTGTCTACTCTCAAACCAGAACCAGGAACCGTCATCTACTCTCAAACCAGAACCAGAACCGTAGCCTACTCTCAAACCAGAACCAGGAACCGTCGTCTACTCTCAATCCAGTACCGGGAACTGTCATCTACTCTCAAACCAGGACCAGGAACCGTCATCTCCTCTCAAATCATAACCAGAATCGTAGTCTACTCTCAAACCAGAACCAGGAACCGTTGTCTACATTCAAACCAGAACCAGGAACCGTCGTCTACATTCAAACTAGAACCGGGAATCATTGTCTACTCTCAAACCAGAACCAGAACCATCTTCTTCTCTCAAACCAGAACTGTCATCTACATTCAAACCAGAACTGGGAACCGTTGTCTACTCTCAATCCAGAACCAGAAGCGTCGTCTACATTCAAACTAGAACCGGGAACCGTTGTCTACTCTACCAAACCATCTTCTCTCAAACCAGAAACTGTCATCTACATTCAAACCAGAACTGGGAACCGTCGTTTACTCTCAATCCAGAACCAGAACCGTCATCTACATTTAAACTAGAACCGGGAACCATCGTCTACTCTCAAACCAGAACCAGAACCAGAACCATCTTCTACTCTCAAACCAGAACCAGAACCATCGTCTACTCTCAAACCAGAACCGGGAACCGTCATCTACTCTCAAACCAGAACCGGGAACCGTCGTCTACTCTCAAACCAGAACTGGGAACTGGTGTGTGGTTCCTGGTAGCACACATTTCACAGCTAGATTTCACTTATGATGAAGACTTTCAGCTGAAAAAACTCCTTCACATAACCAACATGCTGATGCTCCTCCATGTTACAGATCAATATCAGCTGTGTTCCTGAACCTCTGGGTCGTCCTGCAGACTGTGTGGAGGTGGTGAAGACCAGCTCTGCAGCTCTGCAGCCCTGCAGCCCTGCAGCCCTGCATCTGAGGGATTTGAGCTGCTAGATGTACCGGTCTGGGATTAGACGTGATGTAAACACACACCTGTCCTGACCTGGATCACATGCTAACCCCACACACGATCATCCAGACCAGCACCTCACTCAATAAAAGGAACTTAGCGCAGACTGTTAAATTAGCAAAAGCACAACATTTAGCCTTGACATGATCATTTTAAGCTCACGTCATGAGCATAATTATATTAAGTCAGACTCAAGTGATAGCAAGCAACTACACATGAAAAAGTTGAGACAACAAGAGTCAATCAAGTTAAGGCAACAAGTCGACCTCTCAGCCCCTGAAAATCGCTGAAGTTATCGCGAGACTTCGCAGTAGACCATTGTAAGGAGACACCTGGAACCTGTGCAGGTAAGGGTAAACTTTAATCTTGCACCATCCTTCTAAATGCAAGTGCAGTCCCATACAGACACACCACCAGCTGTCAGTCTATCACTTTCCTTTATTTTTGTCTATTTGTCATGAGTAAATTTGATAGACTTCAAATCTTGACTTCCACCATGTGGTGTCCTGAACCTTCCATTATATAGCAATGTGATATCAACAAGAGATTCTTCTTATGGGAGTACAATACCAAATTAAAATATTACCTCCCAAAATAATGAAATTCTGGTTATAAAGGGTTTGCAGCAAAATACTGTAGTGATCTGGCAGGTGCTTCTGGGTCGTTTCCCAGCATCCTTTTGCAGCCCTGGTTGTTTAGGTGTTTATCTGTGTTTATTTGTTAGCTATTGATTTTAATGCTGGCATGTAAAGTCTGTTGCTGGTTTGACCCCCTGTTGATTCATACCCCTTACTTTTAACATGTTAATTTGTGTCACTCTGAGTTAAGTCTGTCTGTGTTTGAATGAGTACCCGTGAGTTTGTATAATAAAGTTGTAACACACTTTATTATACAAACTCACAAAACTTGCTCTATGTAGAATCAGGAGGTTGATTAAATAATCCTTGTACCTGTGTCAAGGCTATCAGGTGTTGCAGACCAGGATCTGCTACAAAATTGTAACACAGCTTTAACAGTGCTCACAGGAGTTAGCCACCAGCTAATAGCACATGGTGCCATTTTGTACACTCCAAAAAATGACACTTTGGATGAACTTAAAAAAAATCATAGAAACAATTTCCATGTCAATAAATTGTGTCCTTCCACATTTATTAATGTGGAATATTATTTAAGAGTCATTTTTTTGAGTGCTGCCACCCCTTGCTCTGGTTCCTACTCAGGAACATGTCAGGACAGGAGAAGACGAGTCCTCTAGAAACCAGCTCCTCTAGCTCCTCCAGTTCCTCCAGTTCCTCCAGCATCATTATGATGAGACGAGCATATACACGTCAGATGACTCACAGCAGTCTGTCACTGCTAATGGAACAGAAGGGCTTAATTGGGTCACGTCAGACGTTTCCTGGATTAAACAGAGGATCTGGTGAGACCAGAGAAGGAATCGCTCCTCCATGACTGAATGATGAATGTCCACAGCAGGAACGTTCATGGGAATCAATAAGATCAGCAGCTTAGCATTTATCTGACAATTATTCAGAAAAATACATGGAGGAGAGCACAGAAGAAGAACTGGACATACCCTCTGTGATGTCATCACAGTGGATGTGTCACCATGTGGTAAACCAGCAGGACTGGGAGCTGACTGGAACACGCCCACCTCATGTCAATCACTGTTAGTTATTACGTACATCTGAGACAAGGACCAGCAGAACCCTGCTGGAACCGCTGGTCCATCAGACCCTGGAACCACTGGACCACTGGCCCCCTGGAACCGCTGGTCCATCAGACCCTGGAACTACTGGTCCATCAGACCCTGGAACCACTGGTTTACCAGTCCCCTGGAACCGCTGCTCCATCAGACCCTGGAACCACTGGTCCACTGGCCCCCTGGAACCGCTGGTCCATCAGACCCTGGAACTACTGGTCCATCAGACCCTGGAACTACTGGTTTACCAGCCCCCTGGAACCACTGGTCCATCAGACTCTGGAACCACTGGTCCATCAGATCCTGGAACCACTGGTCCACCGGCCCCCTGGAACCGCTGGTCCATCAGACCCTGGAACTACTGGTCCACCAGCCCCCTGGAACCACTGGTCATTAAGACCCTGGAACCGCTGGTCCATCAGACCCTGGAACCACTGGTCCACCGGCCCCCTGGAACCACTGGTCATTAAGACCCTGGAACCGCTGGTCCATCAGACCCTGGAACCACTGGTCCTTCAGATCCTGGACTCTTGTCCCTAGACTGATTCCTGGCTGATCCTCCACATCTAAGCTGCTACAAAAATGCAACTTTGTCTTTAAATCACATATTTTTTTGTTTGAAAATAAAGTTATTTTTGTCATAAAATGTACTGTTTGTAACAATCTTTTTAAATTGAATTGAATAAAAATCTCACATTATTGTCAAGTTGAGGCTTTTGTCCGAAGATGATTATTGTTTTTTGTAAAAACACAAACCACAAATAAGTAACCATTAGTAACCAATAAAAAAATCGATATTAGGAGCTGAAAAATTGATATTATATTGGACGGCCGAAAATCGCGATATATTGCCAAATCGATTTTTTTTACACACCCCTATGTGGCTCACATGGTTAAGTCTCAGAAAAGTCTTCTCTTCTCCAGCGGACAGCAGCCGCTCATCCAGGATCAGGATTCTACTGTTCTGATTCTGGACTTCTCTTGAGAAGCCAACTCCAGACTTTCTGCCGTGGTTCCTCTGTTCCTCTTTCACTTAAATTGTTCAGAAGCTTCTCTACCTTCAGAAACATCTGTTCCACCTCTGGAACCACAGCGTTGCTGCCAACACAACACCAGCGTTGCACCGACGGCTCAGTCCAACAACTCCACCGTCACTTCTCCTTCTGTTGACTGAAACAGGAAGTTACAAGGGAGAGTGATGAAACTTCCTCTGCTGGTCTTTGGAGCAACAAAGAAGATGCGAGGTTCTGTCGGCAAAAATGATGTTGAGAAGAATGAGTTACCAACACTGGAACCAGAATCATTCAAGTTCAACTGACACCTGCTGCAAAATCCACCTGCAGAAATACCTGTTTCCTCTTGAAAAGACTTCTCCTGAAGAAATGAGCTTCTCTGCACAACTACAAGGCTGTGTGGAGAATCCTGGTCTCAGCAGAAGCTCAGACATGTGAGTCACTGTCAGAGTGAACTCATCTGGAGAGCATCGGTCAGGGTGAAAGCAGCTCTGACTGCCACCCGGGTCATCCAGGAACCAGTCAAGTCACATCTGATATGAAACTGCAGAACCTGAACCAGTGAAGCTGAGCAGATGTTCAACTCCAGGTACGTCCAGGTGAACCATGCAACCTTCCTCAGAACCAGACTGGAACACTGATGACATAATTGATCCATACAGATACAGCTGATCTAGACATTTATGTTCTACCAGACCAAACAGCAGAATGAGCAGAGTCCAGTCAGACTGGTTCTGGTCTCAGTGAGGAGACAAACAGCAGTGTCACATGACTTCTGGTCTGTGGTTTCACTGAAGAGATGAAATTAGCAGAAGATCTTCTTCATGTTCATGATTCACGTCACTAAAACGTCACACCTGTTCACCACTGAAAGCACCGATTTCGTTAGTTAAAGTTCAAACAGTCGAAGTCAGAAGAAGAGTAGAACAAGCCATATCTGAAGAACCCCTATCATCTTCTGTTTCATTATTATCTTGTTAATAAAGTGATAAAAATTTAAAGTGGAGGTGGTACCAGAACACATAGAGCAGCAGTGATGGTGGGGGAGAACGCTGCGCAACAACCCGTTAACAAGACTGCTGCTAACGAGGGATAACACGGTTGAAGGATTCCCAGAATCCTGCAGAAGAATGGCTGCATACTTGTTTTATAACGCAGCAGCAGGGATTCTCCAGGACTCGACACACACACAGCATCTCCAAACATGCTTCTGTTCAAACCTCGATGCAATTATTTACTCCAAGTTCCCAATTTATTAACGGAAATTCCAATTACGTTCCTGGAAAGCTTCCAAACTGGAATATTTCCAAGATTCTTCAGCTTAACGTCGCATGAAAGGTTCTGGAAGCTTTCCAGTAGCGCTGGTGTGTGGACTGAACCACACACCTACCTCATGATTCTCAGCTCCCACCAGTATCACGCCAGTATCACACCGGAAACACACCAGTAACATGCCAGTCACGCTCCTGTATCACACCAGTAACGCTTCTGTATCACACCAGTATCACGTCGGTGACGTGCTAGTAATGCGCCAGTAACACGCCAGTAACGCTCCTGTATCACACCAGTGTTGTGCCAGTAACACAGCAGTAACGCACTAGTATCACGCCAGTATCATGCCAGTATCCCACCCGTAACGTGCCAGTAACAAGCTAGTATCATGCCAGTATCACCCCCGTAACGCAACAGTAACACGCCAGTAACGTACCGGTAATGCAGCAGCAACGCGCTAGCATCATGCCAGTATCACACCCGTAATGCAGCAGTAACGCTCCTGTATCACACCGGTAACGCAAGGTACGTGCGTCCTTATCAACCGTAATGCAAGTACGCCGTAACGCAGTAGTAACGTGCTAGTATCACGCCTGTATCACACCAGTATTGCGCAAGTAACGCAGCAGTAATGCGCTAGTATCACGCTAGTATCACGCCTGTATCACACCAGTATTGCGCAAGTAACGCAGCAGTAACGCACTAGTATCACGCTAGTATCATGCCTGTATCACACCAGTATTGCGCAAGTAACACGCCAGTCACGCTCTTGTATCACACCAGTAACGCTTCTGTATCACACCCGTATCATGTCGGTGACGTGCTAGTAATGCGCCAGTAACACTCCAGTAACGCTCCTGTATCACACCAGTGTCGCAGCAGTAACGCACTAGTATCACGCCAGTATCACACCAGTAACACGCCCGTAACGTGCCAGTAACGCACCAGTAAATCAGTGGTAATGCAGCAGTAACGCACTAGCATCATGTCAGTATCACACCCGTAACGCAGCAGTAATGCTCCTGTATCACACCGGTAACGCAGCAGTAACGCGCTAGTATCACGCTAGTATCACACCTGTATCACACCAGTATTGCGCAAGTAATGCAGCAGTAACGCTCCTGTATCACACCGGTAACGCAGCAGTAACGCGCTAGTATCACGCTAGTATCACGCTAGTATCACGCCAGTATCACACCCGTAATGTGCCAGTAACACACCAGTAATATGCCAGTAATGCGCCAGTAACACACTAGTATCGCGCCAGTATCACACCCGTAACACGCCCGTAATGCACCAGTAACGCACCGGTAATGCAGCAGTAACACGCTAGTATCATGCCAGTATCACACCCATAACGCACCAGTAACACTCCTGTATGACACCAGTAACGCTCCTGTATCAGACCAGTAACACTCCTGTATCACACCAGTATCAAGCCAGTAAAGCGCTGGTAAAAAACCCAGTAACGCGCCAGTCTGCAGAGTTAACACTGGGCTGTTTCAGAAGCAGCTGGTAAGCGTGAACAGGTTCACCTGAGTTTTCAGTCATCAAACCACAGCAGACCCCTCAGACCCACGTTTGAGGGTTCAGATGAAGGTGAATCATCCTCAGAGCTGTAAGTCGGTGCCACACAGGGAAGTGTTGGACAACATCAGGACAAAAAGGAGTCACAATCAGATGAACTAACGATGAAGGAATGAGTGACACGTGGCTGTGAAACTGACTGGAGCCAGAAGAACTGATGACATCAATGAAGTCTGCATCTAGGGCAGGGGTGTCCAAACTCGGTCCTGGAGGGCCGCTGTCCTGCAGATCTTAGATGTTTCCCTCCTTCTTCACACCCTTATACAAGTGACTGTCATTAACAGACATGTGCTGACCTTGATGACAAGATGATGACGGCGATTAATTAGTATCAGATGTGTTAAAGCAGGGAAACATGCAAAACCTGCAGGACAGCGGCCCTCCAGGACTGACTTAGGCCACCCTTGATCTAGGGTGTCACCCAGATGGAGGTGGAGAACCACGACAGACTCAGAAAATCATCAAATACTTAGGATCACAACACTATCAGGACAGAGACTACACCATCAGGACAGAGACTACACCATCAGGACAGAGACTGCACCATAAGAACAAAGACTACACCATCAGGACAGAGACTACACCATCAAGACAGAGACTAGACAATAAGAACAAAGTCTACACCATAAGAACAAAGACTACACCATCAGGACAGAGACTGCACCATCAGGACAGAGACTGCACCATCAGGACAGAGACTGCACCATCAGGACAGAGACTGCACCATCAGGACAAAGACTGCATCATCAGGACAGAGACTAGACCATAAGAACAAAGACTACACCATCAGGACAGAGAATACACCATCAGGACAGAGACTACACCATCAGGACAGAGACTGCACCATAAGACTACACCAAGAACAAAGACTACACATAAACAAGACTACACAAAGACTACACCGTCAGGACAGAGACTACACCATCAGGACAGAGACTATAGATACCATGGACAAGACATACAAAACAAAGACTACACATCAGGACAAGAGACTACACCATAAGAACAAAGACTACATAGAACAAGGACCATCAGGACAGAGGACTACACCATCAGGACAGAGACTGCACCATCAGGACAGAGACTGCACCATCAGGACAGAGACTGCACCATCAGGACAGAGACTGCACCATCAGGACAGAGACTGCACCATCAGGACAAAGACTGCATCATCAGGACAGAGACTAGACCATAAGAACAAAGACTACACCATCAGGACAGAGAATACACCATCAGGACAGAGACTACACCATCAGGACAGAGACTGCACCATAAGAACAAAGACTACACCATAAGAACAAAGACTACACCATAAGAACAAAGACTACACCGTCAGGACAGAGACTACACCATCAGGAAAGAGACTACATCATAAGAACAAAGACTACACAATCAGGAAAGAGACTACACCATCAGGACAGAGACTACACCATCAGGACAGAGACTACAGAGAGAGACATCATAAGAACAAAGACTACACCATCAGGACAGAGATACACCATCAGGACAGAGACTACACCATCAGGACAGAGACTACACACATAAAGACAAAGACACACATCATCAGGACAGAGACTACACCATAAGAACAAAGACTACACCATCAGGACAGAGAATACACCATCAGGACAGAGACTACACCATCAGGACAGAGACACAACAAAGAACAAAGACTACACCATAAGGACAGAGACCATCCAGGACAGAGACTGCACCATAGAGACACCATCAGGACAGAGACTGCACATCAGGACAGAGACTGACTGCACCATCAGGACAGAGACTAGACCATAAGAACAAAGACTACACCATCAGGTCAGAGACTAGATCATAAGAACAAAGACTATACCATCAGGACAGAGACTACATCATAAGAACAAAGACTACACAATCAGGACAGAGACTACACCATAAGAACAAAGACTACACCATCAGGACAGAGAATACACCATCAGGACAGAGACTACACCATCAGGACAGAGACTGCACCATACATGAACAAAGACTACCATAAGAACAAAGACTACACCATAAGAGACTAACACCACATAGGACACCACAGGACAGAGACTACACCATCAGGACAGAGACTACACCATAAGAACAAAGACTACACCATAAGAGCAAAGACTACACCATCAGGACACAAGAACGAGACTACACCATCAGGACAGAGACACATCAGGACAGAGACTAGACCATAAGAACAAAGACCACACAGAGACAGAGAATACACCATCAGGACAGAGACTACACCATCAGGACAGAGACTACACCATCAGACAGAGATACACCATCAGGTCAGAGACTAGACCATAAGAACAAGAAACACCAAGGACAGAGAATACACCATCCAGGACAGAGAATACACCATCAGGACAGAGAATACACCATCAGGACAGAGACTACACCATCAGGTCAGAGACTAGACCATAAGAACAAAGACTACACCATCAGGACAGAGACTGCACCATCAGGACAGAGACTACACCATCAGGGCAGAGACTAGACCATAAGAACAAAGACTACACCATCAGGACAGAGAATACACCATCAGGACAGAGAATACACCATCAGGACAGAGAATACACCATCAGGACAGAGACTACACCATCAGGTCAGAGACTAGACCATAAGAACAAAGACTACACCATCAGGACAGAGACTGCACCATCAGGACAGAGACTACACCATCAGGACAGAGACTACATCATAAGAACAAAGACTACACCATAAGGACAGAGACTGCACCATCAGGACAGAGACTGCACCATCAGAACAGAAACTGCACCATCAGGACAGAGACTGCACCATCAGGACAGAGACTGCACCATCAGGACAGAGACTAGACCATAAGAACAAAGACTACACCATCAGGTCAGAGACTAGATCATAAGAACAAAAACTATACCATCAGGACAGAGACTACATCATAAGAACAAAGACTACACAATCAGGACAGAGACTACACCATAAGAACAAAGACTACACCATCAGGACAGAGAATACACCATCAGGACAGAGACTACACCATCAGGACAGAGACTGCACCATACGAACAAAGACTACACCATAAGAACAAAGACTACACCATCAGGACAGAGACTACACCATCAGGACATAGACTACATCATAAGAACAAAGACTACACCATTAGGACAGAGACTACACCATCAGGACAGAGACTAGACCATAAGAACAAAGACTACACCATAAGAGCAAAGACTACACCATCGGGACAGAGACTGCACCATCAGAACAGAGACTGCACCATCAGGACAGAGACTACACCATCAGGTCAGAGACTAGACCATAAGAACAAAGACTACACCATCAGGACAGAGAATACACCATCAGGACAGAGAATACACCATCAGGACAGAGAATACACCATCAGGACAGAGACTACACCATCAGGTCAGAGACTAGACCATAAGAACAAAGACTACACCATCAGGACAGAGACTGCACCATCAGGACAGAGACTGCACCATCAGGACATAGACTACATCATAAGAACAAAGACTACACCATTAGGACAGAGACTACACCATCAGGACAGAGACTAGACCATAAGAACAAAGACTACACCATAAGAGCAAAGACTACACCATCGGGACAGAGACTGCACCATCAGAACAGAGACTGCACCATCAGGACAGAGACTACACCATCAGGTCAGACACTAGACCATAAGAACAAAGACTACACCATCAGGACAGAGAATACACCATCAGGACAGAGAATACACCATCAGGACAGAGACTACACCATCAGGACAGAGACTGCACCATAAGAACAAAGACTACACCATCAGGACAGAGACTACACCATTAGAACAAAGACTACGCCATCAGGACAGAGACTAGACCATAAGAACAAAGTCTACACCATAAGAACAAAGACTACACCATCAGGACAGAGACTAGACCATAAGAACAAAGTCTACACTATAAGAACAAAGACTGCATCATCAGGACAGAGACTGGACCATAAGAACAAAGACTACTCCATCAGGACAGAGAATACACCATCAGGACAGAGACTACACCATCAGGACAGAGAATACACCATAAGAACAAAGACTACACCATAAGAACAAAGACTACACCATCAGGACAGAGACTACACCATCAGGACATAGACTACATCATAAGAACAAAGACTACACCATTAGGACAGAGACTAAACAATCAGGACAGAGACTAGACCATAAGAACAAAGACTACACCATAAGAACAAAGACTACACCATCAGGACAGGACTGCACACAGAACAGAGACTGCACCATCGGGACAGAGACTGCACCATCAGGACAGAGACTACACCATCAGGTCAGAGACTAGACCATAAGAACAAAGACTACACCATCAGGACAGAGACTGCACCATCAGAACAGAGACTGCACCATCAGGACAGAGACTGCACCATCAGAACAGAGACTACACCATCAGGACAGAGACTGCACCACCAGAACAGAGACTCCACCATCAGAACAAAGACTACACCATCAGGACAGAGACTGCACCATCAGAACAGAGACTGCACCATCAGGACAGAGACTGCACCATCAGAACAGAGACTACACCATCAGGACAGAGCCTACATCATAAGAACAAAGACTACACAATCAGGACAGAGACTACACCATAAGAACAAAGAATACACCATCAGGACAGAGACTACACCATCAGGACAGAGACTGCACCATAAAAACAAAGACTACACCATAAGAACAAAGACTACACCATCAGGACAGAGACTACATCATCAGGACATAGACTACATCATAAGAACAAAGACTACACCATTAGGACAGAGACTACACCATCAGGACAGAGACTAGACCATAAGAACAAAGACTACACCATAAGAACAAAGACTACACCATCAGGACAGAGACTGCACCATCAGAACAGAGACTGCACCATCAGGACAGAGACTACACCATCAGGTCAGAGACTAGACCATAAGAACAAAGACTACACCATCAGGACCGAGAATACACCATCAGGACAGAGACTACACCATCAGGACAGAGACTGGACCATAAGAACAAAGCCTACACTATAAGAACAAAGACTGCACCATCAGGACAGAGACTAGATCATAAGAACAAAGTCTACACTATAAGAACAAAGACTACATTATCAGGACAGAGACTACACCATCAGGACAGTGAATACACCATCAGGACAGAGACTGCACCATAAGAACAAAGACTACACCATAAGAACAAAGACTACACCATCAGGACAGAGACTACACCATCAAGACAGAGACTAGACCATAAGAACAAAGTCTACACTATAAGAACAAAGACTACACCATCAGGACAGAGACTGCACCATCAGAACAGAGACTGCACCATCAGGACAGAGAATACACCATCAGGACAGAGGCTGCACTGCACCATAAGAACAAAGACTACACCATCAGGACAAGACTACACCATCAGGGACAGAGACTGCACCATCAGGACAGAGACTGCACCATCAGGACAGAGACTGCACCATCAGGACAGAGACTGCACCATCAGGACAGAGACTACACCATCAGGACAAAGACCGCACCATCTTGTTTGAACTAGTTTGTCCAGTTCCTGAAGGTCTGGGATCCTTCATCTACAGCAGCATCAAAGACCACCAGAAACATCTGGAACCAAGTAAAGCAGAGTAGGTCCAGCAACTAAGTGATATGATGTTTGAGCTTCTTCTATGATGGCTGCCACCTTCTGGTGGAAATGTGAAATACAACTGAATGTTGAATGACAGCAGGAAGCCCGCTAACAGAACCTGGTCCGGGACCTCCAAACACCCAGGAAACCAACAAGCAGAACCTGGTCTGGGCCCTCCAGACAGACAAGAAACCAACAAGCAGAACCTGGTCCGGGCCCTCCAGACAGACAGGAATCCCACAAGCAGAACCTGGTTCAGGACCTACAGACAGACAGGAACCCAACAAGCAGGATCTGGTCCGGGACCTCCAGACACCCAAGACCAACAAACAGAACCTGGTCCAGGACCTCCATACAGACAGGAAGCCTGCTACCAAGACCTGGTCCAGGACCTCCAGAAAACCAGGAACCCAACAAGCAGAACCTGGTCCAGGACCTCCAGACAGCCAGGAGCAGCCTTGGACCTCCAGAAGCAGCCCTGGACCTCCAGGACCAGCCAGGAGCAGCCATGGACCTCCAGAAGCAGCCCTGGACCTCCAGGAGCAGCCCTGGACCTCCAGGAGCAGCCAGGAGCAGCCATGGACTTCCAGGAGCAGCTCTGGACCTCCGGGAGCAGCCAGGAGCAGCCCTGGACCTCCGGGAGCAGCCAGGAGCAGCCCTGGACTTCCAGGAGCAGCTCTGGACCTCCAGGAGCAGCTCTGGACCTCTAGGAGCAGCCCTGGACCTCCAGGAGCGCAGCTCTGGAGCTCCAGGAGCAGCAGCTCTGGAGCTCCAGGAGCAGCAGCTCTGGACCTCCAGGAGCAGCAGCTCTGGAGCTCCAGGAGCAGCAGCTCTGGACCTCCAGGAGCAGCAGCCCTGGACCTCCAGGAGCAGCAGCCCTGGACCTCCAGGAGCAGCAGCTCTGGACCTCCAGGAGCAGGCCTGGACCTCCAGGAGCAGCTCTGGACCTCCAGGAGCAGCCCTGGACCTCCAGGAGCAGCTCTGGACCTCTAGGAGCAGCTCTGGACCTCCAGGAGCAGCCCTGAACCTGGTCTCTGAACAGACACCGGCTTCTCCTTCAGTCCTTCGACATTTGAGGATGAGCAGGATGAAGATAAGCAGACTGTCTCCGCTCCAGGTGGACGCCGTGACGTCGTGAACTCACCTGCGTCTGTCTTGCCGTCCTGGATCCTGAAGAACACCGTGTCCGCTGGTCCCGGCTCAGCTCGGCTCGGTTCTGATGAGTGTCTGTGTGGAGGTGCGGACACGCGGCCGTGTACTGGGATGAATTTAAATGTGCGCTGTTGTGTGCGCGGCCACGCCACATGGGCTGACAGCCGCTTCACGGAGCCAGACCTCGGAACCTCGAGCATTGCTGAGGACCATTCTGCTCAGTTCTCCTCTGGACTTGGAGCTGTTTCTCTGAGTTGCAGTATTTTTACAGTAAATCACATTCGGTCAGTTTAGCCGCAGTTCTGACAGTGGTTCAGTCCAGGGCTGCTGCGTGTTCTGTTTATAGAGGAGATGTTGGTTCATAGTGGACCCTCTCTGATCTGGACCTCCAGGGCATTAAGGGTTTTTCAGTAGGTTTCAAATATGTCAACTGTGACAATAACAAATGAAATGGAAGCATGACTTGCTCCATTCAGTCTGGAACACTGAGTGACCCAGATTCCTATTTTTCTTTTTTTTTTTTTTCTTTTTTTTTTTTTTTGAAAACATAAAGACATGAATGTAAAACAAAAATCTGCCTTTTACTTGAAGAGAGCTGGATAGATTCCAGCAGATCCCTTTGACCCTGCAGAGGATTAAACAGGTATAGATGATGGATGGATGCAAAATTAAACAACAACAACATGCTCATATATCTCCTCTTTAGTCCAGAAACCACAAAAGGTGCTTTTACAACACAAGCAGCTTTCTCTCACTGACACACATTAATTAGATCCATTTATTTATTAGACTGAATTATCCCTGTAAATACTGCTACTGTTTATATAACTATTCCAACAATAAATTCCACTATAGTTTATTTACACGAAACTGAGATAGGATTTACTGTTACCAGTTAGTCTAACCAGCATGTGGTGGTGGTGGACCAGAGTACTGGAGGAACCAGAGTACTGGAGGTACCAGAATACTGGAGGGACCAGAGTACTGGAGGAACCAGAGTACTGGAGGGAACCAGAGTACTGGAGGGAACCAGAGTACTGGAGGGACCAGAGTACTGGAGGAACCAGAGTACTGGAGGGACCAGAATACTGGAGGAACCAGAGCACTGGAGGGACCAGAGTACTGGAGGAACCAGAGCACTGGAGGAACCAGAGTACTGGAGGAACCAGAGCACTGGAGGAACCAGAGCACTGGAGGAACCAGAGTACTGGAGGGACCAGAGTACTGGAGGAACCAGAGTACTGGAGGTACCAGAATACTGGAAGGAACCAGAGTACTGGAGGGAACCAGAATACTGGAGGAACCAGAGTACTGGAGGAACCAGAGTACTGGAGGAACCAGAATACTGGAAGGAACCAGAGTACTGGAGGAACCAGAATACTGGAGGGAAACAGAATACTGGAAGAAATCCGAGTACTGGAGGGAACCAGAGTACTGAAGGAACCAGAATACTGGAAGGAACCAGAGTACTGGAGGGAACCAGAATACTAGAGGAACCAGAATACTGGAGGGAAACAGAATACTGGAAGAAATCCGAGTACTGGAGGGAACCAGAGTACTGAAGGAACCAGAGTACTGGAGAGATCCAGAGTGGAACTACACAGACCTACAAGGATCTGTGGAACCACACAGACACACCAGCACCAAATTTGTTGATGCTATTTTTATCATCATTAGGGGCCTCTCTGGGCCCCCCTCAATCATGGGCCCCTATAATCCGTATCCTTTACCCCCCCCCCCCCTTTTCGGCACCCCAGATGAGGCGTACAACCTGAACCAGAACCAGAACACACAGTTCTGTCTTTTGTAGCTCTAACAGAGCTGGAGTTCAGCTTCGGTTTCACACCATTAACTGTAAGAAAATTAACAATTAATAACAATTAATTCACTTTTATTCAATGTTTAATATCATCCAGTCTATGACTGGAGTATCCCAGATTCCTATTGAATAAAGTGAGATTTAACATAAAATCATGATTGTAACCTAGAAGAAGCTCTGGACTGCAGCCACCACAGATTGTTCTTTTTGTCTCTTATAGTGATACAACTCGGTTCCGGTTAGAAGTCGCTGGGTCACGTTGTGTGGAAGTTATTGAAAGACAAATCTCCATCAGGGAGGGTGCAGCTTTGTTGGAAGACACAAACTGAAACCAACTTCACCGAAGAAACGCGGTCGTGTTTGGTCACGTGGTGATCTTAACAACCAAACACATCTAAAGACTTTAAACTGAACATGTTATTCTGTTAGTCTGCTTTAGTTGCACAATTCAGATTTCGCTCATAAAAACTGTTTCCAGCTTTATCTTATTTCTGATAAACTGATGCTCCAGGAACAGCTTCCTCCTGCTGGAGGTGACGTCACAGCCCCTCACGTGTGGGCTGTAGCCGAACCAAACAGGGAGCGCTCGCAGTGACGTTTACAGGAACCAATCACAGAACGGGGGTGTGGAGGCTCCGCCAGTCACAGCCGAGGGGCGGGGTTAGCCGGTCGATAGGGTGATTAAAGAGGCGGGGCTACGGTGACATCACCCGCAGGGCTCGCGTGAGCCGCTCGGGTGTACTGGAGTTCATGATGGTGAAAGCAGGTTCCAGTTTTCATCACAACTGACCTAAAACCGGAGCCTGGAGCGGTTTTCAGTGAAGGGGCACCCTGACCCACAGAAGGACCAGCCCCTGCAGAGGAGTTCACCAGGGTTCCTGCAGTTCATGGTTGTGAAAACACTTTTCATCATGTTGGGCCTGAATGTGGAAATGGATGGATGTTATATTTCCTGATGATGGCTGCTCCAGAGACCTCTGAACGTTTGGGCATCGGTACCAGCTCTCAGCAGACACAAGAACACGTCTGATCCAGATGTTAGAGTCACATTCATGCTGGAATAATACAGCAGCAGTGAAACAGAATGGAAACCCTCCCAGATGTGGCAGAACATTTAACACACACAGAATAGATTACAGGAAATATACAATAATTAATTAATAACCAACATTTGGAACCTACAACCAACTTAATGTTGTTGTTGTTCATTTTTATTTTTTGAAATATTCAATGAATAAATGGTCTCTAGGGCAGCTCTGTTGTCTCCCAGCTAGAAGGTTCCTGGTTCAAACCTCAGCAGGTCTTTCTGTGTGGAGTTTCCATGTTCTCCTGGTGCTGGTGTGGGTTTCCTCCAGGTTCTCCATCAGTCCAAAGACATGCATGTCAGGTTAACTGGTGGTTCTAGATCACCTGTAGGACTGATTGTGAGTGTGAGTGGTTATTCATCTACATGTGGACCTGAGATGGAGGGGAGACCTGTCCAGGTGGACCCCTGCCTCTAGACCTGAAGAGAGCTGGGATAGACTCCAGCAGATCCTGGTGACCCTGCAGAGTATTAAACAGGTCTAGATGATGGATGGATGGTCTCTAGTGGTCAGTAGAGGAACTGCACCAGTTTAAGGTCTAAAGCAGTTTTGGTCATGACTATGGTTCTCAGTATGCGACCAAAAACCAGATGAAGTGAAAAATGATGAAAAGTCATCTGGTCCCACCAAAGCTGGACCAGGACGAACTAACATGTGTGGGAACAGCCTGAGAGATGATCCAAGCTGGAATCTGACTGGGGGGAACCAGAGTCTGGTTCTGGTGGAGACATTATTTTTTTCCTCTCCAGCAGCTCCTCGCCCTGATCAGATGGAGGATGGTACCAAACTGAGGTTTCACTGTGTTCTGCTGGGCTCCTCAGCTGGGACAGTTTTTATGGACTGGTGCCCAACCCAGTTCAGAAAACTACAACTGGTAACCAGACTGCTGCTGAACTTCTTCAGTTGATCTTTAAATTATTCTCTTTAAGTTTATTCTGGTGCAAACTATCATTAAATAAATAAACTGAACTGAAAACAGTCTCATTTACAACATGAGGACAGAACAACAGCTGAAATTTTATTCTGGAGTAACAGGATGCGATGACAGTAAACAAGGATTCAGTTTGAATGAATCAGTTCCAACCACCAGACTTAAGGTGGCTCATTTATTAGTTTATCAGGAAATGTCAGGAAACCACTGATCTCTCTAGTGTTACGTTACGTTACTAATACCTGCATGGTCAATAAAGAGCAGAAAGGTGGTGACGTCTGAGTGTCAACAGGAAACCATGATGTCCACCAGCACCTATCTGAGAATGTTTAAGAACCTGCAGTCTAGAAGCTTCAGGAGCTTGACAGTTCTACCCAGATGAAGAGGAACAGGGCAGCAGCTCTGCCTCCTCCAGTCCTCCTCCTCTCCACGTCTCTTCCTCTCCAGGTCAGAAGAAGGAGGTGTCAGAGGAGAACGCCCCCGCCAGCCTGAACTCATCCCTCATCAGGACACAGAAAAGCCGCTGAGGAAGAGCTTTGGAGTACGGCGCCGGCCGCGGCACACACGACCGCAGAAGGATCTCCCGACCCGCAGGAGGAGGGAAGTCTGGAACCTTCTTGCCACCACCAGATGACTTCCTGTCTGTACCCAGATCTTCGTCCACTGGAACCAGGAGGGCAGCCTACGGACGAGGAAGAGCAGACGTCAAAGAGACGAAAAAAATAACCGACAGCAACGAGACGAGAACCACCAGCTGTCATACCAGGGAACCTACATGGATCATCTGAGGTACTAGTGAACCTACGTGGATCATCTGTGGTACTAGTGAACTTACGAGGGTCAGATGTGGTCCTAGTGAACCTACGAGGGTCAGATGTGGTCCTAGTGAACCTACGTGGATCAGATGTGGTCCTAGTGAACCTACGTGGATCAGCTGTGGTACTAGTGAACCTACGTGGTTCAGCTGTGGTACTAGTGAACCTACGAGGGTCAGATGTGGTACTAGTGAACCTACATGGATCAGCTGTGGTACTAGTGAACTTACGAGGGTCAGATGTGGTACTAGTGAACCTACATGGATCAGCTGTGGTACTAGTGAACCTACATGGATCAGCTGTGGTACTAGTGAACCTACGTGGATCATCTGTGGTCCTAGTGAACCTACGTGGATCATCTGTGGTCCTAGTGAACCTACGTGGATCATCTGTGGTACTAGTGAACCTACGAGGGTCAGATGTGGTACTAGTGAACCTACGTGGATCCTCTGAGGTACTAGTGAACCTATGTGGATCAGCTGTGGTACTAGTGAACCTACATGGATCATCTGTGGTACTAGTGAACCTACGAGGGTCAGATGTGGTACTAGTGAACCTACGTGGATCCTCTGAGGTACTAGTGAACCTACATGGATCAGCTGTGGTACTAGTGAACCTACGTGGATCATCTGTGGTCCTAGTGAACCTACGTGGATCATCTGTGGTCCTAGTGAACCTACGTGGATCATCTGTGGTACTAGTGAACCTACGAGGGTCAGATGTGGTACTAGTGAACCTACGTGGATCCTCTGAGGTACTAGTGAACCTATGTGGATCAGCTGTGGTACTAGTGAACCTACATGGATCATCTGTGGTACTAGTGAACCTACGAGGGTCAGATGTGGTACTAGTGAACCTACGTGGATCCTCTGAGGTACTAGTGAACCTACATGGATCATCTGTGGTACTAGTGAACCTACGTGGGTCTGCTGTGGTACTAGTAAACCTACGTGGATCATCTGTGGTACTAGTGAACCTACGTGGATTATCTGTGGTACTAGTAAACCTACATGGATCATCTGTGGTACTAGTGAACCTACGTGAATCAGCTGTGGTACTAGTGAACCTACGAGGGTCAGATGTGGTACTAGTGAACCTACGTGGATCCTCTGAGGTACTAGTGAACCTACGTGGATCATCTGTGGTACTAGTGAACCTACGTGGGTCTGCTGTGGTACTAGTAAACCTATGTGGATCATCTGTGGTACTAGTGAACCTACGTGGATCATCTGTGGTACTAGTAAACCTACATGGATCATCTGTGGTACTAGTGAACCTACGTGGATCATCTGTGGTACTAGTGAACCTACGTGGGTCTGCTGTTGTACTAGTAAACCTACGTGGATCATCTGTGGTACTAGTGAACCTATGTGGATCATCTGTGGTACTAGTGAACCTACATGAGTCAGCTGTGGTACTAGTGAACCTACATGGATCAGCCGTGGTACTAGTGAACCTACATGAGTCAGCTGTGGTACTAGTGAACCTAAGTGGATCCTCAGAGGTACTAGTGAACCTACGTGGATCAGCTGTGGTACTAGTGAACCTACATGAGTCAGCTGTGTTACTAGTGAACCTACGTGGATCAGCTGTGGTACTATTGAACCTACATGAGTCAGCTGTGGTACTAGTGAACCTACATGGATCATCTGTGGTACTAGTGAACCTACATGAGTCAGCTGTGGTACTAGTGAACCTACATGGATCATCTGTGGTACTAGTGAACCTACATGAGTCAGCTGTGGTACTAGTGAATCTACATGGATCAGCCGTGGTACTAGTGAACCTACATGGATCAGCCGTGGTACTAGTGAACCTACATGGATCAGCCGTGGTACTAGTGAACCTACGTGGATCAGCTGTGGTACTAGTGAACCTACATGGATCAGCCGTGGTACTAGTGAACCTACGTGGATCAACTGTGGTACTAGTGAACCTACGTGGATCAGCTGTGGTACTAGTACAAGGTACAAGGTACAACTAGTACTAGTACTACTACAAGGATAAGATGTCGTACTGTTGAACCACTATTGAACCTGGATTAGCATAGCTCAATTTAAAATCCTTAATATCTTCGGCTGTGGGGAAGGTATAACGGACTCAGGTCAGCTAAGTCGCATCAACAAATCAGTACAAATTATATATCAGCATTAATCTCAAGCAGATCATCAACTGGACTGAGCTTACCCTCTGAGCATTCACAAAGAGTCGATGTATAATTCCTCCAACAAGGCCGTGGCCTGCCCCCACCACCACCACCTCTGGTTGCTCCAGCAAGGAGCCCACAAACCTGGAAGAACATTTAGGACAGTTTGACCACACTAACCAAAAATAAACAGTACTAACCACGAAGGTTGAGTGACATCAAGCACCAGATAAGAGTAGGCTTATCAATAGAACTGCAGCCTCTAGTGGTCAGTGGAACAACTGCAGCCTCTAGTGGTCAGTAGAGGATCTGCTGCTACTCACTTCTCCAGCTCCTCTGTGGCCTCTCCATTCTCTTCTTCGTTAACGGCAAACTTGGCCTTCAGTGACCGAGCTCTGGTGATGACTGTCTCCATGACAACCAACTGGTCAATGAAGTCCTGCACAGGGACAGAATTCAGACATGTTTGTCACCAGAAACAGACTGAGGAGGACCTCATGTGACGACAGTGGATGAAGACACTCATCCATCATCTTTCTCTTCTTCAGGTGACTGACCTGTAACTCTATTCCTCCAGATGTGACTGACCTGTAACTCTATTCCTCCAGATGTGACTGACCCCTAACTCTATTCCTCCAGATGTGACTGACCCCTAACTCTATTCCTCCAGATGTGACTGACCTGTAACTCTATTCCTCCAGATGTGACTGACCCCTAACTCTATTCCTCCAGATGTGACTGACCTGTAACTCTATTCCTCCAGATGTGACTGACCCCTAACTCTATTCCTCCAGATGTGACTGACCTGTAACTCTATTCCTCCAGATGTTACTGACCTGTAACTCTATTCCTCCGGATTTGACTGACCCCTAACTCTATTCCTCCAGATGTGACTGACCTGTAACTCTATTCCTCCAGATGTGACTGACCTGTAACTCTATTCCTCCAGATGTGACTGACCCCTAACTCTATTCCTCCAGATGTGACTGACCTGTAACTCTATTCCTCCAGATGTGACTGACCCCTAACTCTATTCCTCCAGATGTGACTGACCTGTAACTCTATTCCTCCAGATGTTACTGACCTGTAACTCTATTCCTCCGGATTTGACTGACCCCTAACTCTATTCCTCCAGATGTGACTGACCCCTAACTCTATTCCTCCAGATGTGACTGACCTGTAACTCTATTCCTCCAGATGTTACTGACCTGTAACTCTATTCCTCCAGACGTGACTGACCCGTAACTCTATTCCTCCAGATGTGACTGACCCGTAACTCTATTCCTCCAGATGTGACTGACCCGTAACTCTATTCCTCCAGATGTGACTGACCCTGTAACTCTATTCCTCCAGATGTGACTGACCTGTAACTCTATTCCTCCAGACGTGACTGACCCGTAACTCTATTTCTCCAGATGTGACTGACCCGTAACTCTATTTCTCCAGATGTGACTGACCTGTAACTTAATTCCTCCAGATGTGACTGACCTGTAACTCTATTCCTCCAGATGTGACTGACCTGTAACTCTATTCCTCCAGACGTGACTGACCCGTAACTCTATTCCTCCAGATGTGACTGACCTGTAACTTTATCCCTCCAGATGTGACTGACCTGTAACTCTATTCCTCCAGATGTGACTGACCTGTAACTTTAATCCCCCAGATGTGACTGACCTGTAACTTTAATCCCCCAGATGTGACTGACCTGTAACTCTATTCCTCCAGATGTGACTGACCCGTAACTTTATCCCTCCAGATGTGACTGACCTGTAACTTTAATCCCCCAGATGTGACTGACCCGTAACTTTAATCCCCCAGATGTGACTGACCCGTAACTTCATTCCTCCAGATGTGACTGACCCATAACTTTTTTTCCTCCAGATGTGACTGACCCGTAACTTTTATTCCTCCAGATGTGACTGACCCGTAACTTTTTTTCCTCCAGATGTGACTGACCTGTAACTTTATTCCTCCAGATGTGACTGACCCGTAACTTTAATCCCCCAGATGTGACTGACCTGTAACTCTATTCCTCCAGACGTGACTGACCCGTAACTCTATCCCTCCAGATGTGACTGACCTGTAACTCTATCCCTCCAGATGTGACTGACCTGTAACTCTATTCCTCCAGATGTGACTGACCTGTAACTCTATTCCTCCAGATGTGACTGACCTGTAACTTTATTCCTCCAGATGTGACTGACCTGTAACTCTATTCCTCCAGACGTGACTGACCCGTAACTCTATTCCTCCAGATGTGACTGACCTGTAACTTTAATCCCCCAGATGTGACTGACCCGTAACTTTAATCCCCCAGATGTGACTGACCTGTAACTCTGTTCCTCCAGATGTGACTGACCCGTAACTTTATCCCTCCAGATGTGACTGACCTGTAACTTTAATCCCCCAGATGTGACTGACCCGTAACTTTAATCCCCCAGATGTGACTGACCCGTAACTTCATTCCTCCAGATGTGACTGACCCATAACTTTTTTTCCTCCAGATGTGACTGACCCGTAACTTTTATTCCTCCAGATGTGACTGACCCGTAACTTTTTTTCCTCCAGATGTGACTGACCTGTAACTTTATTCCTCCAGATGTGACTGACCCCTAACTTTATTCCTCCAGATGTGACTGACCTGTAACTCTATCCCTCCAGATGTGACTGACCTGTAACTCTATCCCTCCAGATGTGACTGACCTGTAACTCTATCCCTCCAGATGTGACTGACCTGTAACTCTATCCCTCCAGATGTGACTGACCTGTAACTCTATTCCTCCAGATGTGACTGACCTGTAACTCTATTCCTCCAGACGTGACTGACCCGTAACTCTATCCCTCCAGATGTGACTGACCTCTAACTTGCTGTAGTCCTGGATGGTGGAGAGCAGCAGCTTGTTGGCCTGACTCGTAGCCTGTTGGATGCTCTTCCTCACTGATGGAATGTTGTCTGTGGACTCTGGTGGACAGAAGGAAGGAGACGGGGACATGAGCAACAGCAGCAGAGCTGGTCTGGTCTTTAACCAGCCAGTTAAGTGCTGTTGTCACACTAACTTTTCATTCCTAGAAAATTTCAAATAATTTCCAACAAACTTTTTCTAGCTTCAACAATTTCCAACCATTTTCAAAATAACTTAAGTAAAAGTAAAACTAAAATACAACGCTGATGAAAAGTTCTTAAAATAATGATCATAAAAGTTCTGAAAGCTGCTCTTTGATCCGTATCCTGTTATATGATGATTTAAAATCAGTAAAACTGATGATCAGTCCAGGATTCTTCAGCAGAACTGGAAAGCTTGTTATGTTTCATCTGTAGGGGACAGTATAACTGACACAGGTCCGCAGGTGAAGACTGACTGTTCAGCCGTTTCTTCAACACTCGGACCCTTGAGATTGGCACTTGCAGCTATATTGATAATTTTTTTTTTCCCACCTGAGTTTTATTTGAAAGTGAAGCATTTCTGATGGAAGTGCCGTGTCATGTCATAAATCAGAGGAGCACCGACCTTCCTGCTTCAGTTTGCAGATGGCAGCATGGAGCATACAGGGCAGCAGGTGACGAGCCAGGTCTCCAGGTTTCTGCATGGCCAGGTAGTGCAGAACCTTCACAAACAGAAACAGCATCTTTACTTTGTCTGTCCTTTTAGAACAAAATGACCAATGATTGAAAACATCCTGAAGCAAGGAAGCACAGCTGTAGTGGTCATCTAAAGATGCTGTAAACGGTCAAAGATATGTTTTATCCTCCTACATCTACAGCTGAGTCTGTGTGACATTAAACCACTGTGATCCACAGGATGACAGCAGCTCTGTACTGGTGCTGTTCCAGATCTTCCTGAATGTGTGAGCTGCTTTGCTCCTCTGTGGTTTGGTGGGTTGTTGAGGTCATTTGACTGAGCTGTATGGTAATGCATAGAGCAGGTTTATTCATCACATATCTGCTCGTCCAATCTGGATTCCAGGACTCCAGCTGGAGACCTGGACTCAAGACCAAATGTTTCATGAGTGGACTCAGACGAGTGCATTATATCATTTATACATCCATTACATAATAATGCATTTTAGGAATGAATGAAATATTACTGAATGTAATTGAACTGAACTGAATTAACTGCGGTGGTGGAGCACATTCAAAGACACGAAGCACGTTCGACATGTGACCAACCTGTTCAAATTGTAAATAAATCAATTATTTATGGATTTATGGTAGCCGCAGGAAGTTTGTGGGCCAACAAATTTGAAGTCCTGTCTTGAAATCCCAGTCCTGGAGGGTTGCTGTCCTGCAGGTCTTAGACGTTTCCCTGCTTCAGCACACCTGATTCAAATGACTGGGTCATTAATGGTCCTGTTCAGCTGATGAGCAGCTGATGGTGATCCAGTCATCAGAATCAGGTGTGTTGTGGCAGGAAAACATCTCAGACCTGCAGGACAGCGGCCCTCCAGGACTGGGACTGTCCACCCCTGGTTAACAGCGACACGTCTCCTAGGTACCACAATGCAAAGGTATATAACAGAATATAAAAGAAGCTTTTTGTGGAGCGAGCTGTTAACTCCTGCAGTTTGTCCAAACAAAGACAGTTCAGGATGCTGATGTAGAGAAATGTTCCTTTTCTCTCTTTGCCCCACTGAAACTGAAACTGCTGTGGATGCTGTTCTGCCTGGAGGACTTCTGCTGATAATTGTGCCTGTTTTTAACCACCCGTTGATAAGAAACCAACCTTCTCAGCCTCCTTGGTGTCATCGAACAGCCTCCTCTGGCGGCGTGCGGGGTTGACCCTGGCGGTCTCCCAGGCCTCCACCCACATGTTTCCAGGGATCTTCATTCTGGGACTCAGCTCTCCTGTCACCACCCTGCTGCCCTGCTCGTCCACTTCCTCCTTCTCTAGGTAGTCCCTCGGAGAGTACCAGCGCACAAAGTCCTCCAGAACACAGCCCGGGTTCGCTGCCTGCAGACAAAAACACCACTGGATCAGTACCTGTCCATGCTGCTGCACAAAGCATGGCGGTGGAAGGGTCAGGATGTGGGGACCAAGAACTCCTCGGTATTCTAGAGACAGATGTGAGGACATCTGCCCTGCTGATCTCTGATCAGTTGACAACTTAGCCTGGTCTTCTTTATCTCAGCTTTCCTGAAGCTTCTGTTGCCAGAGCAGTAGAGATGATCAGGTTATAAGATTAATTACTCTAAGTCTGGGGCAATGCCACTGACCCCCGACGTATCCTGGTCTCCAAGTTGCTCTGCCCCTTTTCATTGGTCTCCTTCAGGTTTTGTCTACTTGGGCATACGCATTGCTCCATCTCTCACTGGACCATTGGCGGTTCTGGGGAGGGGCCAACAGGGGCCAGTGCCCCTGTAACACTGATTCCGGACCCCCCTGTGGCCCCCTCTCCGAACATAGATTATACAGTAGCGCCGAGTGGCCGACGTCGAAGGTGGAACTAAACATTCTAGTCGGACCCTTAAATGCGCTGCACCACTGATAAAAACAAGCGCGAATATATGAAGCAGTGCAAAAATTAAACTACGAACGATCTTACACTGTCAAGGTAAAGAAATGTTGTTTGCTAACTTTATGAATTATAATAGCATCCTGCCAGAACACCAGGTGTTAATGTCAGCTTAAGTTGATTGTATGGTTCTAGCTAACGTTAGTTACTATCCTTAACGTACGTTATCACAACACAAAACCAAGCAAGCCCGCAACAGTAGGGTTGCTTGAGTGTAATTCCTGTGAATTGCTTTTTTGTCTGTAGTGAAAAATGAAGAGAAAAAAGGACATTACGTCCTATTTCTACACAAAAAAGACTCAAAATGATGCAGACATTGAGACAGAGACAGAGCCAGATGATGGTGGTGAGAGAGCTGAAGAGGAGCAAGTTGAGAGCGCCAGAGAGGGACAGTCAGAAGACATGGGAGACACTGATTTTCAGAGAGAGGACACAGAGCAGCAAAGAGATACAGATGAAAATTCTGAGGGTGAAGAAGCTGAGACTGAGATACAGGCGGAGTGTGAGACGCAGACAGAGAATATTTGTGCATCTACAAGCACTGGACCATCAGGTATGTGATGTTGAATAGAACACTATGGGCCCTATCTTGCGCCAAACCTCCAAAACCTGCTATTAAGGGATATTAGGTATTGGGAGGGGCGTTCCCCCACAAAGAACGCAATCTTCCACCTCCCAAAACCCACGATCTTACCTGCAAAAACCACTATATTATGCACACATTATGCATGGGAGTGGTTAGGGCGTTCCACCTGTTTAACCAATCAGTGCGTCAGTAGCCATTGCCTTTAAGAGCAGGTTGCGCTACCTGCAAACTGCTATGGAGCGTCTTTTCACCCAGATCAGAGCAGCTCTCATGGGCAGCTGGTCTGGGACTCTGCTGTAGAGCTTCCTCCTCTTTTTTCCTCCTCCTCTGCACTGATATATACATAACTAGCTCTAACTAATGTGGAGCAAATGATTTAATCATTTCTTTTGTACTCCAAGAAGTTCCAACAAACTGCTCAGAAAAAAATAGAGCCAGTGAGCGTCCAGGAAAGCATTTCTTAACTAGAAAAGCACTCAGAGAGCGCAGACCTCCGCCAAGCACAACAGTTCTCCCATACAGCGATTTATAGATTGCGATAAAACCCGCCTTCTGGATCAGATCCGGATCAGCCTCTGAAATTTTATAGAGGTTTTCAGTGTCAATACCTGAGTGAAATTTAATGAGCTGTGGGCAATAATTAACGGAGATGTTGAGAAACAAAATTTCCGGCCCCATTGAGCGCATGTTACAGTCTCAAGCCGGGTTGTGAACCGCAACCTTCCACCTCTGGGGCTCCTGCGCACAACCCACTGCACCACCTTCAATCCTCTACATCAGTGATTTTCAACCCTGGTCCTCGAGGCACACTATCCAGCAGGTTTTAGATGTTTCCCTCCTTCTTCACACCATGATACAAGTGGCTGTGTCATCAACAGACTTGTGCAGACTTTGAGGACAACCTGATAATGACCATTAATTAAAATCAGGTGTGTTGAAGCTGGGAAACATCTAAAACCTGCTGGATAGTGTGCCTTGAGGACCAGGGTTGAAAATCACTGCTCTACATAGACACTCAGATCCACCTCTGTTTCACCTTCCCATCCGACGAGCAGCCCAGGTGTGGCACTGCACACCTGTACCTATCCAGTCATCATTCAACCAGACTCGTCTCCAGATCTTCCCACAGAAACGCCTGATCCAGCCATTCACAGTGTCACCTCCTTGCCTTCGTCGTCCCCTGGATTGTTGGTTTGGCTGCCAACCCTCGAATCCTCCTTTTTTACATCTGAGAGAATTAAACTCTTAAAATTCCAGAACTCCCTTCCTGTCTCCATTGTGGTTGCTTTAGGGTTCAAGAAACAACTAAACAGCGCAATGTTATCGAAAATTTCAAAGTGATCCAGAATCCAGGATTTCTTTCGGATCACACCCAAAATAAAATCAGTTCTTCCTTTTCACATTTCTGACAACTCCTGAAAATGTCATCAAAATCCGTCCATAACTTTTTGAGTTATCTCGAACACATCCCCTGCGCAAAGACGCACAGCTGCGCCAAGACGCATAGCCGCTGGAAGCGGTACTTTTTTCACAACAGAGTTCTGTGATCTCCTCGTTTCCTCCACAGCAAACATCTGAATGAGATCATGTCACAGCTGTACAGAAATCATCTGCCATTAAGAGAATAATAACGTATGAAAGTAATACAGTGATGCATAATCGAGAGGTAGAGCCGGCTGTGCAGTCCACATGTGACTGGGTGGACGCGCAATGACAGGATTTGGACGCGCTCTTTTACGCGCCGACATGCCAGTTGCGCTTTCCACAAACTCGGTATCTTGCGGTACCTGTATCTCGCAGATTTTGGGTATTGGGTAATGGGTGGTCTGACCACCCATTACCCAATACCCAAAATCTGCGAGACACCAGTACCGCAAGATACCGAATTCGTGGAAAGCGCAGGAGACACGCCCATTGCCGCGCCCACAATGTGCTTAAGGGAGACGGCAAAATGGGTAACAGGTTTTGGGAGGTGGAAGATTGCATTTCGGTTGGCAGAGGCTCCTAAATCTGAGATTTGCAGGTAATGGGTATTGGGTATTGGGAGGTGCAAGATAGGGCCCTATATGTTTTGTGTGTAACTTTTTTTTATATCCCTTTTTATATTAATGTTTATTTAACAGGAACAATATATAAGACATTGCCTTTTAAAATTGGGAAAATTAGATGCATGTTAAACAACAAACACATATGCTTCAGCGTGTTTGCAATTTTAGTCCCTGGTCAGGCTTTAAAGTATATTATTTTATATTTACTGAATGCAATAAAAAACGAATTAATTAATTACAATTAATAAATAGCATTAATAAATAAATACAGTTTAGACAATTGTGTGTGTCTGAGTGCCTAAGCAGTGTTAAGTGTAGCAGTTTAGTCTATATGCTGTGTCCATGCAGAATTTATGTTTATATATCACTGATTCTTGAGAGTTGGGACAAAATATGTCCTACATAGAAAAGTCTAATTTATATTGAAAATCAAGAAATTCATCATGGTTTACATACTTACAAAGTTAAATCTAAAGGAACTGTGTATACTTATGTTCTTTTTATAATGCATTTTACACTTTTTCTGTGTGAATTTGTTTAAATGTATGGTCTGTAGTTAAGAGGTCCATGTTATTATACCTGTCCTCAGCAAGAGGTCACATTATTGACCCACCCAAAAAACCTTTAAAAAACTCTATGAGTGTGTAAATATATATATTAAATAACAAAGAGTGGTCTTAAATATATAAAACAATACATAAAGTGAACTTCAAACAATATTTTCCCTAAAATCCTGCCTATCAAAGTTCTGTCCTCAGATTCTGTCAACTCCGTCAGATTTTTTTACAATCCTCACTAAATCAGGAAATAGAATGGTCAGCTATATCCCTGAGGACCCCCTTTTCTCTCCCTACCTGTTCTGAATGCAACGCTACCACACATACTCTGGTATGTTTTACATTTTTGGATATTTTAGACAAACAATGTTGATATTCCTATGGTCACAGCTGGAACATGTCAACACCGTCTCTCTGTTATGATATTGTTTTAAACAGTAGTGGACTGAATTTAGGTATTTTAGTGAGTTTATTGAGACAGCTAGCAACTAAGGAAAAACCAGCTAGCTGCAGTGAACAATACATGTTTTGGAGGGAAAATACATGCCCTTTTGTCAACTCCGTCAGACGTCAACTCCGTCAGGTTCTACACCTGACGGAGTTGACATGTAAGCTGACGGAATTGAAAAATCCACCCATAACCTCTTAAAGGTGGGGTGGGTGTTGTTTTTTTGCAACACTTTTTACAATATTGCCTGAAAACCTTTTCACATTTCCATTGCACCCACTGAAATAAAATGTTTGCAAAAAAAACTAAACATTTTGGTCCAGTCTAGAAGGTATAATCAGAGAAAAACTCTGACCAATCAAAAAAGTGATCATCACTATTTTGATTGGCTGCCTAATACGTCCATCAAATATCACCCCTCGCTCCCTCCCTCCCTGTGGTTCATGCAGTCGTGAATCATGTGAAGGCGTGGTTTCGAGGGGTGAGCTGAAGAGGAGGAGGCGGAGCCTTTGGGAGGAGGGAGGGAGTGTATATTTTCAAAATCTCACTTGAGTTGGATTGCTGGAACCGTTTTTCAAACAACACCTACTCCACCTTTAATATGCTAATATAATATCATTTGTGAACATAGTAAAGAATTAAAATATTATTTCAGGGTTTTATTTATACATAAATGTACACATATAGCATTAATTAAATCATTACATATTACATTATTTGACTTTGTACTGTATACCCTACACTTCTGACTTGTAGAGCATGGATAGGCTGTGGTCTGCTTATTATTGTGTAACTTTCCCAGCACTTATATTATAATTATACTGTATATTACATTAAAGGACCAGTTCATAGATTTTGACAACATATCGTAGTGAAACTGAATATTACATTGAATGGTCATCTCTATGGAGGGATCCACTTCCATAAAAAGGGCTAATACATGTTTCATTATTTCAATTGTATTGTAGAAAAGCATGGCTAGACAGAAATTGTCAGTCGAGGAGCAAAAGAGAAGAAATAGAGAGTATTAACAGAAGAGAAGAGATAAATTAAACAGTGACCCAGAGAGAAAATATGAGATGCAAGAGAAGGAAAGACAAAGGTGGAAGAAGAGAGTTCAAGAGAAAAAAACAATACAAATAGGTGACATGGGAGACAGGGCAAAGAGGCACCAGAGGAAGTATTGGAAAGATGCACAGAAAAGGTCCAGACAGCGAAGGTTCAGTGAAAGTGCAGTGCTGCAAGAAGACATGCAAAGATGCGACACACTTCTCATGCAACCTATTAAACAAGTTAAACCTGTTAATACTAAACTAATTTAGAACTAAACTAAACTAAACTAACTAAACTAATTAAACCTGTTGCTCAAGGCAAGGCAAAAATGAAATCTTAAGTAAGCTAATTGATCCTGTTTCTAGGCAAAATATTTTATGTGTTGCAAGCATTTTGAGCAGTATTGTTGTTAAGGAATATCAATTTAAAATTTGAATCAAGCAGTGCAGGGCAGTCACACACACACTTTCTCTCTCTCTCTCTCGACCCCACACACACGCGCACCACTTAAAAAAGAGAATTTACCGTATGTTTATCATTGTCTGATTTATGTTCAATATAAGACAAAGAGTAGTTATTTCTTCATCTTTTGTCTCTTCCATCTTTTTAAAAACATATTTGTTCATTAATCAGTGATACACATCAGTTTTTTGTCAACACAGTCAGTTCTTCGTCAACACCGTCAGAAGGGGACAAAATTAGCTTTATATAGTCCAGTGACTGGACTATATAAAGCTGTCCCCTTGATTTCCAAGATCAAAGAAGACTTAACCCACTGGACAGCTCTGCCACCATCTCTTCTGGGGAGAGTGAACGTCTTTAAAATGAATACTCTTCCGTGGTTGTTAGACTCCTTCCAAATGATCCCGGCTCTTTTAACAAGGAAATCACTTCTGGTTTTGAATGGTTCCTTATCCTTCCTAAAGAGAAATAAGGGGGCTCCCTTTGGTAGCGGGGGGTCTGGGAGTCCCGGATATTAAACGCTATCAAACCGCATGTCTATGCACGGATCTATGGATCTGGTTCAGAGAGGACCCAGACTGTTCCTGGCTCACGTTAGAGGCCTAACCCTAACCCTACATCTCCCTGTAACATTCTGTATGCATCTAAGAAATGAGTTCAGCTGCAGGTAAAGGGCCACTTTTTATTACCTAATACTTTAAAGGTCTGGCAACCAACAAGACAATTAGAAAAACAGGAAGGAAGCATATCTTTCCTCACAGCCATTCACCTAAACCCAGACCTCCCTCCTGGTTTGATAAACTGGGCCTTTTCTTTATGGTCCAGTAGGGGTGGGAGGATCATGGGTGATTTGTTGACGAATTGCACTGTGATGTCCTTTGATCAGCTGAAATACAATATCCCACAGAATAACTATTTTAGATACTTGAAAATACGCAGCTTCACCACTTTTATTACTTTACATCCTAAGGGGTTTTCTCTTTCAGCAGTGGAGAAGGCCATCAAAAATCAAGCAGTGGAGACCAAAACTGCTGTTTATTTCAGCTGTAAATTTGAACATTTCAACGTGGAGGCCACTGTTCTCCTCTACTGGGTTTGGGTCAGACGAGTCAACTGGATGTAGCTGTTGTTCAGCTGACCAGCGGAGCGTGGTGGACCTGTCTCACCTTGAAGGACTCCATGTCTGAGAGCAGACAGGCGCTCTGCATCCGTGCACGGAGATGTGTTCCCTCAGCGGACGTTCCCAGTTTGGCCAGAACTTCTGACTGCTCCTCCAGCTGGTCCTCCGTCATGGGAGCAGGTTCCTGACAAGAACCGACAAACACAAACGCTCTGGTGACCAGAGGCATGAAGACACACAGACGTCAGTGTCTCTGTTGAAGCAGGACACCTCTACCACCTCTACCACCTTTAACACCTCTAACACCTCTACCACTGCAGCGGTGAGAGAATTAATCTGGTAACGTGTGTGAAATTCAAGCAGATGTGAAATGAAGATGGACCACAGCAGACTAAATCAGGGCTCATTTCTGTCAGGATTCACGTAGTGAAACTTAACCAGTCTGGTATATATTCTAGAACATCTCAGTGTTTACTGCAGTGAGATTCATGTTCCTGTTGTGGTTGATAAAGAGGGATGTGTAGACAGAGGTCATGTCTGTGTCACTGAGGTTTTTCAGGAACCAAACCACAAAACTGGTTATATCAAACAAATGTTAGTACCTGAATGAACTGACTTCAACTAGAACTGTTCTGAGGTTTGTATTACCTGACCTCTTGGTTTAATACACACCCTCTGGTGCAACCTAGACACATCATCAGTGATGTAACCTGGGGTCATCGGGTGTTTCGGGTCACTCAGCATCAGACACCCTCGCCGAGGGTCAGTCCCTGGCTTATGTAGCCCACAGATCACCCCTCTTGATCCACAGCCATCTTGATGCCTTCTCAGCAGCATCAGTGATGTTCTTGATGGCTTTTTTGTTGTGCAGTCCCCTTATTCCCAACAACTTGAGAGCCCTGCAGAGTGACTGGCCTACGAACCCTCGGCATCCAACCTCGATAGGGTTGCACCGAGTCGTTCCCGTTGCGCCTGCATTCGCCTGCCAGCTCCTCGTACTTGGGCCTCTTCCTCTCAAATGCCTCCTCCATCCGGTTTTCCCAGGGCACAGTCAACTCCAGCAGCATTACCTGGCTTGTTGCTTCTGATATGAGAACCATGTCTGGCTTGAGTGTGGTCACTGTGATGGTATCTGGGAATTTAAACTGTCTGCCTAGGTCTACCTTCAGTGGCCAGTCCCTAGCTGTGGCCAGGAGCCCCCCTCTGAGTGAGATCCCTGAACTGATGGAATCAGCTCTCACCTTCAGCATCTGGTCATGGCGCCACCGGTAGCGCCCCTCACCCAGGGCTTTCGGGCAACAACTCAGGATGTGCTCCAGGGATCCTCTCCTCTGGCAAAGAGAGCAGCAGGTGTTACTGCCAGACCCCAACAGAAGAGGTTGGATGGGCTGGGGAGGAGGTCATAGACTGACTGGATCAAGAAATTTATCCAGAGCGGCTCTGCCTTCAAAAGCTCAGACCAGGAGATCTTCCAGTCCAGTGCTTCCTCCCATCTAGTCCATGCTGTCTAATCCCGACCATCCTGCTTGAGCGGGTCTCCTCCACTCCTGCTCAAACCTCTTCCGTGGATAAGCTGGCGGCTCTCCTCCCACTGGGCCTTGTTGAACTGAGGTCTTGAGTTGCTCCCAAGTCCTGCCTGGCCTGATGCAACTGCTTCCACCAGAACACCGTGACGCAGCCGTGCTTCCGCTTGGTCAACCATCTCCTGGGCTTTCCACTTCCGACCAGTTCACACTTCAATCCTGGCTGAGGAGACTTTGGTGTGTCTCGAATCCCTATACAGCAGCACCTCTCTGACAGATTACTGAAGGGAAGTCGTAGCTTGTTCTTATTCCCATACAAGGCTATGGTGCTGAGGCTTCATGATAGGCCCAACCACCTGTGCAGGTAGCCACTGACCTTTCTTTCGAAGCCCTCAACGCTGGTTAGTGGGATGTTGTAGACCAGCAGGGGGCAGAGGAGGCATGGCAGGATGCCATGCTGGTATATCCAGGCTTTAAACTTGCCTGGCAGCCCTGACTTCTCCACTGCCACGAGCCAGGTTTCCAGTTCTCCGCTGGTCGCTTTAAGCGCTGCTCTGTCCCTCAGGGTGCCATCAAAGACCTTTTTCAGGCTCTTTACTGGCTTTTCTGAGATGGATGGAATGTGGACATCTCCCAACAAGAAGCAGAACTTGTCTGTCACCTTCCCCTTCTTCACCACCAGGGAACGGGACTTAGTGGGCTTAAAGCCCATATGTGCCCAGTTGATGAGCTGCTTAAGGCCTTGGAGAACCCTCCTGCAGCCTGGTACCGATGTTGGTAACAGTCAGGTCATCCATAAATGCTCTGATGGGAGGCTGCCGTACACCTGACTTGGTGAGGGGTCCTCTGCACTCCACCTCTCGGGCACCCGAGATGGGGGGGAGTATGTCCACTAGCCCCCCCATGTGGGTGTTTGAACCAGGACATACATCAAGATTTGGATGATTGAAATGTCAAGAAGAATGATGTCTACGTGTCAGTGTGGACAGAGTACAGACGGGGGTGACGATGCACCTACCTGGGTAACAGGAACATACAGAAGCTCTCCCGTCCTCAGCAGAGTCAGGCTGTTATAGGGGTGCAGCCGGCCCTCTGCTTTTGGTTTACCACAGTCCGTCTGAGGACACTCTGCCTCCCCCTGGTCGCTCAGGCACTCGAAGAACTCGTCCTCACTGTCACTCCAGGAGTCCCAGGACTTTCCCTGAGACGGTTCTCTGGCTGATGTGGACCCAGCCGTCGATGCAGATTCAGGCTTGTTCTCTTTGGCTCTGCTTCCCTCCAGAAGCTTTCGAGCTTCGTCTCTGGACCTCTTCCTCTCTATACAGCAGTTCAGCATCTGCGCAGCAACAAAACCTGTTAGATCTCAGTGCAGCATTTGATCCAGTTCACCACAACATTCTGTTACTGGGACTAAAGGAACCACAGTGATCTGGGTGATAGATTCCAGTTTGTTCATGTGTTATCCATCAGAGCTGATCTCGATGTTCCTCAGGGTTCTGGACTTGGACCGATATGTTTCCCTCTATCCACGCTTCCATAAAGTGTGGTTGTCAGAAAATGCCTCTATGCAGATGATACTCAACTATATTTATCCATGATTGCAGATGAAACCAGTAAACTAATTGGACTAAAAACATGTCTGACTGACATAATTGCCCAGATCACCTCGAGTGAGGCTTTTTAATTAATTACTGTTAGACTATGAATGGAAATGAAATGGGACGTTACGACCAAGTGTCCTGAGTTGACTTTGGTTGTGAACTCACTCTACATAAATAAATCATCTGCTTTTAGTTGAATACTTCTCTGACACCGTCACCTCCACCATGAAGAGTGGAGCCCATGTCTGTCCCTCTTTCCCTGGTGAATCCATGGTTTACTTAATTTTCCATTTGTTCTTTGTTTATCAGGGATGCACCGATCCCATATCAGGAACTTTGGTCCCTGTACTAACACACACAATTCTAAGATCTGGAAATACTGGAATGTTTATCTTGTTTTAAATATAACTCATCTTTTGAGGCCATGGTAGACTTCTGAATTTATCATGGATTTTTATGTCTTAATTAGCCAGGAAATCTTACATTTAGCAATGTACCACATCAACAATATGAAGAAACCAAGAAAAGAGAAAATTCAGATATTCACAGAGTCTGTGATGGATGGCAGTTCTTCATGGCATCTGAAGGAATCTGTGTGTTTTTTAGAAAGGGTGGGCAGGATGTTAGAGCAACAGGACGTATTTACAGGAAGAACGGGACTAAATAAGTCCTGAAACTCTTCATCACTGCTGTCCTTGACGCCAGAACGCCGTTCTAGTGTTGACAGGAGGACCAGAAACATCAGAATGGTAAAAGCTTTACTGTCTGGACTGGTTTTGGAAAGTGTCTGAAATGTTAAAACTGATGTTTATTAACAAATGAAAACATGACACGTGTGGGCTCAAACCCTGAAGAAATAAAAGTACCAATAACTGTTTTTTAAACTCCATGTTTCTGATCTGGTGACATGAAAGCAAAGATGATCACCTGGAGCTTCTGATGCAGCAGACAGCAGCGGAGATCAGGAGGTCCAGCCTCTAACCTGCAGGTGAAGCAAACACACCTGGGTGAACATGTGTTTATCCACAAGAGCAGCTGCTACCATCAAAGCCAAGGCAGTGAGGTGTCGTACCCACCCGTAGACCAGGTAGTTGTTCTCCCAGCGGTACCGCAGCTCTAAGACAAACTCCTGCCACAGGTGAGCGACTGCCGGCAGGCCGCCATGGCTGTAGTTGACCAGGCACAAACACAACGCCAGCCGGTAGGTCAGACTGTCGCCTGGCGCCGACTTCAGCTGGAGGTACAGGTTCTGGAGAGACGAACCTTCTTCAACTTCCATATTCATCATCACTGAATGAAAACTGTCAGAGGAAGAACTTACAGAATCAGAGCTTCTGTCCTGTTCAGATGTCCTGCTGGAGTTTGAATGTCCACTTTTGTCCTGAACGCTGTCTGAAGACTTCTCCACAGCAGCATCTGGGAACAGATACTGACAGAAGAAGGAACATGCAGTCCATCAACAACCCCACATCAATGACCGACATTAAAATACCTTCTTTTAAAGGTCTCATTCCATGGTATTTTCATTAATTTCCAACTTCATCCTCCTACCAGGAGGATGGAGTTGAGGACATCGCTGTTGAGGGGAGACTCGTCGATGTGGCGGCGGCGGCGGATGTGCTTGCGGGCGCTGTGCACCATGTTGGAGACGGACAGCTTGGATATGGGCACGGCCGCCACCGGCTCCGTCAGCTTGGACAGAGCAGAGCTGATGTCGTTCGTCTCTGCAGGTAAAAACAACCTTGTTTAGATACCACCTCTCAAACTGAAGTGATGCTCAAATGGAGAAATAATGAAATCAATAAAGAAAAACATTCAAAAACACCAGCAGAAACTATAAATTCTGGACTTCTGGACTGTTCTGCTTTAGGGGCATGCATAACTACATATCCCACCACCACTACATCTCCATTTTAATACCTCAGATTAAACCAGTCCCTACAACTACTCTGTGCTTGTCCAGCCAGCATCTGGACGTGGGCTGGCTGGGCTGAAAACAGGGCCCCATATGGGACTGGCAAGTGGTTCAGTGATAAAAATGTTTGTCTTATCTGGACCCCAGTTGGGCCAACCACATAAGTGAACCCAAGTGGAAGATTCTCATGGAACCAACATGGAACCAGTGGCCAGCCCGTTTGGGGTGCCGTTTATATCTCAGATGGCCCAACATCCTGATGCTTGCTGGGTCAGTGATGGTTTGGAATACAAGTGTCCAAGAAAAGACAAGTTTATCCAGAAGGAAAAGACGTAAAAGACACCTGCTTAACAGTATATTTCCTTTACTTTGAGACAACAGCAGCGCCTAAAAGGATGATGTTGGTGTTTGACCAAGCAGGGAGCTTGGTCATAGGTTTCCATTAACAGCAGATGAAATCCCAGACGATACTGATGCAACTCATCTGGACATTTTCTAGTCAGATTTATCAACCCCACTGCTGTGAAGGTCTTCTGTCTGTGATTAACAGGTAAATGCAGAAGCAGTTATAATGAAATATGGTTAGAAATAACTGCTGAAGCGGCTCTTTGATGGGAACCAGACCGTGATGTGGACCTGGATGGAACAGATGTAAACCCCTACAACACAAATGTGCTCTGACCTGTTTCAGAACAATGGATTCAAGGGTTTTACATATTAAATGAAGATTAGAAATCATCTGTAGTCGGCTATAGCATCAGGATCCAAACCAGGCTTGTCTAAAGTAAAAACTCTATTGCTCCAGTTCCAAGTTCATCGGTTTTTCTCTAGTTGTGGCACTCTAGTCTACATTATAAGAAACAAAACTCCCCCATTGCAGTGTGACAAACCTTTTCCATCTTCTTCAGAAATTTTTTTCCCCAGAATGTCTTCTACAGACTCCTTCCTGCAGCAGAGCTTAAAAAACTCGGTCAGGAAGTCTCCTATAAGGAAAGACAGGAGGCCTTTTACCCATACTGCTTCACTGATGCTCTTTCTCAGCTGAAACATGGACTTACAAAGCCACCACAGCCTCATATAGAACATGTCTATGGGGATGTTTAAATAAAAAAAAAAGATAAAATCACGAAAAGGTTCACGTCTATAAAGTAATCACGAGGTGGAATTTTTCTGGTGTGTGAATGTCGGCCGGACTCACCCAGTAAACACTGGGGGTTCTCAGGTGTCCTGACTCGAACCGACCAGTGCGGAGCCTGAAGAGGGTCAAGGTCGCTGTTGGACGGGGAACAGACAACAACTGGGGATTACACCATGTTCTGTTTACACGCGCTCCCCAACACGTGGACGCACTGATCGGTGGTTCATCAGCACGCTGTCCTCACATGCACCACCACCCCAGACTGACGAGTCATGTTTAGTCTGGTCTCATCGTGTAATCAGGGTCAACAATCAATGGGAGCACAGCTGTCCGGAGGTTCAGGGATGCAGAACCTTCATCTGGCTGATACATTATTGGCTGATACGGGGAGACATGATGTCATTTTTATTGGTCTGATCAATGACTCGATTAAATAGAGCTGATAAAGTCACGATATTACTGAAATTGCTTGGTGGTGTGTGCAATCACTGGAGATTGCAGAGAAGCTGCTCTACTGGGCTGAGATCTGGTGACTATGGAGGCCACTGGAGGACAGTGGACTCATTGTTCCAGAAACCAGTCTGATGATCATGGTGCATCATCCTGCTGGAAGTATCCACCAGAAGATGGTCCACTGTGGTCATGAAGGGATGGACATGGTCAGCAACAATCCTCAGGTAGGCTGTGGTGGTTAAACCATGACCGGATGGTACTGAGAACATCTCCTCCACACCGTCACACAATCCAGACTCATCAGACCAGACAACGTTCTTCCAGTCTTCTGCGGTCCAGTTCTGGTGAGTCTATGTGAATTGTAACCTTCTATAACACCCCAGCAGGATCAATAAATATCATTTCTGGAGGGGTGGGGTGCATGTCAGAGTGCTACTACAGTCAGACTGTGATGATGGATACAGTCTTACCTGTACACGTCATTATCCACGATGATGCCCTCTGTCAGGTGAGGCCAGGTGGTCGCCAGGTGGAGTTCACTGAGGACAACCAAAGACACAGCAGCTGCATGGATCCAACACATCAAAAACATCTGTACACCAAAACTGAACTGGAGGTCCAAGAGCATGATCACCCCCAGCCTCAATTCTGTCACAGAAGAATCTCAAAAATCCTCCCCTTGTAGTTCTCTGCCTGTTTAATGTAGTTTCTCATTAAAACTAGATTAAATACTTAGTGTGGTCTGTATGAAGCTGCAGCTGCATCAGGATCAGTGCTCCATTCACTGGAACTCATTCATGAAACCTATAAAAAAAAATCTAAGAGAATATTCGCACATAAATAACCTCCTGACTAAAAACCTGCTCCTGATTCATGGATGCTGCATAAAACCCATAAGAGCATGTGTACGTTAGTGAACTTGAACTGATCTCACTGCTCTTGAGTGATGTCAGATTTAAATACTGTAAATGGCAAGGCAAGTTTATTAGTAGAGCACAATTTGTACAAAAGGCAATTTAAAGGGATTTACAGATGCATAAAATCACAAGAAGGCAAACCAAATCATTCCATAAATCATAAGAGCATAATAAACAATCATTAATAAACTAAATTAAAATTGATTAAAATTGAATTCAAAAGAAGAATAAATTAAACTAAAAATGAATTAAAAATGAAGAGTGCAGATAAAATCCTTCATATGCACATCTAAACAGAACTGTTTTCAGTCTGGATCTGAACATTGTCAGAGTTCAGGTCTGTCTCACATCTTCTAGAAGACTGTTCCAGAGTTTAGGAGCATAAGACTGAAACGCAGCTTCACCTGATTTAGTCCTGATTCTGGACACCAGCAGGAGACCACTACCTGAGGTTCTCAGAGTCCAGGTTGGTTCATCTGGATCTAACATGTCAGAGATGGACTTTGGGGCCACAAAGACACTTGAACACAAGTAGAGCTGTTTTAAAGTCTATTCTCTGAGTGACAGGAAGCCAGAGACCTCAGGACTGGGCTAATATGGTCGTATCTGCTGGTTCTAGTCAGGACCAGTGCAGAGACCTCAGGACTGGACTAATACGTTTGAATTTCCTGGTTCTAAGCAGGACCAGTGAAGAGACCTCAGGACTGGACTAATATGGTCGTATCTCCTGGTTCTAGTCAGGACCAGTTCAGAGACCTCAGGACTGGACTAATATGGTCGTATCTCCTGGTTCTAGTCGGGACCGGTGCAGAGACCTCAGGACTGGACTAATACAGTTGTATTTCCTGGTTCTAGTCAGGACCAGTGCAGAGACCTCAGGACTGGACTAATACAGTTGTATTTCCTGGTTCTAGTCAGGACCAGTGCAGAGACCTCAGGACTGGACTAATACGGTTGTATTTCCTGGTTCTAGTCAGGACTGGTGCAGAGACCTCAGGACTGGACTAACATGGTCGCATCTCCTGGTTCTAGTCAGGACCAGTGAAGAGACCTCAGGACTGGACTAATATGGTCGTATCTCCTGGTTCTAGTCAGGACCAGTGAAGAGACCTCAGGACTGGACTAATATGGTCGTATCTCCTGGTTCTAGTCAGGACCAGTGCAGAGACCTCAGGACTGGACTAATATGGTCGTATCTCCTGGTTCTAGTCAGGACCAGTGCAGAGACCTCAGGACTGGACTAATATAGTTGTATTTCCTGGTTCTAGTCAGGACCGGTGCAGAGACCTCAGGACTGGACTAACATGGTCGCATCTCCTGGTTCTAGTCAGGACCAGTGAAGAGACCTCAGGACTGGACTAATATGGTCGTATCTCCTGGTTCTAGTCAGGACCAGTGAAGAGACCTCAGGACTGGACTAATATGGTCATATCTCCTGGTTCTAGTCAGGACCAGTGTCTGTGGGCCACAGACAATGGTTTCAGTTTTGTCTGCGTTTAGCTGGAGAAAGTTGTTTTGCATCCACACACTGATCTGTTCGATGCAGTGACACAATGAATCTACAGGCCCATATGTAAGTGCTGTGGATTGTTATCATCTTTCCGCTACATTTGTGAGGATCAGTCTCATTTTGTCTTCCTGTGTTTTGTTTTGGTTATATGTAACTAGGAAAAATGGAAATAAAAATTTAGAGATAAAAACCTAATTTCCAAAAACAATGCTGCTTTTACCTGATTGGTTCCTCACAGGCTCCAAAGGGAAGGTTTCCAAACTCCACCCCTCCAACTTCACCTCCAAGGAGAGTATCGAAGTCTTCAAGAGACATCAGAAAGAAGCTTCAGATTGGTTAAATGATTGGACCTCACATTCATTTACAGAAGTTTATTAAAGGTCTCCTTCCACAACAAATCATTTAATCTTCGTTTGTTTTTTGTTTTTTTAAATTACCATAGGTCAGTTCAAGTTGCATTTGCATGCTCAACTTCAAAAGTCTCTTCTACCCCTGTAGTCTGCATCAGCCTGTAATAAAAAACAACCAGAAACACTAGCAGATCCTAAAAGCCGTACCAGCCTACGTCACATTAAACAGTAACTCCGCCCCCAGAAAAACATTGCAGCTGCAGGCTGTAGGTCGCTAACAAGCAACCAAAGAGGAGCTAACAATTCAGAAACATGGCAGAGAAAGTTCGTGGCTGTGTTGATTGCAACAATAACAAATCTACTTTACATGTCTTGGCTAAGAAAGAGGATCTACGGAAGAAATGGTTGGAGTTTATCTCCTGAACACCACAAGCGAAGTATAACGCAACTTTACGTGATGTTGCAGAGACGTGTCAACGAAGGCAGTCCAACAACATCCAGAGCCTTGAGAAACTCAGGGAGGACCTCAGACTTCACTAGGAAGAATTTCCTGACAACCTTAACTGTTTTATCCACATAAAAACATCTGTCATGCTGCACTACCAGCATCAGGGCTCCTGAAAACACATTTTTGCTTCGGACTAGTTATTTTCTGATTCATGTGGGATTTATTTAATGTGTAACTAGAGGGGAAAAAAAACGTTTTTAAAGAGATATTTAAGTTGAGCTAATTTTAAGTATGTTTTTTATTCTAAACCTATTATATTTAATTATACAGACAAAGAAAAATAAAAACAGCTCAGCACAGACATTAGATCACAGAACTAAGATCAGAGATCACAGATCTTAGATCACAGATCACAGATCTTAGATCAGAGATCACAGAACTTAGATCAGAGATCACAGATTCTAGATCAGAGATCACAGATCTTAGATCAGAGATCATAGAACTTAGATAAGAGATCATAGATCAGAGATCATAGAACTTAGATCAGAGATCATAGATCTTAGATCAAAGATCACAGATCTTAGACCAGAGATCTTAGATCAGAGATCATAGAACTTAGATCATAGAACCTAGATCAGGGGTGTCCAAACTCGGTCCTGGAGGGCCGCTGTCCTGCATGTCTTAGATGTTTCCCTGCTTCAGCACACCTGATTCAAATAAATGGGTCGTTAACAGACTGGTGCAGACCTGAATGACAAGCTGGTGCGACCTATTCAACTGAATCAGGTGCGTTGTGCCTCGGAAACATCAAAAACATGCAGGACAGCGGCCCTCCAGGACCGAGTTTGGACACCCCTGACCTAGATCATAGATCACAGATCTTAGATCAGAGGTCATAGAACTTAGATCAGAGGTCACAGATCTTAGATCAGAGATCATGGATCTTAGATCAGAGATCGTAGAACTTAGATCAGAGATCAGCTCAAGTAAATGGTTTTTCTTCATAACACTGATTCTGTGACCACTGGGAGCTCAAACTGAAACCACAATTGAAACTGAAACCACGTCACTATTTCAAGAAAAACGGTTGTGATTTTACAAGAAAAGTAGCATTTGTGACAAAAGAGTTGTGAATTTTTGAGAAAAAGACCTAATTTAAAAAGAAAAAAGTTGCAGTTGTATGACAAAAACATTCATTATTTACTTTTAATATCATTTATTTTATTATTATACTTAGTTACTACAAGAAGAAAGTCACGTGCAGATTTATTTTGATTACACCAGTTTTCAACTAAGTATTTAAATGTAATAAAACCAACTTCAGTGTATCATCAGTGTTAAAGTGCGACCTACTCACATTTACTAACCCTAACCAATGATCTCCCTCCAATGTCTCTTTGATGGTACAGATGTTTGACTATGACCATGGACTGAACACTACTGCTCATGATGCATTGTGGGATATTGAGTGTTCTCAATAGGATGAACTATTTTACTACATATTCGGACACCAGGACAACATGGAGACCATGAATGTAGAGACCTGTAAATACACAGTTTCTGAGATAAGTGTCACCTGGAGGCTGCTGAGGCCAGGAATACTGCTGCCAGTCCTGGAGGATGTAGGTGAAGCGGATGGCGATGTCGACTGGAGGCAGAGGCAGCAGGTTACAGCCCTGATCAGAGAAGACGGAAAGACTCAAGTCTGCTGGATGACAGAGGATGCTGCTCATAAGCAGGTTAACACTAGAACCGCCAAGGTCTCACAGACAGTTAGGGGTTTAACCATGTGAATAACGTTCTCTATCGCAATATTTTTAGTTTACATTGTTTGTATTTTTATCACATGCACCATCATCGCCACAACAAATTCCTCGTATGTGTAAAATCGTACCTGGCAAAGTTGATTCTGCCACTCCATGACTTTTACTAAATATGTACTTTTAATATTTTCTGAAGTCCCGAACATATTAAACTGAAATACACAGGAGTTCTGATCACTTATTCCTCGGACCGCCACAGCTGTCCTGCAGACTGCCGTCATCTACACTGCAGGTGGTTCCAGCTGCAGCTCCTGCTACATTAGAGATTGTTACGTTCCAGCAGGTCAATTCATTTTTTATAACAGCCTCTATAATTCCAATAAATCCCAACAGAGCCAAGGGAAACAGTAAGTTTATCCATGAACAATCACACGCCGTCTGGCGAGTGGTGTGTGTGTGCGTTTCCCAGGCAGAAGCACATGTGAGCAGGGAAAAGATGAGACTGTATGGACAACAGTTCAGCTAGGAGAGCAGGGACGGAGACACCAGTCCCAAAATGTCAGCGGAGTTTAGGGCCTTCATCACCCCATTATATGTCAGAGGGGTATACCACAAAAATATGGAGATGGAGAGCTTCTGGTCATAGGATTTGGGGGCTGCCCTTCTTCAGAGAATCGCTGCATGGAGATAATGCACTATTTGTGCTTCGATAAAAAGGACAGCAGACACAGCCGTCTCTACACCAACAAGTTCACCCTGATATCTGAATTTTGGGGTGGATTTGTGGGTAAACTGTCATTCCTGCTGCAAGCCTGGAGACAACATCACAGTGGACGAGCAGCTGTTACTCACACAAAAGCAAGGTGATGCTTTACGCAGTCCATGGCAAATCTGGCAACATTTTGGTTAGCTGCAGATGTTGAGACCAAATATCTATTGAATAGCTTCCCACACCTGGGCAGATATGAGACGTGACCACCACATCAGGGTCTGGTGAGAGAGTGATCATGAGGCCATCAGGACTGACCAGAAGAGGAAGCCAGACACGGTCACGTTCTACAAAGTTACCAAGGTAGATATGATCATTAGGAGTTCAATACACAGGTCTGTTGATAAATACATATAATTATACAATTATTGTTGTCACAAACGTATTGATGATGCGCTAATTTCTGTCAGGGTTGATGCGCTTAACCAGATGGCTCATTGATAAACTGTGAAAGGTGCTACTGGAGGATGGCCAGTAGCAGGAGGATATGGCTGCTATAAACGCACCTCCACCTCCATCATGAGGTGGGATTTCATCAGCAGCTAGCAAAGGAACTGTGATCCGTCAGAGACAGAGTGGAAGCAACCAAGGAGACACAAACTGATAAAAAGAAGGCAGTCAAGCTGCATCTCCTGTGAGGGATGCAAGCGGCCCGTATGTGGGACTGAACTGGGAGGGTAGCTGTCCTCTCCCAGCTCTGCTCAGCTGAACCTGACGGACCTCCTGATTCACATTCATATATTCTCATATTAGTTTAGCTTGTTATAAATATATTATGATTAATGGGCCGCCCAGTGGTGCAGTGGTTAGGGTAGGCGACCCATGAACAGAGGATACAGTCCTCGACACAGCGGTTGCAGGTTCGACTCCCGGCCCTCTGCTGCGTGTCTCTCTCTGCCCCCTTTCCTGTCTGTCTTCACTATGAATAAAGGCCACTAGTACAAAAAAATATATATACATATACAATCTTTTTTTTATACCTTGAACATCCAACATGCACACAGGCATAGGCATACAGACAAAATACGAAGAAGAAGTGTAACTTCAAGAACTGATTTCTGTACCCAAACAATTAAATTGTATCTGATGGTCTGAGAGATGCTAGAAAGCTGGCAGTTCTAGTGTTAAAACTAAATTTAAAGGACACATTTATGAACAAACATGCTGGTAACAACACTCACTATCTTGGACTTAAAGATGTCCAGCAGACCAGACAGGTGGTTGTACTGGCTTGGAACCTTCCGCAGGTGAACAATCTCGAAGTCGGTGCGCACACCTGGACCCTGGCACTCCCCGGCGTAGATCCGCCTCCACTTCTGCTGGATCTGCACCAACATGGGCACCTGGCTGAACCCAGACAGTAGACGAGCAGAAGTTACAGCATCTGAGTCTGAATGTAGTCTCAGTCCACCTGAATCCTGTTTACTGCAAGTTCCTTCTCAAAGTAAGATGCTGATATCGAACCATAAATGCAGGACTCAATCACTTAGAACCATCCATGATTGCTTCTTCGTATATCTAAAACTGATGTAATACAATTTTTCTTTCTCCCTGTGACCATGGCTACTACCACAGAACACGACCTGACAAAGCGGAGCATGACTCACCATCCGGTGTTGGCCAGACAGATGGAGATGGAGCTGAGGAGCAGGTTACATTTGGACTCACTGATGATGGCCTCACAGTTCGCTCCAGGAGTGATGACCACGAATTCACGTAGACCAAACCTGAAAAACAGCAGAGAGACAGAATTCATAGAACGAGGAACAGCAGCCTGAACATTAAAAGTACACTAAACTGGTTCAACTGTACGTACGCAGCTCTGTAGAACACTGAACTCTGGTACATTTGTACATAAATGGATACTGATGATTTTATGTTGTTTCTTCACAAATATGACAAAATACAAGCAGAGAAACACACCACCACCCAATTTAAAGTGGTTCATGGTGACAGTTTTTTGTAGCCTTTCGTATATTTTTAAAGCTCTAAATATTACCACTAATCTGATCTACGGCATATGAATGATGTCAACTGAAAACTAAATAAACATTAGAAACTCACCATCTGACCAGGCAGTGGGCCCGAGGAGGGAAGTCATTCTGCTTACAAAGAAGATCTTGCACAGCCAATGGTAGGGCATCTGAGAAAACACACGGTCGGAGATGTGGTCATGTGACTCCTGTGACACCTGTGACAGGTGATCAGTCAACACTCAGCCTGTGGAGGCTTTTATTCATTCTCTATCTATCTTCTCTATCTTTGTTGGCAGCTCAGATGTTCACTGGTGCTCTGCTTCACCTCAGGTAAATGCACAAATTTGGTAAACATATTTCATATATTACACAAAATACATTGTTTTTCTTGAATTGTAAGCTGCATAGAAAGATCTGGACAGTGACTCTGAATCATCTTCTTGCTTGTACTGCATGGAGCCCTGGTGGCAGGAAGTTACTCTGTCCAAACAGTGTTAATCCAAAAATGGGTCAACAAATGAGCCCAGTTGTAAAATGTTGTCAGTTTGTGAATTTCACAAAAGAAGTACAATAAATCCCTACCAAAAGTTATTCCTAACTGAACCACTCGTTTTGGTGGGTTTTTGTTTTGTAGTGGTCAGTAGAGGAACTGCAGACTCTAGTGGTCAGTAGAGGAACCGCAGACTCTAGTGGTCAGTAGAGGAACTGCAGCCTCTAGTGGTCAGTAGAGGAACTGCAGACTCTAGTGGTCAGTAGAGGAACCGCAGACTCTAGTGGTCAGTAGAGGAACTGCAGCCTCTAGTGGTCGGTAGAGGAACTGCAGACTCTAGTGGTCGATAGAGGAATTGCAGACTCTAGTGGTCGGTAGAGGAACTGCAGACTCTAGTGGTCGGTAGAGGAACTGCAGCCTCTAGTGGTCAGTAGAGGAACTGCAGCCTCTAGTGGTCAGTAGAGGAACTGCAGGCTCTAGTGGTCGGTAGAGGAACTGCAGACTCTAGTGGTCAGTAGAGGAACTGCAGCCTCTAGTGGTCAGTAGAGGAACTGCAGACTCTAGTGGTCGGTAGAGGAACTGCAGCCTCTAGTGGTCGGTAGAGGAACTGCAGCCTCTAGCGGTCAGTAGAGGAACTGCAGCCTCTAGTGGTCGGTAGAGGAACTGCAGCCCTCTAGTGGTCGGTAGAGGAACTGCAGCCTCTAGCGGTCAGTAGAGGAACTGCAGACTCTAGTGGTCAGTAGAGGAACTGCAGACTTTAGTCTTTTCAACAAACATTTCCCAAGACTTTCGCAAAATCAATTTTTTTTGTCATAAACCTGCTATTTTCATACAATACATAAAATCATTTTTTATTGCAAAATAAAGACTATTATTGACATGAATGTGATTATTTTTCTCTGAGTTTAACTGTAGTTTAACACCAAGTAAATAGTATTCATGTTTGTATTGCAAACACGTTCTTTGTAAGGTACTTTTATATTCCACTTCTACAGTGTTTTAGTCTCATATTGCTGTTTTCATGAGTATGATTCCAGAAATAATATATAATTTGATAATATCAACAAGGTGAATAATTATTTAATGCAGCTGACCAAGAACTGGAAGGTATGCGTTTCCATTTCAACCAGTGTATAAGGATACCTTCCTGAGATGGCGGTGGTGTTGATGCAGGTAGTGTGCAGCTCTAAAGGTAGATACTGTATCTGTGCTGTCGCTGGGCCTTGCTGGTCACACGACCTGTCCTTGACTACCTGACTGAGATGGATCATTTGGACCCCAGATCTACAACCACTGGAGGAGGGGGATTCTTGTGTACCTTCTTCAAGCCTGCTGTCGCCCTCGTCCTCCGTGCAGGATTGTTTCAGGAAGTAGTGGGTTATGTAGAACTTGAAGTCAGCAAAACGAAGGTCCTGAGACTGCTCCTCCCAGGTCCCACTGGTGTAGTCCCCCTGAGTCCAGAGAACCATGGGTCCAAACAGAATCAAAGACAGACAACTGATTCAGAACACTAAGCACAATTCAGGAGACCAGGGGGCTCATGTACCAACCTCGTGTACACAAAACAGTTCTGAACGTAATTTTTCAGCTCACCTTTACTGGAGATGGTCTTCCCACCGAGCTCTCAGTCAGCTTCCAGTCACTGAGAACTTCCTCCACCCTGGAGACAAACCTGCAGCAAGACATTGGATAGAAGGGACTGGTAATGAGTTGGGCACAGAGGGGTCAGAAAACCTGTTGTTTTTGTTTGGCGCATTTACATTCATGGTTAGTAACATCATCTGGCAAAACCAAATAATGTAAATTCTTATTGTGCCACAAGAGGAGAAATTCTTGGACCGGCGCAAGATGGACGAAGGCGAAAGCATTTGCCAAGAATGTTTTCATTAATCATTAAACAATTTAATCTTGTAGCAGATTTTTTTTTTTGTGCTAGTGTGAAAAGTGAACATGTCCTTCACCAGTCCTCTCTGGCAGTCTTTTTTGGGTTTTTTTTGTGCAAAAATGTGAGTGATAGTGAGTGTGTCCTTCATCAGTTCTCTTTGTTGAATCTAACATGCTTTAGTAACTCCTAAAACCTTGATTCTGTCAGAGAGGACTTAAATCACAGACAGTTGAGTACAAAAGAACAGATGAAGACACTATCACACTATCACTGTCACATCTACAGGCTGGACCACAGTTGGTGCTGGTGTGTTGGACCAGTATCATGCAGCAGACCTCCACCAGTGACCTGGATTTCCCTCCAGGCCTAACAGGTGCCATCTTATGACTCTTATGTACATGGCCAGGATCAGAAAGATCAAAAATAAATAAACCTCAAAAACAAGGTGTGGAAGCTCTGCTGCAGAACCACCACCTTCAGGGAAGATCAGTATCAGAGCTCTGGTAACCAGTTCAACGTAGAGACGTAGACAGCTCTGGTAACCAGTTCAACGTAGAGACGAAGACAGCTCTGGTAACCAGTTCAACGTAGAGACGTACAAAAGTAACAGATAGGTGAAGAACAAAGACAGCATATAGGGAAGTATCTGAACATTTTAATCACCTCACTACACTGGTCACCAACAACACAGACAAGCACAGATCCGGTATCTGCAGCTCAGCTCCATTATGGCCAGCTCAGCTCCAGTATGACCAGTACAACCCCAGTATGACCAGCTCAGCTTCAGTATGACCAGTACAGCTCCAGTATGGCTAGCTCACCTCCACTATGACCAGTACAGCTCCAGTATGGCCAGCTCAACGTCAGTATGACCAGTACAACTCCAGTATGGCTAGCTCAGCCCCAGTATGGCCAGCTCAACTCCAGTATGACCAGCACAGCTCCTCTACACCTCCAGTATAACCACTGCAGCTCCACCTCAGCTCCAGTATGACCAGTACAGCTCCAGTATGGCTTGCTCACCTCCACTATGACCAGTACAGCTCCAGTATGGCCAGCTCAGCTCCAGTATGACCAGCACAGCTCCTTTACACCTCCAGTATAACCACTGCAGCTTCACCTCAGCTCCAGTATGACCAGTACAGCTCCTCTACACCTCCAGTATAACCACTGCAGCTCCACCTCAGCTCCAGTATGACCAGTACAGCTCCAGTATGACCGGCGCAGCTCCTGTACACCTCCAGTATAACCACTGCAGTTTCACCTCAGCTCCAGTATGACCAGTACAGCTCCTCTACACCTCCAGTATAAACACCACAGCTTCACCTCAGCTCCAGTATGACCAGTACAGCTCCTCTACACCTCCAGTATAACCACTGCAGCTCCACCTCAGCTCCACTATGACCAGTACAGCTCCAGTATGACCAGTACAGCTCCTCTACACCTCCAGTATAACCACTGCAGCTCCAGCTCAGCTCCAGTATGACCAGTACAGCTCCTCTTCACCTCCAGTATAACCACTGCAGCTCCAGCTCAGCTCCAGTATGACCAGTACAGCTCTGTGTGATGTCAGGGTGAGATGAAGTTAGCGGTGACGTCACCTACCGTTCCCAGTCAGACGCAGTGGTGAAGTCTGTGATCTCAAACACCCCCGACTCCAGCTGTAACACACAAACAGGTTAGATCAACCAGTAACTGCTGCTGATATAAACTGGAGATAAACTGGCGAACCTACATCATCAGCCGCCATCTCGGTTGTTGTTGTTTTCCTTCCGCTTCCTCGTCTTCTTCTTCTTCGTCTTCTTCTTCTTCCTTCAAGGCGGCTGGTGAACAACGACCCAGTGCGTGACCGCCCCTTGTTGGTGGGAAACAGACTGACACATCACCGAAATATAATGTAATGTAATATAATATAATATAATATAATATAATATAATATAATATAATATAATATAATATAATATAATATAATAATATATATATAAATATATAATATAATATAAATCCAGAACTGAGCACTGTTGTTCAGATAAATATAAATATATACATTATCATGATCTGGATCTGCCATGGCAGGCATTCTTTGTTTTTTTTGTGTGTTTAGTTGTTCTGGACTCCCCTGTCTTTAGTCTACCTTGTTTTCTATTTTACTTTGAAGGTCTGTCTTGTCTTTGTCGCGTTCACTTTTACTTTACTTCAGTTTATTTCCAGAATTGTCTGCACTCCTATTGCTCCATAGACATCCTCTGCCCTCAAGAGAATAAAAACGTCTGCAAGTAATACGGTGATGGGTAATCTCTAAATTACGCAGCGCCCTCTTCTTGTTATATTGTGTTTTTTTTTTATTGGTGGCTTGTATGATTATAACGTCATGGTGGATTAAGTAGTTAAACCCGCACTGGCCCAGGTACCAAATACACGACCACCACTGAATAATACTGTAAGAAACATTAAACCAGACCACTAGAATTTAGAGTAAATTTTAAACATTTTAATTTTTTTTCCTACCACATTTTTCCTCCCCTGTTTTCAATGGGGTTTTTCTTTTTGTTTGTTTGGGATTTTTTTATGTATATTTTTGAGGTGCTACAGCCCCACCAACACCCCTACTTCCCGCGGCTATGCTTATTAAATAATTCCAAATGGTCTGTCTGCTTCCTTTCATTGCTTGTCCTCTAGTTGCGCTGCTTCCAGACGTGTAATTTCATATTTAAGCATTTAACCAATCACATTTCTGCCACCATTTGTTGCCAGGGTCAAAGAAATCTGCCTGGAGGCCTTCACAATCAGTTCTGCGGGCCCTGTAGCATAAAATAAGTGTCGATCAAACTGTTGCTTCAACCAATCAGATTTTGAGTTGGCGACACCAAGGACCTCTAGCAGGCGACTGCGGTCAAGCCAGCCGTCTCTCCTTTTTGCGAAGTCAAGCGAGCCGCTCCAACATTTCAAGTGCTCATGTGTTACAGGCTTTACGGTAAATGGACGGCTGCGGGTGAGAAAGTCAGCGCTAGGAGGCCACAGCGTGTATTAATATCTGGTTTTCAAAATAAAATGTGGGTTATTGAAAGGCGTGTAAGTGTGATCTTTACTAGTTTTGAATCATTATGTCACATGACCTAGAGGCTATTGAAATAAATTGATGATCAGGAATGTTAAAATGGAATAAAAAGAGGTGTATCTCAACCAGCCAGGGGAGTACTGTGATCCTGCACTGATTTTGAGTCATTAGGTCACATGACCTGGAAGCTATTGCGCTAAAATGCTAATATTTACTGTAAAAAATTAACATAAAATATTAGAAATGTTAAAAAAGAATAAAAAGAGGTGTATCTCAACAAACCAGTGTAGTACTGTGATCCTGCACTTATTTTGAGTCATTAGGTCACATGACCTGGAAGCTATTGAGCTAAAATGCTAATATTTACATTAAAAAATTATTATAAAATCTCAGAAATGTTAAAGTGGAATAAAAAGAGGTGTATCTCAACCAAACAGTTTCATACTATGGTCCTGCACTGATTTTGAGTCATTAGGTCACATGACCTGGAAGCTATTGAGCTAAAATGCTAATATTTACTGTAAAAAATTATTATAAAATATTAGAAATGTTAAAATGGAATAAAAAGAGGTGTATCTCAACCAGCCAGGGGAGTACTGTGATCCTGCACTGATTTTGAGTCATTAGGTCACATGACCTGGAAGCTATTGAGCTAAAATGCTAATATTTACTGTAAAAAATTATTATAAAATCTCAGAAATGTTAAAGTGGAATAAAAAGAGGTGTATCTCAACCAGCCAGGGGAGTACTGTGATCCTGCACTGATTTTGAGTCATTAGGTCACATGACCTGGAAGTTATCGAGCTGAAATGCTAATATTTACTGTAAAAAATTAACATAAAATATTAGAAATTTTAAAAAAGAACAAAAAGAGGTGTATCTCAACCAGCCAGGGGAGTACTGTGATCCTGCCCTGATTTTGAGTCATTAGGTCACATGACCTGGAAGTTATTGAGCTAAAATGTTAATATTTACTGTAAAAAATTAACTTAAAATATTAGAAATGTTAAAGTGGAATAAAAAGAGGTGTATCTCAACCAGCCAGGGGAGTACTGTGATCCTGCACTGATTTTGAGTCATTAGGTCACATGACCTGGAAGCTATTGAGCTAAAATGCTAATATTTACTGTAAAAAAATTATTATAAAATCTCAGAAATGTTAAAGTGGAATAAAAAGAGGTGTATCTCAACCAGCCAGGGGAGTACTGTGATCCTGCACTGATTTTGAGTCATTAGGTCACATGACCTGGAAGCTATTGAGCTAAAATGCTAATATTTACTGTAAAAAATTAACATAAAATATTAGAAATGTTAAAAAAGAATAAAAAGAGGTGTATCTCAACCAGCCAGGGGAGTACTGTGATCCTGCACTGATTTTGAGTCATTAGGTCACATGACCTGGAAGCTATTGAGCTAAAATGCTAATATTTACTGTAAAAAATTAACATAAAATATTAGAAATGTTAAAAAAGAATAAAAAGAGGTGTATCTCAACCAGCCAGGGGAGTACTGTGATCCTGCACTGATTTTGAGTCATTAGGTCACATGACCTGGAAGTTATCGAGCTAAAATGCTAATATTTACTGTAAAAAATTAACATAAAATATTAGAAATGTTAAAAAAGAATAAAAAGAGGTGTATCTCAACCAGCCAGGGGAGTACTGTGATCCTGCACTGATTTTGAGTCATTAGGTCACATGACCTGGAAGTTATTGAGCTAAAATGCTAATATTTACTGTAAAAAATTAACATGAAAATATTAGAAATGTTAAAATGGAATAAAAAGAGGTGTATCTCAACCAAACAGTTTCATACTATAGTCCTGCACTGATTTTGAGTCATTAGGTCCCATGACCTGGAAGCTATTGAGCTAAAATGCTAATATTTACTGTAAAAAATTATTATAAAATCTCAGAAATGTTAAAGTGGAATAAAAAGAGGTGTATCTCAACCAGCCAGGGGAGTACTGTGATCCTGCACTGATTTTGAGTCATTAGGTCACATGACCTGGAAGCTATTGCGCTAAAATGCTAATATTTACTGTAAAAAAATTAACATAAAATATTAGAGATGTTAAAAAAGAATAAAAAGAGGTGTATCTCAACCAGCCAGGGGAGTACTGTGATCCTGCACTGATTTTGAGTCATTAGGTCACATGACCTGGAAGCTATTGAGCTAAAATGCTAATATTTACTGTAAAAAATTATTATAAAATCTCAGAAATGTTAAAAAAGAATAAAAAGAGGTGTATCTTAACCAGCCAGGGGAGTACTGTGATCCTGCACTGATTTTGAGTCATTAGGTCACATGACCTGGAAGTTATTGAGCTAAAATGCTAATATTTACTGTAAAAAATAACATAAAATATTAGAAATGTTAAAATGGAATAAAAAGAGGTGTATCTCAACCAAACAGTTTCATACTATGGTCCTGCACTGATTTTGAGTCATTAGGTCACATGACCTGGAAGCTATTGAGCTAAAATGCTAATATTTACTGTAAAAAATTATTATAAAATCTCAGAAATGTTATAGTGGAATAAAAAGAGGTGTATCTCAACCAGCCAGGGGAGTACTGTGATCCTGCACTGATTTTGAGTCATTAGGTCACATGACCTGGAAGTTATTGAGCTAAAATGCAAATATTTACGGTAAAAAATTAACATAAAATATTAGAAATGTTAAAAAAGAATGAAAAGAGGTGTATCTCAACCAGCCAGGGGAGTACTGTGATCCTGCACTGATTTTGAGTCATTAGGTCACATGACCTGGAAGCTATTGAGCTAAAATGCTAATATTTACTGTAAAAAATTATTATAAAATCTCAGAAATGTTAAAGTGGAATAAAAAGAGGTGTATCTTAATCAGCCAGGGGAGTACTATGGTCCTGCACTGATTTTGAGTCATTAGGTCACATGACCTGGAAGCTATTGAGCTAAAATGCTAATATTTACTGTAAAAAATTATTATAAAATCTCAGAAATGTTAAAGTGGAATAAAAAGAGGTGTATCTCAACCAGCCAGGGGAGTACTGTGATCCTGCACTGATTTTGAGTCATTAGGTCACATGACCTGGAAGTTATTGAGCTAAAATGCTAATATTTACTGTAAAAAATTAACATAAAATATTAGAAATGTTAAAATGGAATAAAAAGAGGTGTATCTCAACCAGCCAGGGGAGTACTGTGATCCTGCACTGATTTTGAGTCATTAGGTCACATGACCTGGAAGCTATTGAGCTAAAATGCTAATATTTACTGTAAAAAATTAACATAAAATATTAGAAATGTTAAAAAAGAATGAAAAGAGGTGTATCTCAACCAGCCAGGGGAGTACTGTGATCCTGCACATATTTTGAGTCATTAGGTCACATGACCTGGAAGCTATTGAGCTAAAATGCTAATATTTACTGTAAAAAATTATTATAAAATCTCAGAAATGTTAAAGTGGAATAAAAAGAGGTGTATCTCAACCAGCCAGGGGAGTACTGTGATCCTGCACTGATTTTTAGTCATTAGGTCACATGACCTGGAAGCTATTGACCTAAAATGCTAATATTTACTGTAAAAAATTAACATAAAATATTAGAAATGTTAAAAAAGAATAAAAAGAGGTGTATCTCAACCAGCCAGGGGAGTACTGTGATCCTGCACTGAGCTAAAATGCTAATATTTACTGTAAAAAATTATTATAAAATCTCAGAAATGTTAAAGTGGAATAAAAAGAGCTGTATCATGTGACCTAATGACTCAAAATATGTGCAGGATCACAGTACTCCCCTGGCTGGTTGAGATACACCTCTTTTTATTCTTTTTTAACATTTCTAATATTTTATAATAATTTTTTACAGTAAATATTAGCATTTTAGCTCAATAGCTTCCAGGTCATGTGACCTAATGACTCAAAATCAGTGCAGGATCACAGTACTCCCCTGGCTGGTTGAGATACACCTCTTTTTATTCCATTTAAACATTCCTGATCATCAATTTATTTCAATAGCCTCTAGGTCATGTGTCATAATGATTCAAAACTGGTAAAGATCACACTTACACGCCTTTCAATAACCCACATTTTATTTTGAAAATTATGATATTAATACACGCTGTGGCCTCCTAGCGCTGACTTTCTCACCCGCAGCCGTCCATTTACCGTAAAGCCTGTAACACATGAGCACTTGAAATGTTGGAGCGGCTCGCTTGACTTCGCAAAAAGGAGAGACGGCTGGCTTGACCGCAGTAGCAGGCGTACGGAAACGTCAGCGTATTCACGCGCTTTGATTGGATAGTCAGAGAGCTACTAGCCAGAGCTATCTAACTGCATCTGTAGAGCTGCACTAGCAAAGATAGTGTTGTGTTGATTTAATAGCTGTTTTATCTACCCACGATGGCTGAAGGAGGAGAAGAAATGGATTTGGTTGCAGATTTACTGTCAAAGCCATTTTCAAGACGGACTTTTCAAGAAAAGCTGGACATTGTTAAGAAAGATCGGGCAACTCCGAAGCTAGCAAGCCTGTCACAACCGGGAAAAGGATTTGTCTGCCACTTTCAGTCCACTAACTACAGCGGTACTGCTGCTCACAGGCTCCAAGGAATGCTGAAATTTGTATTGCTAGGAGTCCTTGTTATTTGCCACTGGTGACATGGTGTTTGGAGCCACACTGGATTTATTAAATTTGACTTCATAACCAAGGCAGGAACGAGACACCAAAGCACTGCTGGACACTTACAAGCAGCGGTGCTTTCCAAAAGCTTTGGGGAAACCAGAGTGGATCTACAGCTGAGCGAGCAGGTGTGCAGGGAAATGGCGCTCCACAACGAAAAGGTGAAGAAAAATAGGGACATCTTAAAAAGACTGATAAGCAGGAACTTTCATTTCGGGGACACGATGAAAGCGCTGGATCCAAAAACAGAGGAAACTATGTGGAGCTTCTTTATCTCTGCTGAGAGCAACATGGATTTACATTCCCACCTGTCCACTAATAAAGTGTTTAGTGGGACCAAACAACCTGATCACTGCTATCGCTGAAGTGATGGGGGGGGGGGGGGTCAGAGGGGAAGTTAATAAAGCACCGTTTGTCTCTGTTGTGGTGGATGAGACGACAGACGCGAGTAACGCAGCGCAGCTGCACTGGTTCTGGTTCTGGTTGTGGTACTGCATTATGTAACGGAGACAGGAGTCAAGGAGCGGTTTGTCATATTTGAATATGTTACCAGTGGGAAGGGAGCCGAAGACATTGCAGGTCTTATCTGATTTTTGGTGGGAAATATCTGGGTAAAGTTGTGGCAGTGTTTTGACGGCGCAGCGGTAATGTCTTATGGATTAAATGGGGTGCAGGCTAAAGTTAAGGAGAGAGCACCTTTGGCTTTATTCACACACTGCTATGCACATCAGCTTTATTTAGTGTTGACTCAGGGGGCCTCAAAGCTTAAAGAATGCAAGATCTGACTGTAATGTTTGCCACGGATGAGTTTGCAGGAAAATCTCCCACTGATCTCCTGGACTTCCTTCAGCAGATAAATCTGAATGAGGGCATGGAGCAGCTGTACAGGCGTGTGTTTGTTGGTGACCATCCCCGGGTCCACTGCTGCTGTCGAACGGACATTCTCAGCCCTAAAGCAAATTAAAACTTATGCCAGAAGTACGACAGGGCAGGCTCGACTTTCAGCATGAGCTTCAATGGTGATAGAAAAGGACTTCTTGATGGAACTGAAACACACGGATAATCTGCATGACAGAGAAATTTAAATTGTCACTGGGGCAACAAATTTGCTGAAAAAGCAAGAAATGTTAAAAAGATTCAGCTGGGAGAACATCCATCAACCAATGAAGTTAACTGGTATCAGGTCTGGAACATGATCAGCTATGAAACACTGGGAGCTCCTCACCCCAGCCGTGGGGGAATTTGGTCGACCACCAGACTCTGAAGACACACCCCCGGGTCCTGAGTACACCTGGAAACTTCAGGAGCACCTTGAGTCTGTGCAGTGTTTTGCTCTGGAGCAACAGCTGAGTGCAGGTCTGAGACAAAAGTGTAATTATGATGTGAGAACTCAGAGGAGACATTTCCTGGCTGGAGAGCTGGTGGGGGTCTACAGCCCCCAGGACAAGAAGGTTGATGTCCTCAGCTCTCGAGCCAGTGGGTGGGTCCTTGTAGATGCTAGAGAGGCTGGGAGAGGTCATCTACAGGCTGCAGCTGCTGTCCAAGAGGAGAAAGGTGCTTCTCCACAGAGACAGAACAATATCAATGACATTCAATAATACATGGGACCGATTATAGTTCAACAGAATCACATCTGATCAGTGTTGTGTTTTAGCATCTTTCACTGTCATCTGATAGTAAGTAAAGTAAGTAAAATTTGTTTATAGAGCACCCTTCATAGAACGAGTACACAGAGTGCTTTACAAGTTTCCAGGACTGATGAACAGTCCTGGGAAAGTTCTGGATCCGCCGCATTTTACTTTTACTCAGCAGAAAGTCATAAATCCAGGAGAGTTTGATGATCATAGACCAGCAGAGTTGTTAATTTGAATGATAAGAGCTAAGAAGAGAATAAACACCAACAAAACTGACAGACGGATGGCTGGACACACTCTGGTGACATTTAGGTTATTATTGCTGTTATAAATGTAGAAATAACCAAATTATACCAATCAACATGAACACACCATGTATGTATATTAGTATGAAATGAATTATTCTGATCAATTAAGATCAATTACTAAAATTATTAACAATATAAAAGGATGATGAGGATGATGATTATTATTATTGTCATTGTAAATGTTTGAATAACTAAAGTCTAATAATCGATATACATGAACAATGAATGTAGATAGGTGTAATTAACTATTTTTTTTTAATCAAAGTGTTTTTATTGAGTTTTCAAAAAGTATAACATTCATACAGAAAAACATGAACTCAAGTCCTACAGCACAATACAAGACTAAACCACAAACCCATAACACGACTTACCAAACTGAAATCAAACATACCCAGACAGACAGTTTTAGATTAAGGTTATCATACAGACGGATTATAAGATTAAAAGAGAGAAAATAAATAAATAAGCAAAAAAAAAAAAAAAAAAAGGGGGGGGGGGGGGGGTAAACGCTGCCAGTTATGTAGTTATGTTGGAGCAGACAGAAACTCATTTTCAAAATAGGAAATAAAAGGCTGCCAGACCTTTGAGAATTTCTTGGTGTTGCCCTGTATAGTAAATCTAAGATGTTCCAATCTGAGGTGTGCCATCACTTCTTCCAACCATCGTTTATGGGATGGCGGTGCTGCCTTTATCCAGTTGAATAGGATCAGCCTCCTAGCCAACAGTGAGGTGAATGCTATTGCCTTCCTCTGAGAGACTGTTAGTTGAATTTCTCTCTGTGTCACACCAAAGATGGCCGTCAGTGGCACCGGCTCTATATCTTTGTTATAAACAAATGAGAATGTTCTAAAACTTTTGGCTCAGAACTCTTTCAGCCTGGAACAAGACCAGAACATGTGGCATAAATTGGCTGGCCCCTGTTTACATCTGGGGCAAGTTGGATCGGCCCCCTGGTATATTCTTGCCAGTTTGTCCCTTGATAGGTGGAGTCTGTGTAACACCTTGAACTGTATCAATCCATGTCTCACACATACAGAAGAAGAGTGTACTAGTTCTGTTGCCCCTCCCCAGTCGACCTCCGATATGTCCAACCCCAATTCTTCCTCCCATTTCCTCTTAACACTGACCAGGGAGGGTGAAGCCACCTTCTGAATATCTGCATATAGCTTGGAGATTGTCCCTTTAGCAGTCGGATCCGTGTCCATCAGCTCATCTATCCATCCGCTTTGTGGAAGCTCTAGGGAGGAGCTGAATGTCTTTTTCACAAAGTCTCGGACCTGGAAATATCTAAAATAATTAGTCTTGGAGGAGATTCCATAGTCCTTTTCCAGCTGAGCAGCAGACATAAGAATACCATTTTTAAAAAGATGTTTGACACATTCTACACCAGCTCTATGCCATTCCCTAAAAGCTGTTCCCCCAAGGGCTGGGGAGAATAAGTGATTGCCATAGATGGGAGCAGATAGGAGGGCGTTCCTATTTTTAAAATGAGACCTGAATTGAACCCAAATTTTTAAAGAATTAGAAACCACAGGGTTGTTTGTGTAAAGGCGTTTGCTTAAGGGCAGAGGAGCACAGACCAGGGAGCGCAGGGACACTGGGCTAGAAGCATATCTTTCCATATGAACCCACATTGGGGTTTCATCCTCATCTAACTCTGAAACCCAAAATAACAGTTTATGTACATTTGCAGCAAAATAATAGTGCCTATAGTTCGGTAAAGCCAGGCCTCCCTCTTCTTTCTGTCTCTCAAGGAACTCTCTTCTTATCCTGGGGCAGAGACGTAGGCATATTAGGGCCAGGGCGGGCCTAGGCCCGCCCACTTTTTTGATTGGCCCAGGGCCCGGCCCGCCCTGGGAAAACTTTTTATTCTCTGTCAACTGTTACAACGGAACTAACTTTAGCAATGATTTTCCGGCGAACACTGCGTGCTGCGCTAGCTGCTGCTTAATTTTGTTTTCAGACAGCGTACGCAATTAGCTAAGTTAGTCAGCATTCATGACTCAGAGTAAACTGAGTAAATTTGGCTTTAAAAGGGTTAGACTCGAAAATGAGCCACACCATTCTAGCAGCATCACCGCCGTTCCTACACCTCCCACTCCAGAGACTAGCAGCACGCCGCCCCCCGCCAGCGTCTCCTCAGCCGGGCTGCCGAGTCGGAAAGCCTTAAGAGAAAAATTTCCTTCACTGATGGAGGTACTGGACATCTGTCCAGCAGACATATTCCCAAACCTGAACAGAGTCCTTCAAATCATCCTAACCCTTCCCATAACCTCATGCAGTGTAGAAAGACTTTTCTCAACTGTGGGTCGCATCAAAAATGACCTTAGATCAAAGATAAACACTGACCGTCTCAACCACTTGTCCCTCTTGTCATTTGAAAGGGAAATTAGCGACTCTTTGGATTATGATGAGATCATCACAATTTTCAACCGCAAACCTAGGCGTTTGCGCCTTGTTTAACTCTTTAGGAGAACAGAGCAGAAGAGAACCAAGTAGAGTAAAACAGCAGAACGTGAATATAGCAAAAGAGTAGAGTAGAATGGAACAACGGGACATCAGCAGTGCAGAAGAGAACAGAATAGAATAGAGAAGAATATTAGGCCAATATAGCAGAGCAGAATAGAATAGAGTAGAAGAGAACAGCAGGACATAAACAGAGCAGAATAGAAAAGAGCAATGTAACAGCATAGCACAACTAAAGAGCAGAACTATTGAGAAGAAAAAAAACAGAGGAACAGAATAGGAAGAGAGCAGAATAAAAAGAGCTGTTTCAAAAGAGAGAACAAGTTTTAATACTTTTCTATATGTGTTTTTATTTATGTTTTATATTTATGTTCTCAGTTTGAATGAAATTCAAATTTATTATGTTTGACAGTTAATGGTTTAATGGAATATAGGACACCTGTTTAATACTTTTTTATATGTAGGCTATGTTGTCATTAGGCCTATATTTTGAGATGTTCTCATTTTCATCAAATTCAAATGCTATATTTGACAATAAATGTGTTGTATCTTTACCTCTGCCTTTGCAGTTCTTTTGACATTAGCTGTACCAGGGGGAATATTAAACACCAGTTGTCTTTTTTTAATGGGGGAAATGTGTTTGCAAATCAACAATGCTCAATTTTGTATTAAATAATATTACAAGCATAGCTACGCTATAGAAATATAATGATGTACTGTAGTAGTCAGTCCACTGTGTCAGTGTGCACTTGAGGACAGCAGGGTGCGCTGTTTCACTTAAATAGGTCATAGAATCATTAACCTTAAGGTTGTTTCTGCTAGGCATTAGTGGATATTATATTGATTTTTCCTCTGGCAAAAGTTGGCCAGCCCACTTTTCTTCAGGCCCGCCCTATTCAAAATTTCTGGCTACGTCCCTGTCCTGGGGACTGTTTTTTTTCCAAATAAAGGCAGATGTACATTTGTTAAGTTCTTTAAAAAAGGATTTAGGAATGAAAATTGGTATCGTCTGGAATAGATAGAGAAACCGTGGCATTATATTCATTTTAACAGAATTTATCTTCCCTGCCAATGATAGGGAGAGCGATGCCCACCTTTTCATATCTAATTTTGCCTTATCAAATGTTACTTTGAAGTTATGATTTAATAAATCTTCATATTTACTAGTTACATTAACACCTAAATAGGTGAATTTATCCTTATGTATTGTGAAGGGATAGGCCTGGTAAGAAAGTTGCCTCGCCTGTTTATTAACAGGGAAAAGAACTCTTTTTTCGAAGTTAATTTTATAGCTCGATACCTTCCCAAAATCTTTGATAATACCAAGGGCCACCGGGATACTAATGACAGGATTTGACAGGAAAAGGAGGAGGTCGTCAGCATACAAAGATAGCCTATGGTTTTGTGTCCCCCTTTGTATTCCTACCAATTCAGCAGTCTGTCTTAGCATTATTGCAAGGGGTTCAATTGCCACATCAAAGAGCAGGGGTGACAAAGGGCACCCCCTGTCTTGTTCCTCGGAATAAAGAAAAGGGTTTAGATATTATATTATTTGTTCTTACCATAGCCTGGGGGTTCGCATAAATTATCTTAATCCACGAGCAAAATATAGGACCAAATCCAAATCTCTTGAGGGCCGTAAATAGATAAAAATACTCTATTCTATCGAAGGCTTTGTGGGCATCTAGGGATATCACAATCTCTGGCTCGATGTTATCTTCAGCAGTGTATATCACATTGAACAGACGGCGGAGATTGCTGGAGAGTTGTCTACCTGCAACAAACCCTGTCTGATCAGGATGTATTATTTTATTTATAACGAGCTCAATTCTAGCTGCCAATACTTTGGTAAATATTTTATAATCACAACCAAGTAAACTTACTGGGCGGTATGACTCACATTTAAGTGGGTCTTTATTTTTCTTAAGGAGTACAGAGATCAGGGCCTGTGACATTGTTTGGGGCAGAGCTTTTCTATCAAGCACCTCCTTAAATACTCTGCAAAGTAAGGGTATAAGTTCGGGAGCAAATGTTTTATAAAACTCACTTGGGAGCCCATCGGGGCCTGGCGCTTTTCCCGTCTTCATATTCCAAATTGCCTTGTCTATCTCCCTAGCAGATATGGGTCCCTCTAATCTATCCCTATCTGCCGCCTCTAGCGATGGTAATTCGAGGTTTTCAAAAAAAGTCATCACTTGGTCCCTATCATTTATTTCTGAGGTATATAAGTCCTCATAAAAAGATTTAAATTGATTATTGATACCCTTCTGATCTATAATTTTGCTACCCACATTATCTTCTATCTCTACTATCATACCAGCAGCTATTGACTGTTTCAGCTGGTAGCTCAGGAGCTTGCCAGCGCGCTCGCCATGTTCATAGAGGTCTTGTTTTGACCTAAGATATAAATCCTCCTCACGTTGGCTTGTCAGGATGTCATATTCAGTCTGGAGCAAAATCTGCTTTCTACGCAGCTCCTCAGAAGGAGTCACAGAATTTACCAGGTCAACTTCTTTTATTGTTTTCATTAATTCTGTGGTACGTTTTGTTTTTCTTTTCCTTTCACCAGCACTGTATGAAATGATTTGTCCGCGTATATACGCTTTTAATGATTCCCATAAAGTGCCACTACATATATCAGGGGTATCATTAAGATCCAAGAAAAAAACAATTTGCGAATTAATGAATTCTTTAAAATCGTCATCAGCCAATAATCTACTATTAAGCCGCCACATCCTCTGAGGTGGCGTATACTCAGGAAAATGAAGTTTCAGTATGATCGGGCTATGGTCAGATATTACCATACCAGGGTATTCTACATTCGTTACTATAGAGGTCAATCTATTGTCTAACAGAAAATAATCAATTCTAGTATAAGTTTGGTGTGGCGAGGAATAAAAGGAGTACTGTCTGGAGGTTGGATTTGCATATCTCCATGGATCAAATATGCCATACGTTTTACAAAAGGAGTTAATGCATTGTGCAGATTTACTTAGAACACTATGCGTTGGGCTAAAGCGATCCAGAGTTGAATCTAGGACACAATTCAAGTCTCCCCCCAAAATCAAATTATGTGTGTCCAAATTAGGTAACAACGACAATAAATCCTTAAAGAACTGAACATTATCCCAATTAGGTGCATATATATTTGCCAACACTACCGGCATATTGAATAATTTCCCAACTACAATAACATATCGACCATGTTTGTCTTTTATGGCAGTTGTTTCTATGAATTGTACATTCCTGTGTATAAGGATGGCCACTCCTCGACTCTTACTATTGAAATTTGAGTGTTAGACCTGGTTGAATCCCCCCCTACAGAGTTTGAAGTGGTCCTTATTGAGCAAATGCATCTCTTGCAAATAGACTATCTCTGCTCCCTGGTCTCTTAAGTGTGAAAAGATCTTACTTCGTTTAGGCGGTTTATTGCCCTTACATTCCAGCTCATCAGGTTTGTGCCCATTCTGCTCACATCCATGTTTGATGCCATATCAGGGGTCCGCAGCCCAATGTCCCCACTACTCTCCTGTGGAGTCCACTATCTGGATCATACCATGAAGATCTGGCAGCAAAAACAAAAAAAATACAGGCGGAGTGTCTGGGAAAAAACGGGGAAGTAACACACACACATTCACAAGTAACACATAACACATTACATATATGAACAAGAACCCAAACACAGTGCTCTTTAACAAGCACTCTCGTGGTCAACTGGTCTACCATCTCCTGCACATCAAGCCTACCGTGTGCAGCTCCGGGCAAAGAATCCCTTGATTCTAAAAGTATATCGCCCCTTTGATCTAATCACCTCCTAAAAGGAGGTAGGGAAAGCAGCAGGGGGAGCTTATAGCAAAACGGCCCTTAAAATTAAAATACAATACCATAGAATGTAGGCAACAATGGTCAAGGAGGAATAATAAATTCTTAAACTAAAACATTAATATGAATTAGGGCCACAACAACTCTTAAATAAAATATTCAAATAGATAAAATGAAATATTACTTCAATATTCACGTCAATATTGTCAAATCTAGTCAGCAATATCCTGCCTGTGACATCTAAGACCCTACACCAGTGTAGCCCTCATACTTAGCCAAGCTCACACCAGTTCATATGCTGAGTGCTCGGTGTGCTCGGTCAAGCGTCGGTGTCACTGATAGTCCCAATTTTTCTTTCACCAAGCCAGCTATGAACTCCGACGGCTTTTTGCCTGTCTCAGCCCCTTCTCTTACCCCCACAACGCGGATTTTGTTGCGTCAGGATCTCGCCTCGAGGTCTTCACTCCGTCCCCTCAGCTTCAGTATCTCCTTCTCCATTTCTTTCAGTTTAGTCTCCATCCTGGCTATACTGTCAGACTGATCGTTCAGCGTGGCGTCCACTTCTTTTTTTCCGCGTTTCCATCTCGTTAGCCAGACTGATAGTTGTTTCACCTATCAGCCTCACCTCTTCACGCAGCATTTCAAACTGAGTTTTAGTGTTGTCTTCAGACTCTTAGCCCACTTTTCCATCTCGGCTTTCGACTCTTTTCTTCCTTTCTCTATTTCTTCTTTGCATCTCGTGATCTCGGTCTTAGTCTCCTCTCTGTATTTCGTAATCCCAGCATTGGTTTTTTTGATCTCGGACATCATATCTTGAGCCCATTGAGGTATGTTGTCGGCGTGTGCTGAGCTAACGTTAGCTTTGCTAGCTGAGGTGGCAGGGTTGCTTTCCGCGTTCAACTTTTCTATGCCGGCTCGAGTTTGTCGGTTGGACATTTTCGGTCACAAATTGCCCCGTGAGCACACCTGTTCACTCCAAAACACGAATCACATTAAACGAGCCTCCTCAAAATAGTATAAAACTGGCGATGTTACTATTTTTGACTACTTTTGCACGGAGCCTCCGCACGCACGTCTTCACACGGCAAAGCACATCCGGAAGTCCGTAATTAACTATTTTTTTTATTATTTTTACATTGTATGTCTTATTTATTAAGTTAATAATATTCTAGGAAACGACACACGTTTGAATATCACACTCATTTGTTGTAAAATATTTTTTTTAATCCAGTTCTGGGCTGTTATCATTTCATTTAGCTGTTTTCATGAGGATGACTCCAGAAATACTAGATTTATCAATAAGCCAGACAATACTGGTTTGATATCATCAATAGGGTTCCAACTACGTTCCTCCCTGAGATGATGCAGCCAGACTGGTACCATGCAGCATCTGCTGGTAGATATCTGTGGTCCAGACCTTGATACCGAGCCAATGAGGTGATCATTGGTTTGAAGAAGGTGTGTTGGTTCAGGGAAACATCTAGAACATGCAGGGTGGTGGTACTTGAGGACCAGGACTGAGAAACTCTGCTCTGTGGTTTTAAACATTGATTAAGGCCTGTCTTGGTTGAAAGCCCACTCACCACGACAAGGTGCAGGCCAGGAGTGGGATATATGAGACCAAACAAACATACAAAGAGACAAAAAGACCCAGACTAGAAGAAGAAGATGTGACAGAGACCCCTTACTCACAAATGAAAACAGGCTAATCCATTTCTCCACAAATACAGATATTTCAGGTTGACCTTTTAGTTTTGGTGCCCTCTAGTGGCTAAAGAGACTCTATACATCTGAATAACTGTCTTTCCTTCATGCTATCAAAGATGATTTCTGTTACTGGTGAAAAAGATGTCCCTTTAGAAGAAAATATTGGAGCATAAAATGTTCTTTCATGGCTGATTACTGGAGTAATTCTTGTTCTGGAAAGTTTTTTTGTTGAAAAAAAACCTTGTTGAACTGTTTTAGGTCAAAAAGAGTAAACACAAACAATAGTAGATAATTCCAATCACGTCAACGGTCCAGTCAGAATCAAGTAAACATGAATGTTTTTGACTGAGGGAGTAAACCGGAGAAAACCCAGAGAACCTTTAGCTAGCAAGACTTAGCTGTAAACATCTTCATCGAATTTCATCAAAGTTGTTTTCAAAGACAAAGATTAATTGGATGGTCATGGGCTAAAAAAAACTCTTTTCTTCATTTCTGTGAATGATTAAAAAGTGTCTGAAGTTACTTCTTAATTCCTATTGATGTCAAAAACCTGGAGAATGAGCTCTTCTTTTTAGCATTGAGCTTCCATCTCAGAAAGTTCACCACGGCCTTATCAAAAGCTGGATTCTCTGGTAACGTTGCTGCCCGCAGCAGCCTTTCTGAGGATCCAAACGTCTTGAGAAGGTCTTTGACCAAGTTCTTGGTGATGTCTTTGATGTTGGCTTCAATTCTCATATGATCACAGTCACAAGTGTCCACTTCAGCCGCCACCAGGCCTGTCAGACGGTTCCAGATGGTGTTCAGGTCTGAGCTGCGTATCTGGTTTTTGGTTTTCTTTGACAGTTTTGTTACAATCTGCTGAACTGAAAGCAGAGCAGTGGATATCTGGTTGGTCAGACTCACAAATTTAGAGGATGAACTATTGAGTGACTTCTCTTCCTTAGTCGTCTTTTTATTGACGACTTCAGAGATGCCGACACAACCTGATCCATCTTTTGTTGCGTGATTTTTTAGAAGGTTAACTGAATGTCCCAGCGTCTTACACGCCTGCTGGATGTAAAAATTGTCTTCTGAAGGAAACTTGTGATTCAGCACCGTCTGTTGCAACCAGGGCTGTAGTGATACTCTAATCTCGTGATACGATACGATACACGATACTCGGCTCACGATACGATATATATCTGATTCATCTTACAATACATTAATATCATTTTCTGAAAGGTTTTAATGGGACAAAGTGATTTTGGTGACATCTTGTGAGTGTTCCAATTTTTTGAATTAACTGAACTGAAAGGTTGGTGACCGCAGACAGCGTCGCAGAGAGGAGAGAACGGAGGCCTCTGATTGGTCAATTCTACATCTGCGTCATCGTAGAAATGAGGAAGTACCCACATCTGTACATTCTGGTTCTCCACACTACAATTGTGGTGGAAATTTTTATTTGGTTTATTTCATCTTGTAATTTTGTCATCTAACAATATGTTTAAAAGTGATTTGTCTGTGTCACACGAGACCAAATGTCTGACAAAAGGCAAATTACGGGGGTCGGCTGTGGCTCATTGATCTAGGAGACACGGCAGGGGTCAGCTGTGACTTCCTAAATTCAATTAGCATCAACTAAATAACTTCTTGATCAAGGAAGAACTGTGACTTCCTTAAATTCAATTAGCATCAACTAAATAACTCCTTAATCAAGGGACTTTTTAAAGTTGCTAAACTCAATCAGTCTGTTTAAACAAATGCCTCTGTATAACATTGCTAAACTCAATCAGTCTGTCTTGAGACAAATGTCTTTTTGCTTTGACCACCACCTACTGTGTCTACACTCTGTATGCAAATCTGTAACACCTTGCTGTCTTGGTGTATAAAGATCAGCCTAATCTTTGTATCTGCAGAGTGATCAGCCAGCACTCTGCGGAGTGGTGGTTGGTCGCTCTCCTTGTGGCCACAAGTATTTGTATGTCTGTCTTTTTTTCTCTGTAATAAATTCTATTCTGATTTTCTCATCAAGATCGGATAATTTTTTTCCACAACAAAAGACAGCACATATTCTAGTAATTCATGGAGGGAGATAGCGATGAATGTGGGTCTGGATACGGCAGAGACGGTGAGGAAGTGGAAAAACACAAGAGATAAGTTTAGTAAGTTTAGCTAGTTCGTGATTGTCCCTCTCCGTTGTGGCGTTGAATAACATAGCGCAGAGGCGCTTCAAAATTGAGTATAAATCAAAAGTAACTGCGGCATACCGGGGACAAGATAACTGCGACACATTGCCGTGAGATTAAACACAGCCCTTAAAGCCGGCGTTTTCCACCACTGAATACGGTCTCAAATCCTGACTAATACAGTTTGGCTAGCTCTCAGTTAGCATTAGCTTGTCCGGGTGGTGACGTTTCAGGTGGGCTCGCCTCGCAGGTTGGTGGTATTTCCAGAGTACTTCATGTTTGTGTGACACAGCTTTCAAACCACCATAGTTTTGTCCAAATCTTCTCTTTCCTTTTTCTTTTTCTTTTTTTTTTTTACTTATTTTTTATTTCCAATTTTGCAGCTTACATAGACAAATACATATAAATTCACATTTAGACTGCTGTTTCTCCTTTATGATCTGCTTAAAATAACATTAAAATATATGCATCAGGTTAAACTTACAAAAACAGTGGATTACATGATTAAGCAAGAATAACATACAAACATAACTATAGGTGATAAAATAAGTAATGTAAATGAAAATAAATAATGATAAATAAGAGCAATAAAATGAGACAAAATGAAATAAAAAATAAAAACATAAATAATATAACTTTTACTGCATTAACATGGTCATGGCAGGTTTCCATCTATTAACAAATATGTCTTTTTGAAGCCTCAAGGAGTAAGTTATTTGTTCCATATGATAGATTTCCCAGACCTTTTCAATCCACATATTGTAAGTTGGAGGGTCAGGCTTTAACCATTTAATTGTAATACATTTAAGGGCCGCAATCAGTAATATTTGTAAAAGGTATTTTTCTCCTCTTTCCATTATGTAATTTGGTATCAATCCTAGCATTACCATCTTGGGATCTTTGTTAAGAGTTCTCTGAAATACTTTTCTAAGTGCCTCATTTCCTTTTTCTTTTAAAACCCGAACTGCTCCCACACATCTGCTTTTAAGCACGCAGGCGCTGGGTTTATACTCGCCGCCAGTCTCCTGACTGGTTTAGCTGTAGCTAGAAGAGAAAGAAGCTTCTGGATACCCTGTTAGAAATGCTCTACAGCGACACCAGCGGCTGGAGGACTTAATGGCTCTTCCTGTACTTTGCAGGAAGATCACCGGTGCGGGACACAGGGGTTTTGAAGGGAGCTTAGAATATCGATACCCGCGGCTGAAAAATCGATACTCCCTGGGGAAATAAAATATCGATATATATCGCAGAATCTATAAAATCACCCAGCCCCAGTTGCAACATTGCTACAAGTTGACTCAGTTGGTCCAGAGTATCGTCCTCCTGAGCTCCGTCCACCATCTTCTGAGAAACCACAGCGTCCCACAGAGTCCTGTTTGTAGTCTCAGTGGTCAATCCACTCGCACCGTCATTCTTCAGGTGCCACTGTTCGGGCGTTCCGTCCACCCCGCCATGCAAGGCGCTATGCCACTGTCAATCAGCTTCATAGGGGAGGTTCCCGCCCACCAACAGTGATCGTTATTCTGATTGGTCGGTTTAAGGGTGAAGCTTGTTATGCATCAACAGGGCCGTAGAACCAAATTCTGGGCCCCTACAAAGGAGGTCCTGGTGGGCCCCCAACCCCCCCCCATCACCACAACCACCACCAACCGATCACCTATAGGGCCCACCAAGTTTGCATTATGATCAATATCTGTCATGAAATTTAGTTTTGGTATTAACTAATATATTCAATATATTGTAGCGTGTTTGGTTAATTGTTTTGTGTTACGAGTGTGTTGTTGCATGTGTTCTGCTGGTTCTTTTATTGTGGCAGGTTGCAATGTGTTCTTCGGGTGTTAGAGGTTTTTGTGGGAGGGGTGTAGAGAGGCTGGCGGGCGCCAGGAAAAAGAACTGGGGGTTGTACGGAAGATGCTGTACGGCGTGGCTGTGGCCTACAACAGCCAGTAATAAAGAATAAGTGCCTCCAACTTGGTTTCATCATTGCCGAGACGCTACAATATAATTTTTTCCCCCTTAGCTTCCCGTGGGCCCCCCTCTGCCATGGGCCCCCCCAAGGCTGTGTAACTTTTACCCCCTGTCCGACGGCCCTGCCAGCCACATGAGGACGGAAGCCTCTGAACGTGGATCGACGGCCTGAACCACTGCACCACCGAGCAACCTGGCATTTAGTAGTTTGATGTCAAGGGGGAAGTACCTCTTTCTTAATCTGCTGTTCTGCCCTAACCCCAACCCCAGATTCGCCTCTGTCCCTTCTTCTCTCTCAGAGTTTAGTTTCTTAAATATCTCTGTGCCTTTTTAGAGTATTGTTTCCATGTCTTTATCCATCCATCCATCCATCCATCCACCCATCCATCCATCCATCATCTATACCCACTTAATCCTCTACAGGGTCACAGAGATCTGGGCGAAAGGCAGGGGTCCACCTGGACAGGTCTCCAGTCCATCGCAGTGTGATCCCTTGCCACTTTGCGGTTTGAGTACCGCGGTTTTGGTGCCCCCCCCCCCCCCCAGCTAGATGGAAATGAACATTACCACATGGGACATTTGAGATCTATCAGAAGAAACTGATATTTTAACCAGCTGAAAAGACTGAAAAACATCATTCCACTTCAGTGATAGTGCGGATGGGCCCCTACAGACAAACTGAGGTCATTTGAACTCTATATGTGTCTAGTTAGAGCATTAACAGGGCTGTTTGTCCAGGAATCTCTGTCTGTTTGCTGCCATCCTGCCATAACATGAACAAACAGTTACCAAAGTCCCAAAAACTCATGTTGATGGACCTTGAAAGGAGGAGTTTATGAACCCACACATACACATAGTCAGGGCCGTCGGACAGGGGGTAAAAGTTACACAACCTTGGGGGGGCCCATGGCAGAGGGGGGCCCACGGGAAGCTAAGGGGGAAAAAATTATATTGTAGCGTCTCGGCAATGATGAAACCAAGTTGGAGGCACTTATTCTTTATTACTGGCTGTTGTAGGCCACAGCCACGCCGTACAGCATCTTCCGTACAACCCCCAGTTCTTTTTCCTGGCGCCCGCCAGCCTCTCTACGCCCCTCCCACAAAAACCTCTAACACCCGAAGAACACATTGCAACCTGCCACAATAAAAGAACCAGCAGAACACATGCAACAACACACTCGTAACACAAAACAATTAACCAAACACGCTACAATATATTGAATATATTAGTTAATACCAAAACTAAATTTCATGACAGATATTGATCATAATGCAAACTTGGTGGGCCCTATAGGTGATCGGTTGGTGGTGGTTGTGGTGATGGGGGGGGGGTTGGGGGCCCACCAGGACCTCCTTTGTAGGGGCCCAGAATTTGGTTCTACGGCCCTGGTGGCTGGTCGCGGTTTCGACTCCCAGCCTGGATGACCCTTTGCCATGTGTCCTCCCTGTTTCCTGCCGCTCCTTCACTGTCAAAAAGTTGCCCCGCCCCCCATGGACAATCTCCACCCTGCTGTGACAATGATTCTGCTTTTACTGTAAATATAGACAATACATTTCAGATCAGTGTTTTTTAAATTTATTCTCCCTCCTATTCCAACTGTATTGTACTCTGGAAGCCAACCAACAACAAAAAAAACTTTTGTGCGAAGGACAATAAAGAAAGTCTAAGTCAGTTCTCTTCTCCCAGCTCATGAGGAGCCACAAGGGGATACAAGTTACAGCAGACTGAAGTAACACTGGACACTGGACGTCCTTGGTGCTGAAACCACACCTCTAGCGTTAGCATCGGACTAATTGCTGGCTAAAAGTAGTTTTCAATGAAGAAAACTACTTTCCAAGGTGACTGCTTGGAAAATGAAAAACCGCCAAAGGTCATTTGACTTTTAGTTGAAAATACACAATTACAAGACTCTGTACTTACATTGGTCACCTGACCAAACTTTCCCTGGCCCTCTAACAGGACCAGGGGGGTGCTGCTGGACCACCCTGACAGGACCGGGGGATGCTGCTGGACCACCCTGACAGGACTGGGGGGATGCTCTTGGACCACCCTGACAGGACTGGGGGGATGCTCCTGGACCCCTCTAACAGGACCGGGGGATGCTGTTGGGCCACCCTGACAGGACCGAGGGGATGCTCCTGGACCACCCTGACAGGACCGGGGGGATGCTCCTGGACCCTTCTAACAGGACCGGGGGATGCTGCTGGACCCCTCTAACAGGACCGGGGGATGCTGCTGGACCACCCTGACAGGACTGGGGGGATGCTCCTGGACCACCCTGACAGGGCCGGGGGATGCTCTTGGACCACCCTGACAGGACTGGGGGGATGCTCCTGGACCCCTCTAACAGGACCGGGGGATGCTGCTGGACCACCCTGACAGGACCGGGGGGTGCTCCTGGACCACCCTGACAGGACTGGGGGGATGCTGCCGGACCACCCTAACAGGACCGGGGGATGCTCTTGGACCACCCTGACAGGACCGGGGGGGATGCTGCTGGACCCCTCTAACAGGACCGGGGTATGCTGCTGGACCACCCTGACAGGACCGGGGGGATGCTCCTGGACCCCTCTAACAGGACCGGGGGATGCTCTTGGACCACCCTGACAGGACCGGGGGGGATGCTGCTGGACCCCTCTAACAGGACCGGGGTATGCTGCTGGACCACCCTAACAGGACCGGGGGATGCTCTTGGACCACCCTGACAGGACTGGGGGATGCTGCTGGACCACCCTGACAGGACTGGGGGGGATGCTCCTGGACCACCCTGACAGGACCGGGGGATGCTCTTGGACCACCCTGACAGGACTAGGGGGATGCTCCTGGACCCCTCTAACAGGACCGGGGGATGCTCCTGGACCACCCTGACAGGACTGGGGGATGCTGCTGGACCACCCTGACAGGACTGGGGGGGATGCTGCTGGACCACCCTGACAGGACTGGGGGGGATGCTTACACTCCAACTGCATTTTTTCTCTTTTACTAGAGAAGACAAGGTGCTAAATTAAACATTTTTTCAGTCCTCAGCATCAAAAAGAAGAGTTTCCAGTTCAGATGCAGTGATTTTTTTTTTCTGCTTGCTTTTGCTATTTTCTTAGTTTGGATGAGTGTGTTGTTGATGCCTGTTTATTCTGATTATCATATTCAGATTGGTCTGCTGGGTGGAGGAGACAGGCAGGAGTGTTGTGCTTCTGCATGTGTGTTCAATTCCATGTTGATTGCGATGTACTAAGAAAATATGCCTGGATTTGTACTTATGCAAGATTTTGTACCTCTGTATCTTCCTTATGTAAGTGCTTATGTGAATTTCTACACAATGATTTAGAATAAAATCCACCCTAATCCTTGATCAGATGGATTCAGACTGGATGACCTGTGTTACAGAAGTAGTAACTTTACTTTATTCATTATGCCATTGTTCTCAAATAACATTCTTATTTTTTAAAGGCCTCCGATACCAGCTAACTCCTCTCTGAAACCTCTGGTTTAAATAATAACTACTCTCCTGGCAGCAGGGGGAGAGGCTTGGGAGACAGTTCAGAGTTCAGGTAGGGGAGGGAAATTAATGTACTGCTGTGAAGCCAGCATGCTCTAATTTTGTTTGCGTCTATACAGGCTACACTATGGTAACTGCTGGCAGAACTGGAGACTCTTCTTTTTGATGCTGAGGACTGAAAAAATGTTTAATTTAGCACCTTGTCTTCTCTAGTAATAGAAAAAAAAATGCAGTTGGAGTGTATGCATCCCCCCCAGTCCTGTCAGGGTGGTCCAGAAGCACCCCCCCCCCCCCCCCACCCCCCAGTCCTGTCAGGGTGGTCCAGCAGCATCCCCCTAGTCCTTTCAAAATAAAAGTTTCACGATATTTTAGAAAGGACAATACTGTTCAAAGGACATCATATGTAATACGTTGATGTAGCTATATTTCAAAATGTCCACAGAACCAATTTACTCCAGATTAAGAATACCTAATGTGGGAATATTACTCACCAAATATCAGTTCAGTTTGAAATGGACACTCTATAATTGTTCAGTATTCAGTGAATTTTATTTTGAAATATCACACCACATTTGGTGAGTGACGTCTCCAGATGGAGTTGATCTGAAGTTTACAAAGACTTATTTTTTTTTTTTGTATGTATTACGAATTTTAAAGTCGAGACTACAGCATTCATGCAGTATTTAATGTCATGTAATCTATTGTTTATTATTATTATTTATATTATCACCATTTCGTTCATTCATGTGGGAAAATATAAAGAAACACTGAGCTTTTATTCTGAAAATACCTGCTAACCCGGGACAACAGAACCAGCGCGGTCTGGTTTGACGGTATGAAAGTTCAGATATTCGGGAGAAGTTCGCTCTTCTTCAGTCGTCCACGGATCTGTTCTGGACCCGCTGAACACTTAAAGACCAAAACCCACCAAGAAAAGCCCAGAAGACACCACGAGGACAACAGCTCCAGTCAAGTAGACAGTTGTTCTGGAGTTCATGTTCACCTTCAGCTGCAGGTAGAAACAGGTAACGAACCTAACCCTGACCTTAACCCAGGTAGACGGCTGGACACTGAGCACGTGTTGAACGAGCTCATCTTCCGTGGTTGTATAACTGGACTGAGGTCAGTTTGGAGATCAGGTTAGTTTGGAAAGTGTCTTCTTCAGTTTAGTCTCGACTCTAGAAACAGCTGAACTCCAGATGAATACCTGAATGGATGTCCAGATGTTAATCATCTAAACACCTGGACACACATCCAGATATTCATCTGGATATGAATCCAGATGTTCATCTCAGTTCATGGACTGAGCTCCAGTATAATATAATATAATGTATTATAGTATGATATGATATAATATATATTATAATATAATATTATACGGTGTCAGTGTTGATTGTTGTAATTACAGTCATTTATCCCACGACCGGTTTCAGATTCTCATCAGATCTTTGAGAAAAATCACAGCTTTTCTTCATCAAAAAGCTGTGATTTTATTTTAAAAATAAACATTTTGTAAGATCACATTTACTGTAAAATCAGCAGTTTGATGGACACATTTTGCTGTAAAATCTTTCAATTTCACAAAATTGAGACTTTCTAACAAAAGTTTTCAACATTTTGCCAAAAGACGGCCACTTTTGAGGAATTACATATTTGTGCAGTAAAAACTGACATTTGATTCCAGTTTTTCACTTAAAGTCCTGAAATCAGGAATATTTGTTGTAAAAATGTTGCGCAAATTTTACTTTTTGACATCAAATCATGACTTGGATGCAAAATTGCTAAATTTACAAAACAGACTTTTTCACAAAATCCATTGTTTCTTAATTGAGATTTAATAATATAACTTCTAATTAATATCTTCTCAGGCGTCATGATCAGTTTGTGTTGAAATAGACTCGATACAGATAAAGTCAAACTGAACTGAACTCTTGTACAGTTCAGAATCATTATCACCTTTATATTTATTATTAAACATGCAAATTATGCAAAAATGTGTCATACATGACGAGAACAGAATACATTTCTATATCAAATAAATTTGTTCTGATCAAGAAGATTCAAGATTTTTATTTTCCATTTGAACAAAGACAGCTGGTCTGGACACGTTGGAATACTTAGAGGTTTTAAAAAGACACCGATCAACAGAAAACACTGACACATGAGACAGACGGACGTAATAAACACGACCACCCAGATGCTGCCGCTGACTGACAGAGAAGTCTTTCAGAAGATCGTTGGCCATAAATATAACAATAAACATATATGTTTTTTTTAGGGACCGATATAATGGTGGGTGGTTTAAAAACACGAGGGACTACTACCTGGGAGTCTGTAGGCCTTGAGCACTCGAGGGGGACACCGTCTGGTCCTGCAGCTTTGTTGGAGTCAAAAAGACAACTGACAAATGCTTTGAATAAGACAAAGGCTGTCAAACACAAGCCGATATAAAAAGATAAAAAATAAAGCAGAAATGTTGTCATCATACGTGACTTCCCCACATGTCTGCAGTTCTTGTTTTAATCAGGTGATGATGGACGGGAAGCAGCGCTGCGTGAAGCTCTCTGTCCAGCCGTCCAGAGGACTCGTAGATGAGAAGTTTGTGGTGCTGGTCCAGAATGTGCTCCCGGGTTTGAACCTGACTGTCCACGCCCTCCATCAGTGTGAAGATGGATACCACTGGCAGGCGTTTGCTCACTACACCGCTGACGCTGTCGGACATGTAAACGGTACAAAGATCAAAGCAGATGGAGAGATTCATCTCAGATGTCTAACAGGTATCGTGAAGGTGTCACCCTCTGCCTTCCAGTCTCCCAGGATTCCAGTGTGGGGGGGACATATTCAGGAGTTGAACCAATGGGTTTACTGTGGAGCCTCCAGCCAGTTACAGGCAGCAAAGCCGGGCTCAGGTCAGAGCAGCTGATAGCGATCAATACAGAATCCATAATCGGTGTCAGAGCTGACTCCAGTGTGATCTCTCAGGATGAGGAAGAAGGACGTCCAGACTCCCATGGTGGTATTGATCTCCGTCTACCAGGGCCACCAGACCGAGGCCTTTGTGGATCAGCGGCCGTTGGCCAGTGTGGTGGTGGAGCGCTGGTACATGGCCCCTGGGGTCCGCAGGATCCCCATCACTGAAGACCAACTCACTGCAACTCTCTTCCTGCCTCCAGGTAGGACGTGACGAGATAACCCTGCAGCTTTGCTTCTGTGCTGCAGGTATTTAAAATGATTCAGAATATGATGAGTCTACAACGTCATGAGAAGATCTCTGCAGACCACTGAGTGGTCCATGAGAGGTCCGTGAGTGGTCCATGAGAGGCCAACGAGTGGTCCACGAGTGGACCATGAGAGGTCCATGAGGGGTCTATGAGTGGTCCAGGAGGGGTCCAGGAGTGGTCCATGAGTGGTCCACGAGAGGTCCACGAGTGGTCCACGAGAGGTCCATGAGAGGTCCATGAGTGGTCCATGAGTGGTCCATAAGAGGTCTATGAGTGGTCCATGAGAGGCCCATGAGTGGTCCACGAGTGGTCCACGAGTGGACCATGAGAGGTCCATGAGGGGTCTATGAGTGGTCCTGGAGTGGTCCATGAGTGGTCCACGAGTGGTCCACGAGAGGTCCATGAGTGGTCCGTGAGAGGTCCATGAGAGGTCCATGAGTGGTCCATGAGTGGTCCATTAGTGGACCATGAGAGGTCCATGAGGGGTCCAGGAGTGGTCCATGAGAGGTCCATGAGTGGTCCACGAGAGGTCCACGAGTGGTCCACGAGAGGTCCACGAGAGGTCCATGAGAGGTCCATGAGTGGTCCATGAGTGGTCCATAAGAGGTCCATGAGTGGTCCATGAGGGGTCCTTGAGTGGTCCATGAGAGGTCCATGAGTGGTCCACGAGTGGTCCACGAGAGGTCCACGAGTGGTCCATGAGAGGTCCATGACAGGTCCAGGAGTGGTCCATGAGAGGTCCATGAGTGGTCCATGAGTGGTCCATGAGTGGTCCATGAGAGGTCCATGAGAGGTCAATGAGTGGGAGCTGCAGCACAGAAACAAAACTCACTCCGTTCTACAGTACATGGCCCCTGGGGTCCGCAGGATCCCCATCACTGAAGACCAACTCACTGCAACTCTCTTTCTGCCTCCAGGTAGGACGTGACGAGATAACCCTGCAGCTTTGCTTCTGTGCTGCAGGTATTTAAAATGATTCAGAAAGTGATGAGTCTACAATGTCATGAGAAGATCTCTGCAGACCACTGAGTGGTCCATGAGAGGTCCGTAAATGGTCCATGAGAGGCCAACGAGTGGTCCACAAGTGGACCATGAGAGGTCCATGAGGGGTCTATGAGTGGTCCAGGAGGGGTCCAGGAGTGGTCCATGAGTGGTCCACGAGAGGTCCACGAGTGGTCCACAGAGGTCCATGAGAGGTCCATGATGGTCCATGAGTGGTCCATAAGAGGTCTATGAGTGGTCCATGAGAGGCCCATGAGTGGTCCACGAGTGGTCCATGAGGGTCCATGAGGTCTATGGGTGGTCCAGGAGTGGTCCATGAGTGGTCCACGAGTGGTCCACGAGAGGTCCATGAGTGGTCCGTGAGAGGTCCATGAGAGGTCCATGAGTGGTCCATGAGTGGTCCATTAGTGGACCATGAGAGGTCCATGAGGGGTCCAGGAGTGGTCCATGAGAGGTCCATGAGTGGTCCACGAGAGGTCCACGAGTGGTCCACGAGAGGTCCACGAGTGGTCCACGAGAGGTCCATGAGAGGTCCATGAGTGGTCCATGAGTGGTCCATAAGAGGTCCATGAGTGGTCCATGAGGGGTCCTTGAGTGGTCCATGAGAGGTCCATGAGTGGTCCACGAATGGTCCACGAGAGGTCCACGAGTGGTCCATGAGAGGTCCATGACAGGTCCAGGAGTGGTCCATGAGTGGTCCATGAGTGGTCCATGAGAGGTCCATGAGAGGTCCATATGTGGTCCATGAGTGGTCCATGAGGGGTCCATATGTGGTCCATGAGTGGTCCATGAGAGGTCCATGAGTGGTCCATGAGTGGTCCATGAGAGGTCCATGAGAGGTCCATATGTGGTCCATGAGGGGTCCATATGTGGTCCATGAGAGGTCCATGAGTGGTCCATGAGAGGTCCATGACAGGTCCAGGAGTGGTCCATGAGAGGTCCATGAGTGGTCCATGAGTGGTCCATGAGAGGTCCATGAGAGGTCCATATGTGGTCCATGAGAGGTCCATATGTGGTCCATGAGTGGTCCATGAGAGGTCCATGAGTGGTCCATGAGTGGTCCATAAGAGGTCCATGAGTGGTCCATGAGGGGTCCTTGAGTGGTCCATGAGAGGTCCATGAGTGGTCCACGAGTGGTCCACGAGTGGTCCATGAGAGGTCCATGACAGGTCCAGGAGTGGTCCATGAGAGGTCCATGAGTGGTCCATGAGTGGTCCATGAGAGGTCCATGAGAGGTCCATATGTGGTCCATGAGTGGTCCATGAGTGGTCAATGAGTGGGAGCTGCAGCACAGAAACAAAACTCACTCCGTTCTACAGCTTCTTATCAGTTCAAATATTTCATATTGATACCAAAACAAATTTCTTGTTTTCAACTCAGATACCTGAACAATACATTTTTTTGGTACCACTGTATAAAAATTTCAGCATACATAGTGTCAATGACTATCAGATCTCACTAGCCAGCTATAATCCTGCCTCGTTGTCTACAAATATATATGGCCCTGGATATTTATTTTGTTAGGTATAAGGTGAGGCTAGTGATGTTAACATCACTTTATTAATTATATTAATACAATGCTGCGACTGCTTCATGCTAACATAGCTCTGATGTGGGACAGACCTATGGACTAGAGCTAATGCTAACAGAGAACTCATCACCCTCCCTGCTGCTAAATCATATTATTACTTTTACAAAACGGTGGTTAAATCAATCATTTAATACACAAAGCTAACTTACCTTGGACCCACATTCAGTTGATTGTGTGGACGGACACAACTGAACCCACAGCCTGAATTTTTTTCAACATTCCAGATAGATGTTTAAACTGGAGCTACTGGTGGTGTTTCCAGGTGGATGTTTAAACTGGAGCTACTGGTGGTGTTTCCAGATGGATGTTTAAACTGGAGCTACTGGTGGTGTTTCCAGGTGGATGTTTAAACTGGAGCTACTGGTGGTGTTTACAGATGTTTAAACTGGAGCTACTGGTGGTGTTTCCAGGTGGATGTTTAAACTGGAGCTACTGGTGGTGTTTACAGATGTTTAAACTGGAGCTACTGGTGGTGTTTCCAGATGGATGTTTAAACTGGAGCTACTGGTGGTGGATGTTTAAAACTGGTGGTGTTTCCAGGTGGATGTTTAAACTGGAGCTACTGGTGGTGTTTACAGATGTTTAAACAGGAGCTACTGGTGGTGTTTCCAGGTGGATGTTTAAACTGGAACTACTGGTGGTGTTTACAGATGTTTAAACTGGAGATACTGGTGCTGTTTTCAGATGGATGTTTAAACTGGAGCTACTGGTGGTGTTTCCAGATGTTTAAACTGGAGCTACTGGTGGTGTTTCCAGATGGATGTTTAAACTGGAGCTACTGGTGGTGTTTACAGATATTTAAACTGGAGCTACTGGTGGTGTTTCCAGATGGATGTTTAAACTGGAGCTACTGGTGGTGTTTCCAGGTGGATTTTTAAACTGGAGCTACTGGTGGTGTTTCCAGATGGATGTTTAAACTGGAGCTACTGGTGGTGTTTCCAGATGGATGTTTAAACTGGAGCTACTGGTGGTGTTTCCAGGTGGATGTTTAAACTGGAGCTACTGGTGGTGTTTCCAGGTGGATGTTTAAACTGGAGCTACTGGTGGTGTTTACAGATGTATAAACTGGAGCTACTGGTGGTGTTTCCAGATGGATATTTAAACTGGAGCTACTGGTGGTGTTTACAGATGTTTAAACTGGAGCTACTGGTGGTGTTTCCAGGTGGATGTTTAAACTGGAGCTACTGGTGGTGTTTACAGATGTTTAAACAGGAGCTACTGGTGGTGTTTCCAGGTGGATGTTTAAACTGGAACTACTGGTGGTGTTTACAGATGTTTAAACTGGAGATACTGGTGCTGTTTTCAGATGGATGTTTAAACTGGAGCTACTGGTGGTGTTTCCAGATGTTTAAACTGGAGCTACTGGTGCTGTTTCCAGATGGATGTTTAAACTGGAGCTACTGGTGGTGTTTACAGATATTTAAACTGGAGCTACTGGTGGTGTTTCCAGATGGATGTTTAAACTGGAGCTACTGGTGGTGTTTCCAGATGGATGTTTAAACTGGAGCTACTGGTGGTGTTTCCAGGTGGATGTTTAAACTGGAGCTACTGGTGGTGTTTCCAGATGGATGTTTAAACTGGAGCTACTGGTGGTGTTTACAGATGTTTAAACTGGAGCTACTGGTGGTGTTTCCAGATGGATGTTTAAACTGGAGCTACTGGTGGTGTTTCCAGGTGGATGTTTAAACTGGAGCTACAGGTGGTGTTTTCAGATGGATGTTTAAACTGGAGCTACTGGTGGTGTTTCCAGATGGATGTTTAAACTGGAGCTACTGGTGGTGTTTACAGATGTTTAAACTGGAGCTACTGGTGGTGTTTCCAGATGGATGTTTAAACTGGAGCTACTGGTGGTGTTTCCAGGTGGATGTTTAAACTGGAGCTACAGGTGGTGTTTTCAGATGGAAGTTTTAACAGGAGCTACTGGTGCTGTTTCCAGATGGATGTTTAAACTGGAGCTACTGGTGGTATTTCCAGATGGATGTTTAACTGGAGCTACTGGTGGTGTTTACAGATGTTTAAACTGGAGCTACTGGTGGTGTTTCCAGATGGAGGTTTAAACTGGAGCTACTGGTGCTGTTTCCAAATGGATGTTTAAACTGGAGCTACTGGTGGTGTTTCCAGGTGGATGTTTAAACAGGAGCTACTGGTGGTGTTTTCAGTTGAATGTTTAAACTGGAGCTACTGGTGGTGTTTCCAGATGGATGTTTGAACTGGAGCTACTGGTGGTGTTTTCAGATGTTTAAACTGGAGCTACTGGTGGTGTTTCCAGATGGATGTTTAAACTGGAGCTACTGGTGGTGTTTCCATATGGATATTTAAACTGGAGCTACTGGTGGTGTTTACAGATGTTTAAACTGGAGCTACTGGTGGTGTTTCCAGATGGAGGTTTAAACTGGAGCTACTGGTGCTGTTTCCAAATGGATGTTTAAACTGGAGCTACTGGTGGTGTTTACAGATGTTTAAACTGGAGCTACTGGTGGTGTTTCCAGATGGAGGTTTAAACTGGAGCTACTGGTGCTGTTTCCAAATGGATGTTTAAACTGGAGCTACTGGTGGTGTTTCCAGATGGATGTTTCAACTGGAGCTACTGGTGGTGTTTACAGATGTTTAAACTGGAGCTACTGGTGGTGTTTCCAGATGGATGTTTAAACTGGAGCTACTGGTGGTGTTTCCAGATGGATGTTTAAACTGGAGCTACTGGTGGTGTTTCCAGGTGGATGTTTAAACTGGAGCTACTGGTGGTGTTTCCAGGTGGATGTTTAAACTGGAGCTACTGGTGGTGTTTACAGATGTTTAAACTGGAGCTACTGGTGGTGTTTCCAGGTGGATGTTTAAACTGGAGCTACCTTGTTGTGTCAGGTTTGGGATGGGTGATGGTGTTCAAACTGGTTTTGAAAAACACAGTTTTTCAATACTTGATGGTCATTGGACCAATACCAGAAAGGTATGGATTTTTGATAGCCAGCCCTACTTTGGCCATTTGGAAGAGAAACACTGAGATCTTCAGGAACTGTTTTAACTGTAGTGTAATTACTGTGTCAGTGAGCTTCCTCACATCTGTAATTGAATATCAATGTTGAATCAAACTGACTAGTAAAGCTGTGTGTTCATTTAGCTGCTTCTGATTCATTAATGCATCATCAAGATGTCTGTAGATGTCTCTAACCCTAACAGTGATAAGAATAAATAGATTCTTCTGGTTCAACCAGCTGCTACTGCTAAAGAACATGAAAAAGACAATTGAAAAACTTTGTAATAACTGTTGTGTTGTCATGACTGTCTGAAGGACCTGGACCCTTCCCTGGAGTCCTGGACCTGTGGGGAAGTGGAGGACAGCTGGTGGAGTATCGCTCAGCACTGTTGGCTTCTCATGGTATGGCCTCGCTTGCCCTAGATTACCTGACGTGTACGGTTGCCATGGAAACAGGGAAGGTGGTGGATAACCAGTACTTTGAGGTGAAGCTGATTAATTTAATGCTTTGATCACCAGAGACCAGGAGAAACGACACAACTCCTCCGTAGTGGATCTTTGAACAGCTTTTATCTTCCATATAAAAGTTGACATTCTGCAATTAAACATTGATATCTAGCAGTAGATCTGCAGGTCTTCCAGTTTAAACATTGATATCTAGCAGTAGATCTGCAGGTCCACCAGTTTAAACATTGATATCTAGCAGTAGATCTGCAGGTCCACCAGTTTAAGCATTGATATCTAGCAGTAGATCTGCAGGTCCACCAGTTTAAACATTGATATCTAGCAGTAGATCTGCAGGTCCACCAGTTTAAGCATTGATATCTAGCAGTACATCTGCAGGTCCTCCAGTTTAAACATTGATATCTAGCAGTAGATCTGCAGGTCCGCCAGTTTAAACATTGATATCTAGCAGTAGATCTGCAGGTCCACCAGTTTAAACATTGATATGTAGCAGTAGATCTGTAAGTCCACCAGTTTAAACATTGATATCTAGCAGTAGATCTGCAGGTCCACCAGTTTAAACATTGATATCTAGCGGTAGATCTGCAGGTCCTCCAGTTTAAGCATTGATATCTAGCAGTAGATCTGCAGGTCCTCCAGTTTAAGCATTGATATCTAGCAGTAGATCTGCAGGTCCATCAGTTTAAACATTGATATCTAGCAGTAGATCTGCAGGTCCTCCAGTTTAAACATTGATATCTATCAGTAGATCTGCAGGTCCATCAGTTTAAACATTGATATCTAGCAGTAGATCTGCAGGTCCACCAGTTTAAACATTGATATCTAGCAGTAGATCTGCAGGTCCACCAGTTTAAACATTGATATCTAGCAGTAGATATGCAGGTCCACCAGTTTAAACATTGATATCTAGCAGTAGATCTGCAGGTTGTAAGATCCCCCAGTTTTGGTTCAGTCTCTGACTAGCAGAGTCTATCACCGGGACCAGCTCTCCATCCTACGGGTAAGAAGTTGCAGTCTAGGAGAGGTTCCTCACTAGATTTCCTCAACTTATTTAAGCTGGTGTCGAGGAGATACACCTAGCTCTCACTGCCTACTTCCAAACGTATGTCCCGCTCACTCCAATAACTGTCCTCAGAGGAATAGCCGGGTGGCTCGAAGTCCAGCTATCGGTCACGTCTGTTAACGGCAGCTCTCCTCTCACGATCTGGGCTCTTGTTACAGGCTAGGAAAACTTTAGTGGCTCGGACAGCAAGCCCCAGGGACAATTTGACAATATTGTGACTAAAAATAACCCATAAGAACCCGTGTGTTAGTGCAGAGGCATAAACAAGTCTTCAAAATTCTGGATACAGATGTAATGTCCACAACGACGTCTTATGATAGTTTTTATATTTATTAAAGCAGATTAGCAAGGTTAAGCAACAGCATTGATTGGTTAAACAATTCTAATTCTAAAAAGGCAAATTAAAGCTGTGGCTTACTGATCAGTTCATCTGGTTGGTCAAGGACAGGCTGAGTGACACATGTGGCCATCATGCGTTTTCAAGGTAGCTGGGCAGGGAGGGAGAGAGAGAGCTCAAACGATGAGGCCTGCAGGTATGCTGATTCGGCCCCTCCTCCTTGCTAGCGGTGAGCTAGGCTAACCAAAAAGGCTCCAATTATTCCTTCAAGAATTGGGAAAAATTCGTCGATCCTGTTCCAAGCGTCTTTCTGTCTTCTTTTCTTGAAGTAATTCCTTCCAGTTAATCCTCCAGATGGGGGTTGCTCGTCCAGGTCCCAGCTAGTCCTTCTCTTCTGAAGTCGCTCCAGGAATCCACACAGAGTCCCTCTGCCTTCTCTTTTTATGCGCTCTCTCTCTCTCTCTCCTTCTCTCGTCCAGCCTGCCCCCAGCCCCGAACTGTTGATTGGTTCTCTCACCTTTGCATATGCATACATAATTTCCCTCAAACTCACATGACACTTCTGATTGGTTATTCACATATACAGAGGCGTGCATAATTTTACATAATCCGTCCTTTACATCATGCATAACTCACAGGCCACGTCCCACAATGACTTCATATGTTTACAGATTTGGCAGGGGCGTTCACCTTAATCATCATGACATCATGGCACCACCACCAGACTCACAAGGTCACTTTGTTTACTTGGCCATATAGCTCGTTAAGCTAAAGCTTATCAGCTAACGCTAATCCTTATTCAATGATTTATACCTCACATCTGTCTTACAATGTCCTTAATTGAGCCATGGCTGGATTGATTCAGCCTTAACCACAGAATGTGCGCCTCATTTCATTTTTTTCTGCACAGTCCATAGTCACGGCGTCAATGCTGAGGTCAGCGTGCCCCCCGCTACTGTCCGCACCTGGGTGACTGTTTTTTTTTGTCATTGTTGTGTCTTGGTGGCCCGGAGCTGGCAGAATTGTTTTGAAATTCGGCTTTGTTGACATTCCAAATGAGGAACATGCGCTCCGCTCTGTCTCTGTCCGTCGTGACCCAACAAAAATAAGTTTTTCTTTTAACATACACTAACTAACACAGATCTATTACCAAAATTATTGACTAGAATCACACACACATTTCATACATTTCATTGATTAGGAATTGCTTACAAATCACGTAATTCACCTCTTCTTCTGTTACTTCACTTGTTTAGACTAGTACTGGCTTGTGTTTACATTACATCACCTGCTACTGCATGATCTCTTCTCCTGTTTTGATAAACATATCCGTTGTTTTTATTCCACTGGGCACACAGTGACCTTCAACAGCTTACCTCAGCCGCTGACAGCACAGACGCCCAGTGTCTTGATCCAACGAGAAATAAATCATAGATTTAATAATACATCTTTCTGATCATTGAATAATGTGATTACAAATCACATTAATTACCACTTTTCTGTTAATCCCCTACATTATATCAGTAAAATCTCATCAACAAAGCTGGGATAATTCCAACTTCACCTGGGTCACTTGACAAGGTCCACCAGTTTAAGCATTGATATCTAGCAGTAGATCTGCAGGTCCACCAGTTTAAACATTGATATCTAGCAGTAGATATGCAGGTCCACCAGTTTAAACATTGATATCTAGCAGTAGATCTGCAGGTCCATCAGTTTAAACATTGATATCTATCAGTAGATCTGCAGGTCCACCAGTTTAAACATTGATATCTAGCAGTAGATCTGCAGGTCTTCTAGTTTAAACATTGATATCTAGCAGTAGATCTGCAGGTCCACCAGTTTAAACATTGATATCTAGCAGTAGATCTGTAAGTCCACCAGTTTAAACATTGATATCTAGCAGTAGATCTGCAGGTCCATCAGTTTAAACATTGATATCTAGCAGTAGATCTGCAGGTCCACCAGTTTAAACATTGATATCTAGCAGTAGATATGCAGGTCCACCAGTTTAAACATTGATATCTAGCAGTAGATCTGCAGGTCCTCCAGTTTAAACATTGATATCTAGCAGTAGATCTGCAGGTCCACCTGTTTAAGCATTGATATCTAGCAGTAGATCTGCAGGTCCACCAGTTTAAACATTGATATCTAGCAGTAGATCTGCAGGTCCTCCAGTTTAAACATTGATATCTAGCAGTAGAGCTGCAGGTCCACCAGTTTAAACATTGATATCTAGCAGTAGATCTGCAGGTCCTCCAGTTTAAACATTGATATCTAGCAGTAGATCTGCAGGTCCTCCAGTTTAAACATTGATATCTAGCAGTAGAGCTGCATGTCCACCAGTTTAAACATTAATATCTAGCAGTAGATCTGCAGGTCCTCCAGTTTAAACATTGATATCTAGCAGTAGATCTGCAGGTCCACCAGTTTAAACATTGATATCTAGCAGTAGATCTGCAGGTCCACCAGTTTAAACATTAATATCTAGCAGTAGATCTGCAGGTCCTCCAGTTTAAACATTGATATCTAGCAGTAGATCTGCAGGTCCACCAGTTTAAACATTGATATCTAGCAGTAGATCTGCAGGTCCACCAGTTTAAACATTGATATCTAGCAGTAGATCTGCAGGTCCACCAGTTTAAACATTGATATCTAGCAGTAGATCTGCAGGTCCACCAGTTTAAACATTGATATCTAGCAGTAGATCTGCAGGTCCACCAGTTTAAACATTGATATCTAGCAGTAGATCTGCAGGTCCACCAGTTTAAACATTGATATCTAGCAGTAGATCTGCAGGTCCACCAGTTTAAACATTGATATCTAGCAGTAGATCTGCAGGTCCACCAGTTTAAACATTGATATCTAGCAGTAGATCTGCAGGTCCACCAGTTTAAACATTGATATCTAGCAGTAGATCTGCAGGTCCACCAGTTTAAACATTGATATCTAGCAGTAGATCTGCAGGTCCACCAGTTTAAACATTGATATCTAGCAGTAGATCTGCAGGTCCACCAGTTTAAACATTGATATCTAGCAGTAGATCTGCAGGTCCACCAGTTTAAACATTGATATCTAGCTGCAAATCTCCAGGTCCTCCAGTCAGCAGTTTGATATTAATTAACAGATGCCACTGCAAAGGATTTTTCTTTTTCTTCTGTTTCTTCTTATTCTTCCATTTCCACCAGAAATATGGCACTTTTTACAGCCTGCAGTTCTGAGAAAAACCTAAGAAAAACATCAAAACAACCGGCTCCATTGGGATCGGTGTGCTATGACGTTTGGTTGCGATCCGTCGAGCAAAAAAAAAGCCTCATTGAAACAAATGAGGTTTGGCTCAATTCTTGAGAAATTAGTTAAAAACCCAGCTGGAGCGTAATAGCTCGTCCATATTTCATCATAGAGACATCATCCAACACACACAGCTGCGTTCTATCTACAGATCCAGTCAGTTAATGCATGTTTTTTACACACACAGGGGAGTTTATCTGTCAAAATGTGGACCCATGTTCTTGCAATGTTCTTATCATGGGGACCTCTTAGTCTTGACCAACTTTTTGCCTTGTTGCTAACAGACACCATGAGCTGTTAGCGTTTGCTTGCTGAATTGGTCAGGCAGCTGCTCAATTAATATTATTCTACATATCTGCAGTCACTGACTATGATATGTTAGCCATTAGAATATGTTAGCAGGGATGCTAACCTAAAAAGAACAGCCATACAACTGAAGTTAATTTAAGGAACCTTGAATCATAGACGCTTTAGAATCTGCTACTCTTTAGCACTTTAAATGACAAGCAGTTTTGCACCCCTTTTTTTCAGAAATTTTCTGATTTATTATTGATATTAATGTGATTGTTTTTATCTGATCTTATTTATAGTTTTTATAAATGAATAATATTCATGTTTGTATATCAGACATTAGTTGAAAAATACTTTCATATTTCAGTTATAGACTGAAGTTTTATTTCATATCACTGTTTTCTGTTTTATGGTATTTCTCCTCTCTCTCTGTCCTGTCTCTTCCCTCTTTTTCTTTCTTTACCCAGCTGGTCTTCATCAGGAAGGTCCCCCCATATGATCCAGGTCCTGATCAAGGTTTCTCCCTCCTAAAGTGGAGTTTTTTCTTGCCACTGTTTGGCTTAAAGGTTTTTTTTTTCTCCCTCTGTGGGAGTTTTTTTTTTTTTAATCTGTCATTATCCTTGTTTAGGATTCAATGTTATTCTTTAATGATATTTGCTCAGCGGTCATGATCTGGGTCTCTGTAAAGCACCTAGAGACAATTGACATTGTAACAGACGCTATACAAATAAAATTGAATGGAACTGAATTGAATTTTCATGATAATGATTCCAGAAATGATAGGTTTATTATTTGATAGAATCAGTAATAGTCCAATACAGCTGATCTATAACTGGAACATAGATGTTTCCATAGCAACCAGATTATGATGCTGATGAAGGTACCTTCCTGAGATAGTTCTGTTGATGTGGGCAGACTGGTACTGTAGGGGAGGAAAAGATTTAGAGATATTTACCTATTATCTCCCCACGACACGTTCTGTCTTTCCAGTGTCAAGATCAGGTTTAATCAAAATAAAGTAATAAATTTATTCAATCTGACTCAATTTGATTAAAAATAATTTTACCATGAAATATGTATTAGATTTATTAGTTAACCAGTAGTTAAGAAGACAAGCATTTTAAGAATTAAATTCTGCGGTTAAGAGATCTGACATCAGTCTTAGTTCAGGGATGGCAGATATGAGTTAAACAAATCACTCAGTGACCTTCTCAACATGAAGAACAGCTCAGATGCCTGGGTTCAAGTATTCAGAGATATTAGAACATGATACTCAATCTTGTCTATTCAATTCAGAGGTTAAGGGTGTGAACAGTGTCCAGTGATACTTTCCATATAACCAAGGTCTTTGGGATATAGCATTTAGCTAGTCTCTATCTCAGTTCAGGGATGGCAGATATAGACATAAACTGATCAGTGACCTTCTTAACATGAAGAACAGCCCTGACATCTGAGTTGAGATATTCAGAGGTTATAGAACGTATCTAAATTATTACAGAACATGATACTCAAAATTTCCCTCTTCAACTCAGAGGTTCAGGTTGTGAGTCTTACCCAGTAATACTTACCATATAACTAAAGACTTAATAGGTAACTGATAATAGATCCTTTGCTACTTAGAACAAAAGTCTCAACAGACAATATTAAAAATAATAGTTATCATGCCATTGTTATTGTTAGGTCCAAAACAGAAATACAGCCAACAAAATGATCTGACACACGTGATCTGGGAGCTCTGCTAGGCAGATTAACTCAAAGAGGGAGGTTCTTGTTCTTTCCTTTAAATACCCAACCAGAACAAATACACTTTTTAATTCTATCAAATAGGAATTTACATGCTGATCACATCTGGAGACCTTTTGATTATGACCACCAAACCCTTTATACTTCTCACATTGAGCCCATATAACAGCAACCTAACCCACTTTTTAGTGCAGAAAGTGAAAGACAAGCATCTTCTAAAAACCTGTAAGCCAAGTTATAAAACAAGTTAGATGTCATAGAGAGAAATTAAACATATTTACTGGATGAGATATCTCCATTGTGTTGGTTTACCCTGGGTATACATTTCCTTTTCATTTCTTGCCATTATTATATTTATGCTTTAAAACAGTGGTTCTCAAACTTTTAATACTGTGTACCACCTGAGAGACTGTTCAGCTCTCTGAGTACCACCACAATAACCAGTTTTAAATTATAGCCATATATGCCTTCTAAATTAGCTTTAAACACACAGGAGAGATGTTTATTCCGTATTGTGGTTATTTATTACCTGAATTGTTACTTTACTGAATCAGACATTTACAACTCTGTCCGACATTTCTCACATACTCATACCTGGCTTTGGCCTCAATGACCAATAACCCCAGGTTATAATAACCGCAGACGAAAACAACTTTTTCTGATTCGGAAACGGATGATACAGGAAGGTAAGAGAGCAGTTATTGCTGTAGATAAATTATACATTGATGGACAATTGTTTAAAAATATGGACATCACCCCTTGGCTTTACTGACACTCTTCCAGCATTAATATATGAATGGTTTTCATAACCAAAATAAGTAAATTCTTACTCCCACAGCTATTTTGACACAATATATAAGGTCCTCATATTCCTTTTCACTCTTATTTCACGCAGCTGTTGAGATTTTATGCTTGATCAGTCACATGTCTTTTTACTTTTTCTTTTTTCTTTTTCTGTCTTGTGTTCTTTTATTTGCACATTTGTATGTTTTACAATGTTTCATGATTTTTGTACAAGCATATACACCCTCACATAGATTTATAATAATACATGTACATAGTCACACACCCACATACACATTCATTCTGTTTTGTGGTTTGCACACACATACAAGGAGTACACACACATGCTCATTAACGTGCACACACAGCTACTCTACTATGGTTAGCTTACAGAAACACTTTGAGAAAGAGTGGGCATCTTTCCTAAAAATAAATTATTCTTCAAATTCATCACCCGTACTACTATGGGAAACAGGTAAGGCAGTATTACGGGGAAAAATCATATCGTACTCTGTCCATAAAAATAAGATGGAAAAAGAAGAAGAACTCCAATTAGAGCAAAAGATTAAAAAACTCAAAATATTAAACACAAGCAACTCAACAGAAGAATCTCAGAAGGAGTTACAGAAATATCAGGTTCAATTAAATAAGATAATAAGCAAAAAAACTAAATTCTCAATCCATAGACTCCGCCAGGAAAAAATTCATCATGACAGCAAGTCAGTTAAATATTTGGCTAATCAAATCTGTTGGAGCCAAAGTTATAATTTTGAAACTTGAAGCGCTGTTTAAATTATTACTTTATTTTCTGAAAATTTGATTGACTGAATTATTTGTTCATCAGGCTTGCCGAGACCTGCAGCCCTGCAGCCAGACGATCAGCTGATTGTCAGAGATGGTGTCATGACTACCAGCTGATCGTCATGTAGCTGATTGCAGCCACAGGTCTATCATCTGGTTTGTGTGTGTGTATATATATGTCAAAGGCAGTAGGTGAGTGCTGCTCTTTTTTGGTTTAGTAGACACACGGTTTTTTGACCGCTGGAATAAGTATAAGTTTATTTCTGGAATTGTTTGATAGCAATGTGCCCACTTGCTCCTTGACGCTTCTGTTCCTGCCACCGGTAAGAAAGTTTTGCTTTGAGTATATCTTTATCGACGAAGACATGGACAATAAATTAAACAAAAAGGAATCGTGGACTCTGTTTCTGACTTAAGCGCGTCAATCATAAGGCTCAAACCAAAAAAGAGACACGTCAGGATTTTGCATTTTTAAAATCAAATGGAATAAAGAAAAAGCAATGATTCCCACTATTAAGGGCTCAGCAGGGAAGCCTAACAGTTCACCACAAGAAATTAATAAAATATTTAGACTTTTACGCTAACATAGAATGAACATAGAATAACCCAGGACATGATATGACTCATTTCTCAATAAGATTAAACTCCCTCAACTTAACAAAGAACAAATTGACAAACTTGATGAACCACTCACAGATAATGAACTTTTAACTGCCCTTAATCTCATGCCAAATAATAAACCACCAGGACCTGATGGCTTTCCTGCCAAATTCTATAAACATTTTTGGAAGATCTTAGCACCTCTATTCATCAGAACAATAGCTGAAATAAAACAAAATTAAAGATTTCCAGCCCATATGAATTCAGCTGTTATTTCACTTCTTCCCAAACCCAACAAAGACCCAACACTTCCATCAAATCACCGTCCTATCTCTCTGATAAATGTGGACTTGAAAATCATTAGCAAAGCTCTAGCTCACAGAATAGAAAGTCACCCCTTATATCATCCATCCAGATCAAACTGGAATTATTAAAGGAAGACAGGCCTCCTGTAACACATGCAGGCTAATTGACTTAATTCATTATTAATCTTTACATAAGGCACTATTGTAGCTACTTTAGATGCAGAAAAAGCCTTTGATTGAGTCAATTGGAAATTCTTCTTCTCTACATTGAAAAAATTTGTCTTTGGAGAATCATTTATTAATTGGATCAAGGTCCTGCACAACTCACCAACAGCCACTGTTACCACCAATGGAATTACATCACAGAGCTTTACGTTGCATAGAGGAACCAGGCAAAGATGTCCACTCTCTCCTTCTTTATTTATTATATTCATTGAACCCTTAACATCCGCCATTCGTCAGAACCTTCTCATCTCAGAAATCCATACAGCTCAAACGCACCATAAGGTCAGCCTATATGCTGATGATATTTTACTTTTCTTACAAAACCCTCAATCATCTCTACAAGAAGTAGTAAATCTCAGTCATTTATTTCCCAAATCACTGACTACTCAATAAACTGGAGTAAGTCATCTATACTCCTATTGAATGAAGCTGAATGGAATGAGACAGCCCAGACATCAGCTAATTCTCTAAGCACAGGTCACATCTTTTATTTAGGTATCAAAGTTTCTTCCAGGCTGTCAGAACTTATTGGACTCAATTTCACCCTATTATTAAAAACAGTAAATGACGATCTTCAACGCTGGATGAATTTACCTCTATCCATATGGGCAGAACAGCATTAATTAAAATGACAATTCTCCCTAAAATAAATTATTTATTCTCAATGATTCCAACCCAACCTACTTGTACTTGGTTTAAATCTTTAGATTCAATTATTACTAAATTCTATTGGAAGAATAAAACAACAAGGATCAAACTAGCTACTTTGCAAAAGCCTAAATGTCAGGGAGGCTTAGAGGCTCCACATTTCTATCATTGCTCTCTCGCAAACCAACTCCAATATAATCTACAAATGGATTTATCCCAGTCTGTCAGACAACTGCTGGCTGGACATCGAAGAAATGCTCTGTAAAGAACTTAAGACATCCCTTTTCGTAGTCAATCCATCAAATGTCATCCATGCTTCAAAGCAACAACAATAACTTCTACTCTGACCACCTGGTGGAAATTCTTCAAAGTCACAAACTCAACCTTTGCAATGTCTACTTTCACACCCATCTGGAGCAACCCTGACTTTGTAAGTAACAAAAAAGCCAATAAAATTTCATGCATGAGCTGAAAAGGGCATTTCCCATCTGAAACGTATCTTTCAATCCAGCAGTCTGGTATCATTTTCTTACCTGATCCAGCAGTATGGCATTGGGAACAATCAGTTTCTGGAATATCTAAAATTGAAATCAGCTGTTCAAGCTAAAATTTTCAGCGATCAGTCAATCTTTGTCTTGCAGCTACAGATTTAATCAATACCTCTACTACAAAAATATCCTGTCAAAAATATACAAAATAATAGCATATTCAGACAAGACTATGTCCCTCCCGTCAATAAAATAGGAAAAAGATCTGTCTATTTCTCTAGACACTGAATTCTGGACTCAGATCTGCAAAAATATATTTTTTATGACGAAAAACGCCATCTTACAAACGATCCAAAACAAAACTCTACATAGAAGTCATTACACAAGACAAAAAAAGGTTCAAAATGCGATTTACACCAGAGACTTGTCCGTACTGCACACAAAACACACCTGACACATACACACGTGGACAAAATTGTTGGTACCCCTCAGTTAAAGGAGGAAAAACCCACAATTCTCACTGAAATCACTTGAAACTTACAAAAGTAACAATAAATAAAAATTTATTGAAAATCAAATAATCAAAATCAGCCATCACTTTTGAATTGTTGATTAACATAATTATTTAAAAAAAACAAACTAATGAAATAGGGCTGGACAAAAATGATGGTACCCATAACTTAATATTTTGTTGCACAACCTTTTGAGGCAATCACTGCAATTAAACGATTTCTGTATTTGTCAATGAGCGTTCTGCAGCTGTCAACAGGTATTTTGGCCCACTCCTCATGAGCAAACTGCTCCAGTTGTCTCAGGTTTGATGGGTGTCTTCTCCAAATGGCATGTTTCAGCTCCTTCCACAGATGTTCAATGGGATTCAGATCTGGGCTCATGGAAGGCCACTTTAGAATAGTCCAACGCTTTTCTCTCAGCCATTCTTGGGTGTTTTTGGCTGTGTGTTTTGGATCGTTGTCCTGTTGGAAGACCCATGACCTGCAACTGAGACCAAGCTTTCTGACACTAGGCAGCACATTTCTCTCCAGAATGCCTTGATAGTCTTCAGATTTCATTTTACCTTGCACACATTCAAGACACCCTGTGCCAGATGCAGTAAAGCAGCCCCAAAACATTACTGAGCCTCCTCCATGTTTCACCGTAGGGACAGTGTTCTTTTCTTCGTATGCTTGGTTTTTGAGTCTATGAACATAGAGTTGATGTGCCTTACCAAAAAGCTCCAGTTTGGTCTCATCTATCCAAAGGACATTCTCCCAGAAGCTTTGTGGCTTGTCAACATGGATTTTTGCAAATTCCAGTCTCGCTTTTTTATGATTTTTTCAGCAGTGGCGTCGTCTCCCATGAAGTCCACTTTGGCTCAAACAACGACGAATGGTGCGATCTGACACTGATGTACCTTGGCCTTGGAGTTCACCTTTAATTTCTTTGGAGGTTGTTCTGGGCTCTTTGGATACAATTCGAACGATCCGTCTCTTCAATTTGTCATCAATTTTCCTCTTGCGGCCACGTCCAGGGAGGTTGGCTACTGTCCCGTGGGTCATGAACCTCTGAATAATATGAGCCACTGTTGTCACAGGAACTTCAAGCTGTTTAGAGATGGTCTTATAGCCTTTACCTTTAAGATGTTTGTCTATAATTTTTTTTCGGATGTCCTGGGACAATTCTCTCCTTCGCTTTCTAATGTTCATGTTCAGTGTGGTACACACCTTTTCACCAAACAGCAAAGTGACTACTTGTCTGCCTTTAAATAGGCAGACTGACTGATTATGAGTTTGGAAACACCTGTGATGTCAATTAAAGGACACACCTGAGTTATTCATGTCACTCTGGTCAAATAGTTTTCAATCTTTTATAGAGGTACCATCAATTTTGTCCAGCCCTATTTCATTAGTTTGTTTTTTTAAATAATTATGTTAATCAACAATTCAAAAGTGATGGCTGATTTTGATTATTTGATTTTCAATAAATTTTTATTTATTGTTACTTTTGTAAGTTTCAAGTGATTTCAGTGTGAATTGTGGGTTTTTCCTTCTTTAACTGAGGGGTACCAACAATTTTGTCCACGTGTGTATATTCATGCCACCTGGAACTGCACTCCCATTAAATATTTTTGGATAGAAGTTACCAAAACATTATCTCATTTTCTGGGCTGTCTCATCCCATAATCCCCCTCACTTTGTCTTCTAGGAGATTTATCAGAACTCAGTCTGGATCCAACTAAGAACAAACTCCTCCTATAGCCCTAACTATCGCCAAGAAAACTATCTTCATGAGCTGGAAATCGAGGAACAAGATACACTTATCTGTTTGGAGAAACTTGTTATCAGACTACGGGCCCTATCTTGCAACTCCTGCTACCCAATACCCAATACCCATTACCTCCAGATTTCAGATTTAGGAGCCTCTGCCAACCGTACCGCAATCTTCCACCTCCCAAAACCTGCCACCCATTATGCCGACTCCCTTACGCACATTGTGGGCGCGGCAATGGGCGTGTCTCTTGCGCTTTCCACAAATTCGTTATCTTGCGGTACCTGTATCTCGCAGATTTTGGGTATTGGGTAATTGGTGGCCAATACCCAAAATCTGCGAGATACAGGTACCGCAAGATACCGAGTTTGTGGAAAGCGCAACCGGCATGTCGGCGCGTAAAAGAGCGCGTCCAAATCCTGCCATTGCGCGTCCACCCAGTCACATGTGGACTGCACAACCGGCTCTACCTCTCGATTATGCATCATTGTATTACTTGCATACGTTATTATTCTCTTAAGGGCAGATGATTTCTGTACAGCTGTGGCATGATCTCATTCAGATGTTTGCTGTGGAGGAAACGAGGAGATCACAAAACTCTGTTGTGGAGTTTCTTGTACTGTACGCCTCCCTCTGACCCTGGAGTCACCTGAGATGCGCTCACTGGTAGAAGGTAGATGTCATCATACGTGTTCCTCTAGCTCAATGCTCATCCAATGATCAATTCTGCAGTATTTTAAAAAGCACCGTTCCCAGCGGCTATGCGTCTTGGCGCAGCTGTGCGTCTTTGCGCAGGGGATATGTTCAAGATAACTCAAAAAGTTATGGATGGATTTTGATGACATTTTCAGGAGTTGTCAGAAATATGAAAAGGAATAACTGATTTTATTTTGGGTAGGGAAGGAGTTCTGGAATTTTAAGAGTTTAATTCTCTCAGATGTAAAAAAGGAGGATTCGAGGGTTGGCAGCCAAACCAACAATCCAGGGGACGACGAATGCAAGGAGGTGGCACTGCGAATGGCTGGATCAGGCGTTTCTATGGGAAGATCTGGAGACGAGTCTGGTTGAATGATGACTGAATAGGTACAGGTGTGCAGTGCCACACCTGGGCTGCTCGTCGGCTGGGAAGGTGAAACATAGGTGGATCTGAGTGTCTATGTAGAGGATTAAAGGTGGAGCAGTGGGTTGTGCGCAGGAGCCCCATGGAAGGTTGCGGTTCACAACCCGGCTTGAGACCGTAACATGCGCTCAATGGGGCCGGAAATTTTGTTTCTCAACATCTCCATTAATTACTGCCCACAGCTCATTAAATTTCACTCAGGTATTGACAATGAAAACCTCTATAAAATTTCAGAGGCTGATCCGGATCTGATCCAGAATTTTAGCGCAATCTGTAAATCGCTATATGGGAGAACTGTTGTGCTTGGCGGAGGTCTGCACTCTCTGAGTGCTTTTCTAGTTAAGAAATGCTTTCCTTGAAGCTCACTGGCTCTATTTTTTTCTGAGCAGTTTGTTGGAACTTCTTGGAGTACAAAAGAAATGATTAAATCATTTGCTCCACATTAGTTAGAGCTAGTTATGTATATATCAGTGCAGAGGAGGAGGAGGAAGGAAGAGGAGGAAGCTCTACAGCAGAGTCCCAGAAGAGCTGCACATGAGAGCTGCTCCGATCTGGGTGAAAAGACGCTCCATAGCGGTTTGCAGGTAGCGCAACCTGCTCTTAAAGGCAATGGCTACTGACGCACTGATTGGTTAAACAGGTGGAATGCCCTAACCACTCCCATGCATATGTGCATACAGGGACGAAAACCCCATTTCATTTTTTTTTGGGGGGGGGGACAATAAACAGTAGAATTTCAGAGAGTAATTCCTGGGGGGGGGCATGAAAAATTACGCGGGTAATTGAACCTGGAGGAGACAGGACTCCTTCAGCCCTGGAAGATAAAGCGGCACCTTCCCTTATGCTTTTTTAACCACGGTTGGATAGCAAGATAGGAAAGTTCAACACTAACAGACGTTTTTGAAAATCATGTCCTCTGTATTTCCTCCCCTTTTCCTCTCTGTCCGCAGTGTCCCCTCTCTTTTCCCTCATCGCTTATCCCTCACCACTATTCTACATACTGGTTTGAGCCTGTTAGCCATCATAAGCTAGGCTATTTGCTTACTGGCGTGCTGAGGCTGATTTCGGACCAAGCAAGAGAAATGTTACTTTCATGTTACAACCTTGAGCTTGTTAAACAAGCGGTGTGATAAATGACTTGCTGGTTTTCATACATCACTCAGTACAGTCTGCTCTCGTGTGCGAGACGATCGTTTGCTCGCTGACACACAGAGCTGCCGGTAGCCCCGCCCGTTAGAAACAGCATGTGGACTAAACCACTTTGAGAAATAGGGGGGTCACAATGTTTCAACAATTAAAAAAAATGGTTTTTACGTTTATAATTTCCAGTGCTTGTGTTGTACTTTTATTGAACATGACTATATTATTATTCAATTGTTTTTGTGTGCTTACAATGATTTTTTTGGGGGGGACAACTTTATGGAAGGGGGGACACGTCCCCTGTGTCCCCCCCGGGATTTCTGCCTATGTGTGCATAATATAGTGGTTGGTGCAGGTAAGATCGTGGTTTTCGGGAGGTGGAAGATTGCGTTCTTTGTGGGGGAACGCCCCTCCTGCCACCTGCTATCCCTTAATATCAGGTTTAAGAGGTTTGGTGCAAGATAGGGCCCTACATCTCTTAAGCTAACTTATTAGCACCTTTCAGTGATATTACTGAACCACAATCTATCTGGTCAGCTTTTATCATCTTTTTTAACATAATTCTCTGACTTCTGAGTAATAATAGCTACAATTACCGATGACATGGTAAAGTTATTTTGATTCCCCTCTTCATCTTACTTGTCTGTGTGCCAATTATCCATATTAACATTAATATTCACATTGGTACATACAAATACATGTCTGTGTTGTAATAACGTTGATATTCTTTGTACTATTGCTAACCCTGTATTAACTAATTCTCCTTTTTTCTAACTGTGCAGTATATTTACTCCCCAAGCTAGCAACCACAAGGAAACCCCAGGCACTAGTGCACGTGTCAAACACCAGGCCTGCGGGCCAAATGTGGCCTGCCACATCATTTTATGTGGCCCTCAAGAGCTTGTGCTTTATTGGCTTAAATTTTAAACCAATATTTTAAGACTTAAAATAAGCTCACAGCGCATATTGACAATAAACTGCATCTCCCACAATGCATTTCGTCGTCACCCACAATGATAACAGTATCTCACCATGACCAAGACATCAAGACGATTTTCAGAACTGATGGACTTCAGAAAAACCTCTACAAAATAACCCCAATATATCCAAGAAAAGAGAAATTGATGCACAAGGAAGGCAGTTTCACGAACGACGGGAAAACGAATACAAGTTTGTACCTCAAGGTGAAAAAACAGTACAGTGATCCCTTATTTTTTGCGGTTAATGGGGACCGGCGCCCCCCCACGAAAATCAAAATCCGCAATTTCGAGCCGGAGCCCCCCAAGCCTCAATAATGTGTTTAAAATATGTTTAAAACCCCCCAAAAAGTAGAGAGGCACTGCAGTGAAACAAGACAAAGGCTCAACTGTGGTCTGTTTCCATCACAGCCTCTGGTCTCTGAACCGTAGTAAACAAACCACTATTTTTGGCTCGTAATTAGCGGCTTAACACGCTGACAACAACAAAGCCAGAAGTCAGGTTTTCTCTACATGGAACGAGCACTTTATTTTGGCACTGCAGGAACTTGTAACATCACACAGGTTGTATTGTTGGGCTCCTGTCGGTTAACAGAGAATGTAAATCTATAAATGCTGGGCTGCTGTTGATGCTCACTTTCATCTAACCCCGTTTTCTTCTGTCGTCCCATTACACACATTACATTACCCATAAGGCCACCTTCTTAAAGGGGCCAGGCTGGCTCACAGCATTTCTTCACTGCGATTTTTAAAAATATTTTAAATCATATATTTCTGAAAAAAATCCGCGAAGCACTAAAACCACGGTACTCAAACCACGAAGTGTCAAGGGATCACTGTATGTCTTTTGTGTTATGAAGCGGTATCAGTCGTGAAAGAGTATAATCTACGTCAGCATTTTAACAACAAACACAGAGCTAAGTATGCTAAATTTATCCTACAAGAAAAACAAAGAATCACTTCTGCTTCTGAAACCAAGGTAATGGATACACTGAGTGATGTTTACAGAGTCCGTTGCCATGGTAACGGACTCTGTAAACATCACCGGTGCGAGAGTAGGTTTACAACCACAAACCCTGAGTTTAATATAATAATGAGTTAAATATTTGAAACTTTAATATATAATAAATGCAGAAACAGTTATTTAACAATATAATAAGGTGCAGTTTAATTTATTTTGATTTACATTGTATTTTATTACATTCATGCTGTCAATCTGGCCCTTCGACGGCAACAATGAGGCTGATGTGGCCCTCAGTGAAAATGAGTCTGATACCCCTGCACTAGTGGATCCCTTGAAGCACAAAGTGCTTCACAGATTAAAAGCAAACTCGCTCCACCCACTCCACCCACCACCAATCTGTCTTCCCCAAGACCAAAGACACAGCACAAGAACACAGACCCCCCCTTCATTTCCACGGGATGCTACCTCTATGCCTACTCACTCCCTTTTAACTTAGCGGTGACCCTTCCGATTTGTTGGGAGCTCTGTGGCTACCCACCCTCTCATAGCTGGGGTCTGTCAGGGCTGGGTGCAAGAACACTCTGTGTTCTGGGGACAATGGATCTTTGAGGGCCTATTTTCTGGGGGTGGTGGTGGTGGACGCTCCCGTGCATGCTGACTGGCCTGGCGGCTGCGGGTGTGACATGGTGTTCCCCTTCCGGTCTCCTCGTCGCTGGGGGCTGGGGTGGTTGCCCCGGCCCTGGGGGAGGTGTGGGGGTTAGGGCTTGCCTGGCCTGTGGGGCGGCCCTGGGACCGTGCCATGTAGGCCTTCTGGTGGTGGGGGTCGGCATGCTCTCATCTCCTTTGGAGGTGGCCCAATCTCTTTGGACAGTGCCCATCTCTTTGGAGGTGGGACTGCCTCTGTGGCAGGCAACTCTGTCAAGTGCTAGGTATGGCTGGTGCTGGGCAGTGTTGGACTGTATGGGTGATCCCCCATGGTGGTGTGGGTGGAGTTGCACTGGCTGTCCGTGGTTGGGTCCTGCTGCAGCTTTCCGTTTCCCGGCAGCTGCTGCCACTCTTATGGGGCACCCCTCCCTGCCCGGACTGCTTTGGGGATTCGGCTCCACTTGTGTCCGGGTCAGGGTGCGAGGCCGTGGGGTTGAGGGTCCAGGTCACGGCCCTGTCCCACCCTGTCCAGTATGTGTTCATACCATGCCTCTTTTTTTTCCACTTAGGTTTTTATTGAAGTTTTTCCTTTTACACGGATACAACAACTAAGTGAATACAAGTAAACACACAAACAAATATAATAATGGGAGTCACTTCCATAACAATCCATCTATCCATTAACTTCCGCTTGGTCCGGAGTCAGGTCGTGGGAGCAGCAGCTTCAGCAGAGAGGCCCAGACCTCCCTCCCCTTGGCCGCTTACACCAGCTCCTCTGGGAGAACCCTGAGGTGCTCCCAGGCCAGCCGAGAGATATAATCTCTCAGCAGGTCCTGGGCCTAACCCGTGGTCTTCTCCCTGTTGGACATGCCCAAAACACCTCTCCAGGGAGGCGCCTGGGGGGCATCCTAGCCAGATGCCCAAACCACCTCAATTGTCTCCTCTTGATCTGAAGAAGCAGCGGTTCATAACCATAAACATTATGAACAGAAGCAGAGACAAAGATCAGCCCTGATGGAGTCCAACTCACTGAAAATGAATCCGACTTACAACTGGCTATGTGGACCAAGCCTTCACTCCATTTGTACAGGGACTGGACAATGGGTCCACCACCCCAGACTCCTGGAGTACCCCCCACAGGACCCCTCGAGGGACACGGTCAAATGCCTTCTCCAAGTCCACAAAACACATGTGGACTGGTTGGGCAAATTCCCATGTTCCCATCAGGACCCTATTCAATTCAATTCAATTCAATTTTATTTATATAGCGTCTGTTACAATGACAATTGTCTCTAGGCGCTTTACAGAGACCCAGAGCATGACCCCCGAGCAAATATCATCAACTAAGATTATATAATTAAATCCAATCAATGATAATGGCAGGTAAAAAACTCCCACGTAGGGAGAAAAAAAAACCTTTATACCAAACAGTGGCAAGGAAAACTCCACTTTAAGAGGAAGAAACCTTGAGCAGGACCAGGCTCATATGGGGGGACCTTCCTGCCGAAGGCCAGCCGGGTAGAGAAAGAAAAGAGGGGAGACAGGACAGAGAGAGGATGTAGGACAGAGAGAAGATGGAGGACAGAAAGAGGATGTAGGACAGAGAGAGGAGAGCACAGAAAAAGTAAAAAATAATAATAAAGAAGTAGTGGAATTGTTGTAGGGTGAATGCAAGCGAGCTATGGAGGGCCCTTGGGCGTGTGGTCAGCGTACCCTAGTGAGGGTATAGAGCTGGTCCAGTGTTGCACGACCAGGACGGAACCCTCATTGATCCTCCTGAATCCGGGATTTGACAATCAGTCAAACTCTTCTCCAGCACCCCTGCATAGACCTTACCAGGCAGGCTGAGGAGTGTGATTCCCCTGTAATTGGAACACACCCTCTGGTCCTCCTTAAAAAGGGGAACCACCACCCCGGTCTGCCAATCCAGAGGTACTGGCCCCGATTTCCATGCAATGTTGCAGTGACGTGTCAACCAAGACAGTCCTACAACATCCAGAGCCTTCAGGAAATCAGGGCGGATCTCGTCCACTCCCGGAGCCCGGCCACTGTGCAGCTTCTTAACTACCTCAGTGACCTCAGCTCCGGTAATGAACAAGTCCACCTCTAAGTCCACAGGCTCAGCATCCTCAACGGAAGACATGTTGGTGGGATTGAGAAGGTCCTCGAAGTATTCCTTCCACCGCTGAACATCTCCAGTTGAGGTCAGCAGCACCCCACCCCCACTATACACAGTGTTGGTGAAGCACTGCTTTCCCCGCCTGAGCCGTCCAACGGTTTGCCAGAATCTCTGTGGAGCCGATCGAAAGTCTTTTTCCATGGCCACACCGAACTCCTCCCACACACGAGTTTTCACCTCAGAGACCACCAAAGCTGCCACCTGCTTGGCCCGCCAATACCTGTCTGCTGATTCTGGAGTCCCACAAGCTAACCAAGCCCGGTAGGACTCCTTCTTCAGTCTGACGGCCTCTCTCACCCGAGGTGTCCACACCGAGTTCGAGGATTGCCGCCACGGCAGGCACCGACGACCTTACGGCCACAGCTCCGGTCAGCCACTTCAGCAATGGAGGCGCGGAACATGGCCCATTCAGACTCAATGTCCCCCGCCTCCCCCGGGATGTGATTGAAGCTCTGCCGGAGGTGTGAGTTGAAGATCTTTCTAACAGGTTCCTCTGCTAGACGTTCCCAGCAAACCCTCCATAACTCCCATAACATGTGTCCAAATTTTACTTTCTTTTGTTCAATCAAGTCTTTTGTTTTGTCGCCGTTCATTCATATATTCTGTCCATCTCGTCCATTTTTCTTCGAACTGGGCTTCTTGTAGTCTCAGGTGGTGTATCATTTGACAGTTGAGTCCATTGGTCTTGTGTTGGGACATCTTCTTTTCCCATTTTTTTGTGATAGCTTTTTTTTAGCTGCTGTTAGTAATAGTTTTACCAGGTATCTGTCCCTTGTTCTTATATTTTCTTCACTTAAGTTACACATATACAGTACTATACCCGACATTGGAATCCTATATCCAAGTATTTTCAATAGTGTATCGTGTAGCATGTTCCAATACCGTTTGATTTTATCACATTTCCAGAAAATATACAAGTGATCCGCATTCATTACTCCACAGTCTCTCCAAAAGGGTACATTTTTGTCCAACCGTTTACTCTTGACCTTGGGTGAAATAAAAAATCAAATCAGATTTTTCCAGGAGAACTCCCTCCAGATCTGTGACCTAGTGGATGTATGGTAGATTTTACACATATTTAGCCACTCTTCATCTGTAATTTTTACCTGAAAAATTTACCTGATTCCCATTTTTCTTTTATATATTTAGTTGAATGTTTATTTAGTATCAGTTTTTTTTATATAACCTACATATAATTCTACCTTTGGTTTGTATGTGCCGATTATGAGTTGGATCACACCATTCACTTCTCCGGAGGGGTCCATCCTGATCTCTTTCATTAAGTAATCTCTAAGTTGTAGATATCTATAGAATTCATGTTTATCCAAATCATACTTTTCTTTTATATTTTGGAAACTCTCCAGCTGTCCATTCTTCACGAGCACACACCATGCTGTGATTCCCTTGGTTTCCCACTGCTTGAAACCTTTCTCATGTCTAGCTGGTTTGAATTTGCCATCATATGCCACCCACTTTAATAAATTGACCTCTTTCTGGATCTTATATTTTTTTATTATGTTGAACCATAATTTTAGTGTGAACATTGTAATTGGGTTTACTTGGTCTTTCATCACCTTGTATGTGTCCTCATCTCCTAAAATACTCTGTAGTGGGTATTCGCCAAGCCGTGTTTCCATCTCTTTCCACTTTGCAATCTAGTCAGGTTTACACATTCCAACAATATACCTCAACTGGGCTGCTTGATAGTATGCTTTTAAGTTTGGAAGTCCCATCCCACCTTCATCCTTCGGCAGCTGGAGAGTCTCCAATCTTATTCTAGGCTTTCTTCCAGCCCACACAAACCTTGAAGAGATTCTGTTCCAGCTCATAAGATGAGCCTGTGGGACCTCCGCTGGTAGGGATTGGAATAGGTACAGGAGCCTTGGCAAAAGATTCATCTTGATTATCTGTATTCGTGAGCTGAGATCTAGTGTTAGTGCCAAGGCACGGCCTCGGGCACGCATTGGGGCACTCCACCCCTGCAGTTACTTTGATATCTGGCCCACCATGGTATTTCTTTCCATCTGGATCCCCATAAGAGGTGGTGACCCCTAGGGCTGGAGGATCTGTGGGGGGCGGCTCTGGGCCCCGCCCTGTGGGTTTGGTGTGTCCCTTCCCTTGGCATCCTTTGCGGCGGGGGGGGTTTATGCCTTGCCCTCTGTGGGACGGTGGTACTGTTGTGGGGCGGGCGGGGTCACCCTTCCCCTGCCCTCGTACCGTACCCGCAGCGTTGGTGGTATGTTCTGGTGGTGCAGGCTGGTGTCTTCCTGGACTGTGGACCTCTCCACCTATCTTTTGCCTCTGGTGTGAGGGGGGAGACTTGTTGCCTTGTCTGGGCTTGTGGCAGTGGGAGGGGTGGATGGGCTGGATGGCACCTGTTGGGTCTGTAGGGAAATCCAATACACTAGTGGAGGTCTGCCGCATGACACCGGCCCAACACTTCAGTACTGACTAGGGATGTCCCAATCACGTTTTTTGGGTCCCGATCCGATTCCGATCTTTTAATTTTGATGATCGGCCGATTCCTGATTTTTCCCGATCCGATTTCACTTTTTTTTAATGGGCAAACAGAGTTTAATTTCCCATGCATTTTATTTCCTGTGTACATTAATAAATAGGCCTGCATCCAAGCTGAGATTAATAGCTTTTATCATCTCATAAAATAAACAATAACTTATTTAAACACTCTTCTTTCTTTCTTTTTTGTTTGGGAGAATTATTATAAAACACATTTAGTTACAGAACAGTGACTGTTCAACAGTCTCAGTACTAAAGAACATAGCACTTCCATTTAAATAGCAGCAGGTGAACTTGGCTAGCAGTTTAAGGCAATGAAAACACTAGCAGAAGTCTTTGCAATCAATGAAATCACATCAGAATAAAAATAACATAAAATATTAACTTAACTTCTTTCAAGACCCGCTGCACATGTTCGCGAACCTTTGTGTCCTTTGTCGTTCATGTAATGACGCGAACGAGGCTCCAGGTAATTAATGAGCCGGTTAAATGCCTTGTATTCCACATACTGAATGGGCCGGTCATCCTCAGTAATACATTCCGCGATTAGCTCGGTGATTTTTCTGTATTTCTCCGAGTCTATCGGGAGTTTGTCCTTTCTTTTAAAAGTTTCACAGAGCGTTTGCTGCCGAAGCTGGTGCCGACAAGCTGGTGCCGACGCCTGACAGAAGGCTGCGTGATCGGTGCTGCGCGCTTTTTTAAGTGTCTGATTAAATTGGTGGTGTTGTAAACTCTCTTCTTACTTACCCCTCGTGATATCTCAGCCTTCCACACGTTGCAAGTCGCAGTCGAAGCGTCGGTCTTTGTAATTTTATAGCGCTGCCACACTGCTGACATTTTTGCTAAAGTTTAGCCTGACGCCGCCAGTCTTGAAACTTTTAAGGTGGATACAGGACAGCGCTGCTGGGAAACCTCATTTCAGTGCAAATTATTAAATGTATATAGTTAAAAAATATTTTTGTTTGTGTAATATGATTACTTTATTAATTTGTGTTAATCAGGATCACTTTTTGAGGAAAAAATAATGAAAAAAAGATCGGCGTGTTATAATAATGTTGATTGGCCGATCCGATCCACCTTAAATTTTTAAGATCGAAGGCCGATCTGATCAGGGGATCGGGATCGGGACACCCCTAGTACCGACTGTGGTCCAGCCTGTAGATGTGGTTGTGGTCACTGGTTGGTGCTGAAGAGGCGTTGGAGGCCAACATCACTGCTTACTGTCCTGGGTCCAGGCTGCTGGTCTGCTTTAACTTTGGGGAGGATACTGGAGACAAACACTTTCACAACACTATCACAACTCAAACCACCACACATTCATCTATATGCACCACACAACTCACACATACTACACTACACATATTACACACACCACACCATAACGGTCTGCTTCATGTCTTCTTCTTTAGTGTCTTCATCTGTTCTTTTCTTCTCCACTGTTGGTGTTTTAAGTCCTCCCTGACAGAACCAAGGTTTTAGTAGTTAATAAAGCACTAACTCACTATCACTCACACTTGTGCATTTATTTTAAAAAAATACTGCCAGAGAGGACTGGTGATGGGCATGTTCACTTTTCACATTAGCACAAAAAAAAAAATTCTGCTACAAGATTGAATTGCATACATACATTAGTTGGTTATGCCAGATGATGGCACTGACCATGAATGTAAGTGCAGACAAAAAAAAGAAAAAAAGGTTACTTTTTGGGACAATATAGTTGTTTTGATTTGAATATATAATCTGCAATAAAGGTTTTAGTTGTGAAATATCAAACTGAGCTACAAAGACAAAAGCAGATTGGTCTGAATCACAGCTTTGTTGTCCTGGTGTAGGCGGCCTACAGAGTCCTGCAGCGCCATCCCCAGGTCCTTGGCAGCAGCATTGCCATCCTGGCTCTCTCCCTGGGCACCAGTATCGCATTCTTAATGGCCGTGAATCCACAAGTCATGAAAGTAAGCCATTTCTCTTTAAAATGGATTTTCACCTGGTTAATGTTTCTGAAAGTTAAAGGTGGGACTGGACCTGAATACTAGGATACTTGAAAATGTGTTTGTGAGGTGGATGTCAAAGCTCTGTTTCAGGAGGGAGGTTCAACTCAGATATTTACCATGGCAATGGCAGGTGAACAGAAGAGATCCAACTACTCTTCTTTACTGAATAAGAGCTTTTATTGTAATCGCATGATTTTCTGTTGAAACTTGAGCTGCTGCAACACAAAAGGAAAGACCCTTGATGTAGAGAAATTACTGAGTGAATGTTTAATGAAATGTGGCCTGAAAAAACCAATCTAAAATTGAAGATGAAGAATAAAAACATAATTCAGACAGGAAACTGGAACGTAACAGGCTCATGGTTGGTTTCATTTTAATAACATTTCCCCCTAACAAAGAAAAATCATTCATGGAGCTTTGATGGGAGTATAGGAGTCATCTGAGTCTTTGCTCACAGAGGATGAAGCCAGTTGCTGTTAAAATGTTAGACAAAGATCAAAAAGCCTTTAGTGTCTGCACAGTTGGGAAATTCAAGTGTAGAAGCCACTTTTCTCTCAGGTCTGCATCATTTTCCCTCTAATAGTCTGTTCCAATCTATTTTAGTTTAGTTGCCATCCATCCATCATCTTCCACTAAAACCATAATCAGGTCATGGGGGCAGTAGCTTCATCAGAGGTCCAGACCTCCCTCCCCCCAGCCATCTCCTTCTCCTTCTTTCAGTCACTACCCACAGTTCATGACCACAGGTGAGGGTTGGAACAAAGGTCGACCAGGAAACAGAGAGTCTTGTCTTTTAGCAGGGAGACTATACTCTGAGTCTCTCCTGGATGACTGAACTTTTCTGATCTCTTATCTCAGTCCAGCCTCCCTGGACATGAAACTACCATATTGGCCCAAATAGAATGACTCTGATTATAAGACGACCCCTATTTTTCAAATATCATTTTGGGAAAATAAAAATATGATGAAGACACTGAGGTTATTAAGAAAATAACTTTTTATTGTGCAATTACTAGAGAAATAAATCCCACAGAGAACATTCTGCTCTATTGTTAAACATTTTAATTTGATCTTTTTTAGGAAGTATGGTACCATAATTAAGGTTAGGTACGTGTCAGGTTTCCATGTTATTTAGGATCAAGGTATAGTACTATTTAATAAACTTTATTCTTGTGAAGGAATATCCTGAATTCCTTTACTTTTATTGTTTTGGTGTGTTACTGCTGCAAGTGGCTCAATGAAGATGGCAAACAAAGGTGGAGTGTTGGTCATCCTTGTCTGGTTCAGCAGTAAAGTGTAAAGCTCAGTGATATGATCCCATTGGTGGTTATTTGAGCCCTGGGTTCAAGATTCAAAGTGTTTATTGTCATATGCACATAAAAAAAACAAGTTCTATGTGCAATGAAATTTTTACTTTGCTGTCCACACAAATGCTGGTAATAAAAATAAAAATTAAGAATAAAAAAGTACAATATAAAAATGCAACAAAATATAAAAATGCAACCCCTCCTTGAATTGCCATCTTAACGTGGGGGAGGGGCTTGTGTGCCCGAATGATCCCAGGAGCTGTGTTGTCGGGGGCATTTGCCCCTGGTAGGGTCACCCAAGGCAAACAGGTCCTGGGGGATGGGCCAGACTAGTCACCCTCGCCCAGGCAAGGGTCACTGGGGCCCCACCCTGGAGCCAGGTCTGCGGGGAGGTTTGTTCGAGAGCACCTGGTGGCCGGGCCTTTACCCACCACCCGTAGGGAGGGTCATAGGAGTTGACTGCAATGTGTTTTTGGTGGCAGCTGAAAGCGTGGGCCTTGGCATGTTGACCCCCGGCTGACTAAACTGGCTACTGGCACATGAACATCACCTCTCTGGCGGGGAAGGAGCCTGAGCTGGTTCTGAGGTTGAGAGGTACCAGCTAGATATAGTCGGGCTCACCTCAACACACAGCCTGGGCTCTGCAACCAATCTTCTCCAGAGAGGCTGGACCTTATTCTACTCTGGAGTTGTCCAGAGGCGACGGCTGGAGTGGTCTTGCTTATAGCCCCCCAGCTTGGAGCCTGTACATTGGGGTTCTCCCCATTGGATGAGAGGGTAGTTTCCCTGCGCTTCGGGTCGGGGGACGGGCTCTGACTGTCATCCCTAACCCTAACCCTCTCCCTGTGTTTGTGTGGGTTTCCTCCTGGGTACTTCAGTTTCCTCCCACGGTACAAAAGCATGTTGTTCAGGCTAACTGGTATAAATCCCACCCAGGCTTCATGTACATTTACTATAATGTAATTTAATTTATAGGAGTAATTATAGGAATAGTTGGACTCATTTTAGGGATATTTCTGTCTGATAAATAAATACTGTAGATTTAATGAGTGTGTGTGGCAGTAGCATTAAGTTAAAAGCGCCTGCAGTGGTCCCTGGACTACAGAGATGTATAAACTCTTTGTTGTTGCTGTTTTCCAGCTCAGGTGTGTTGTGTGTATTAGTGGGTGTCATGTGCAACCAGCTAACGGCTCTTTACAGAAAGTAATGGATTACATTTCCAAGTAAGTTGTCGTGCTCTCATTTGCTTTTTGATTTCTGTTTAAATCTATATCTGTAGAAGCACAAATTCATAGATACTTAAGAGAAATAACAGATGAATAGATGTGAATCCATGACTTTGTTTAAAGTGTGATTGTTAGTGGGAGAATAGCTGGTGACTATCCAAGAAGATTTCAACTGTACTTTCATTTATTGTCTGTTGAACAAGAAACTCTTCAAAGACTCATGCCACAGCGGAGAATGAAATAATCTGGCGTGATGTGTTCCTGCCTATCACCAAGGACCCCTCCCTCAAAGTGGATGTGAGTGTTGTCGCCCATGTTTTCTCTTTCTCATTTATTTCCAGTTAAGTTCATTTTCATTTTTGTCACTGTTTTTTTTCTTCAAAAGTAAAGGTCTTTTGAAAACCTTTTTTGCCTTGACTTGCCCTAACCCCTAACCCAACACCTTCATTTACGGGTGCTGTTTTAAAGAATGTAAAATGTTTTCTTCACCCTAATGCAGTTTAGACCCCTGTCGTTTTAAAGGATGCGTCACTCTTGAACAATAATTTCCATTTTTGTGTTGAGAATTATACAATTTAATTTTTAAAATTTATTTTATTATTATTATTGTTAGTTATGGTTTTGGGTTCGGACCCAAAATGTAGAATGACAGGAGGCAGGAGATTTCAGCAAAAAAAGTCCTTCAAACAACAACAAAAACCTTGTATAATTCTCAAGCCTTGTTTCTGTTTACTTTTATTTTTACAAGTCTAATGACTAATCACAGCATATACAACAACCAGCATAGAATTCCTGGTACGTGTTTTGTTAATTATTACTGTTGTTGATAATGATGGCTCTCTGGTGGTTTTGTGGTGGTTCTTCCAGCTGTCACACCAGAGGTTCGGGTTCAAATCCCATCCTACTCTGCTGTGGGGACCCCAGTCAGGGAGCAGCTGAAAAGACAAGATGAAGAGTAATAATAGTTATTATTACTGTCTCCTCCCCCTCCTTACCCAAAACGTGTATGATCTTCCACTCTGATATGGCAAACACTCGCCTTAGAATCATCACTAGTTCTTTCATTTTTGGAAACAGATGAGAATCTTTCAAGGTCAGAACATGGAAACTCCACACAAAGACCCAGTTGAGCCCAATTCCAACTGAACCTTCTTGCTAACTACAGCACTACTGTGCAAAACAAATCTATTTGTGATATCATTAAACAGGGGTGTCAACGGGAAATTGGAAAAACTCTGAAGCGGGGGGGGGCTCAAGAAAATTTTGAGCACTCTCGAGGTGCTGCTTTAGGAGGCATATAGAGGTTAGATATCAAAAATAAAAGTAGTTGTCATAAAACAATTAAGTTGCCTATTAAAGGCAAAAATTCAGAATGACTAGTGATTCAGTCACTGGTGAACTTCAACAGTAAAACATCACTGACAAAAAGATCCATGGATCCAAAACTTTAGTAAGCAGTTATAGAAAATAGCATGTTAAATTCAACATGTCTTTTTGATGCCTGTAACTCTGAACATTAGCTTTTCTTATTCTTTTTTTAATCACAAAAAGCTCTAAACACTGAATAACTAATACTTCAGGCATGAAAATTCCTCACCTTTCGTCCTAAGGGACACTTACGTGAATGAAATGAAAAAAAAAAACTTTATTTAGATCATGTAGATCCGAGGAGTTTTCTATTTTTTGGGGGGGGGGGGGGGGGGGGTCGGAGTCGGGAGATTTTTTTTAAAATTTAATTATCATATAATTGCCCTAATATGTAAACTGAGCACTTCAGAAATCGGCAATTTAAATGTACTTGGAGGTTACATTGCTAAGCAGGACGAGAAGCAGGACCCAGTGCTGTCCACGCCGGGGACAATCTTAGTTTCCTACCTACATTTACCAGTGGTGAGAAGTGCTGTATATTTCATCCGTGTTGTCTAAGAATAAGTACAATAAGGAATAAACATCTCTCCTGTGAATTTAAAGCTAATAATCATCCATCCAAACAAGAAAGGGAGAAGTAATATCAGATAATATGTGCTTCGGGCTACTTTGACTGCTGATCTGGCTGTGATAGCGGCTGGATTGTCAACGGGCTCAGTGCGCATGCCCTGCGATCAACCAATCGCAATCGAGAATTTACGTCACGTTGGTGGAGGGTACCCCCCTACAAAAACGTTGTAGTTAGTTTTATGTTTTTTAAACACTGCTGTTAGTTTTTAATCTCATGTTTTTAAAACACTTGTTCACTCACGTTGTCTCAGTACTGCTATCAATGAACTCTTGTAGAGTCTATCTGCAGTGTGAAAGCTCCACAGCCTCTTTAGATATGTTTAAAGAAAGTTGCACTGCTTCATTCAGGGCAACTTGCAGGGTCACCAGAGGTCAACCTGTCAAAGTTTGACACAAAGTGGTTGATTATTCTCTCTCCCATGGCAACAACCTAGTAAACCAGGCAGATGTGACCACTAGAGTTAAAGAAGATAAAATTTCAGAGACTTAAAACCAATAAGAACAGTTAAAAACATAAATTAATGACTATACAATTAAATTAATAACTTAAAATAAATAAATAAGCAAGAAAAAAATAGAAGTAAAATTAAAGTTAAATAAATTAAAAATAAAAGATATAGATTTTAACTATAAGCCAAATTAAAAAGGTCTTGAGCTTCCCTTTAAAAGCATCAACAGTCTCTGCACTGTCCTCAGGTTGGCTGGTCCAGAGTAATGATGAAACCAGGCCTTACCACAGATTTTAGTTCTGACGCTAGGAACAACTAATAGACCAGTACCTGAGGTCCTCAGGGTCCGCGAGGGCTCGTACCTTAAAAGGAGGTCAGATAAATAAGAAGGTCCAAAACCATTAAGACATTTATGAACTAATAAAAGAACCTTAAAATCAATCCTGAAACACACAGGGAGCCAATGCAGTGATTTTAAAACTGGTGTAATGTGTTCTCGCACTCTGGTCCTCATCAACACACGTGCAGCTGAATTCTGGAGTAATTGTAGGATAGATATACTCTTTTAGGAAAACCAGAGATCAGCGCATTACAATAATCTATTCTACTGGAGATAAAATCATCAACACCTCCGTGCTGGCAAGAGAGAGAAATGGGACGCTGGTGATGTTTTTAAGATTATAAAAACCTGTTTTTGTTACGCTTCTAACATGTGGAATAAAATTCAGCTCAGAGTCAAAAAGAATACCCAGGTTCCTCACACACTAAGAAGGTTTAAATTATGTAGTTTTGGTAAAATTATCTCTCTCTTGTTTTCAGGGCTGATAATTAAAACTTCAGTTTCGTCCTGGTTAAGCTGTAAGACATTTTCTGCCATCCATGACTTAACTCATTGGCTGCCATTGACGTAATGACAGTGACCATTTGCAGTGGAATTGATGTCAATGGCAGCTAATTAATATCTAAAATACAGTTTAAAAGAACATTAACTGGTTCTAGGATATCAGGAGACACAGAGATGTAGAGCTGTGTATCATCAGCATAGCTGTGAAAACCAACGCCATGTCTCCTGATGACGTCCCCAAGTGGCAGCATGTACAGATTAAAAAGTATCGGACCTAAAATTGAACCTTGGGGAACCCCACACTTGATCTTATGGGTTCTTGAGGAGCATGTATCTATACTTACATAAAACTGAAATAGGAGTGAAACCATTTTAAAACAGTACCGGAGAGGCCCACCAGACTTCTAAGTCTGTTTAATGAAATGTTGTGATCTAACCCTAACCCTAACCCTAACCAGGACCGAAAGTTTCTGTGTGTCCATGTTACATCTTAGGTCATTGACAGTCTTCAAGAGGGCCATCTCTGTGCTGTGGTTTGTCCTAAAACCAGACTGAAACTTCTCAAAAAATAGTGTTCCTATTCAGAACATTATTTAACTGAATAAAAACAACCTTCTCTATCATTTTACTTAAAAATGTAAGTTAGGTACAGGTCTGTAATTGGATCTAAATGACTCTTCTTTAGAAGAGGCTTCACCACTGCTATTTTAAAGGCAGCAGGGAAAACACTAGAGGTGCAATGGTACAGGTGGGTTTTGTGTCATGGTTTCGGTACGGATTCAGTACAGTTTCAGACCACCAGCTACCCTAAACCCGCGATCGCAAGATACCGAGTTTGTGGAAAGCGCCATTCGCATGTCGGCGCATAAAAGAGTGCGTCCAAATGGAATAAATGTGCAGCTGTGACAGCTCTCATCCAGATGTTTACTGTGGAGGAAACCAAGGAGATTTCTGTCTCTGGTGTCAAGCTGGAAAAGGTTGGATGCAGGAATTTATTTCTGATATGTCTGAAACTGTTGGTGGTCGAGGAGTGACAGGAACATTAATTGTTCCTGATCTTTAAATGCGCATCCAACGATTCGTTCTGCAGTATTTTAAAAAGCACATCAGCTGCGCCAAGACCCACAACTGGTAACAAACTGGATCTTACGCAGGTAAGATCCGGGTTTAGGGAGGTGGAAGATTGCGTTCAGTTAACTGTTAACTGTTTTCACTCCCTCGCCGGTGTATTCAACAGCAAAACCAAAATGCTCCCACACCGGTGATTAAAAAAAGTTTTTCCCAATTTCTCCGCTACTGCTGGCCATGCCTGCTTGTTTTTTTTTTTTTCTTTTCCTGCATCTATGACCTGCAGCCATCCGGCCAAAGTGTGATCGGCTGGTCACTGTGAGTGAGCGGAGGTTTTTAAAAGGCAGGTTGTTGGATTTAGTTGGGAGAAAACTGGACCAAGCATCTTTGCATCAACCAGGACAAAACGCTCCAGTGTTTTCTCAGGTAAAAGCAACGGTACACATGTGGTAAAATCAGCACTTCGCTGAGATAAAAGACTGGATCTAATGGCATCAGTTTTATTTCTGAAGGGGTCTGCAAACATCTGCAGCATCTGATGGTGGCATGGATGACTTGTTAAAATCTCTGTTCATTGAAAGGTCAATAGTTTTAAAAAGGAATTTCTGGTTGTTTTTATTTTGTGTGAGAAGTGGAGGGTTCTTGCCTGATTTACTGAGTTATTGTAAGTTTTGAGTTGTATGCATAAAATTTTGTAATGCATTGTCAGTTTTGTTTTTCTCCATTTTCTCTCTGCTCTCCTGCACTTTCTTTTCAGCTCCTTTACTTCTCCATTTATCCATGGTGGTGTGGGTTTGGTTCTTATTGTTTTTGTTCTAAAAGGAGCTGCAGCGTCGATAGCTGATTTCAATTTGCTGATAAAATTATCAACAATAAAATCACATGGTGCAGGTAAAAGTCTAAGCAGGAGTTTAATTTAAAATTCCATAAATTTGCAGCCACTTCAGAAGTGATGTATCGATTCCTCACAATTCTCACCGGGGCCTCCTGCTGGCTAAAACTGGTGATGTTAAAAAACACAGTAGTGATCAGACACAATAAGGTCAACAACAGAGGACACACCAGTAGACAGGCCAAAGGTTATGACCAGATCTAGGGTGGGTCCTCTGTTGTGAGTCGGCTGTGTGACATGTTCTTTACAGTTCACTGTTTAAAAGGTTCGAAAAACTCGCTGGCATACGGATCATTAGTTGTGTCCATGTGTAAGTTAAAATCACCAGTTATCAGAGTTCTATCGTATTTAAAATAATGTTGCACTGTTAAAAAAGAACAGTTGAGAAAACTCAAAATTTCAAGGGAACCTTTTGCAGTAAAAGTTTTGAATTGTCTCAACGATTTGCAATGTCATTGTCCTAACTCACATTTCATCATTGTACTAGTTACATTTATATTGTTCTGTAAATAGTCACTATTATTAATTCTTCATTGGGCTAATATAAACTTGTTTATTAGCTTAATAGTGTGATTCACAGGACTACCAAAAGCAAATCAACCCAACGATTATTTTTAACTACTGGAATTAATAAATAAATACATAGTTCTCAATTGCATATTTAGATTTTTTTTTTTTTTTTTTGACTGTGCTTTAAGTTCGCTGTGCATTCTGTACAGATTGGTACAAGGTCAGATAAGTTAGTTAAATGAATTCTTTTCACCAAGACCAGTACAGCAAACATTAATGACACGTGAAAGGAGGCACAGCTACCAATATTAGAACTACAGACAGTACAGGACGATTCTAAATATGCCAACACTGCCAAGAATGAGAACAGAAAGTCATACCACCTCAGGTATGATTCAGTGTTTAAAACGCAACTTAAAACCACAGTTTTTAAACATTTGTTCAAAAGAATAGAAACAAGTTGTCCATACAAACAAGTGCATTGTTTGTATAAACTCTTAAAGCAAGAGTTTGTTCTTCAGTGAACGCACACGCTGTGTGCAGTCAGAGCCAGTTCCCATGAAGACGTGTTGAAATGTCTCAAAAGTGTCCTTCAAAGCCTTTGAATTTCCCCCTTGGGGGATTAATAAAATATTTTTGAATTTGAATTTGGGTAGGAGATATTGAGAGCGTAGAGATGGCCAAAAAGATATGCCAGTGCGGATAGAAGATCTGGGACATCCTGCAGGACAAGGGTTTCCTCCAAAATCACAGCAATCTTCTGCACCACTGCAGAAGAAATTGTTGCAACACAGTCCTCTAAAACAAAGAGTATGTCCACAGCCACTCCCCTGGTAGACTCATCTTCGGGATCAGACTCCTGTAAAAACAGAGCAGAGTAGAAAGGTGACGACATGATTCTAAACAAATTAAACCACCACTTAGACATTTTAGACTTTCATCAAATGGTGGCTTACAGGTCACATTCAATCCGCTAAGACTTCTGATCAAGCCCGCTAGATATTTATAAATTCATTTAATTTGGAGAAGAAATAATGTGTCATTATAGTTAAGATGTGTTGTATTTTGCTCCTCCTATAGTCAAATAGCACTAAAAAAAAAAAAAAATGAAATTGGAGACATCTGGAGACATTTAGTGACTTAAAATATGTTGGTTGGACCACAAAGGTTGAAAATACATCTGTCAGATTATTATCAGCGAGTTTCAAAAATGACTCTACAGCTTTTTTACACCAATCACACACTGTATAACAGAGTCAAAACGAGTTAAATATATTTCTTACAAACTGCTGTTATATTTCTAGAATTAAAATTTTTATCAGCAGTCTTGTGTGTGATGCATTTAAGTTTGTCACATAAACTACATTCGTGGAGGGGGCATACATGAGCATCTAAACCAGCAACAAAGTTTGTTTAAAGCAGTCTTTTTTTTTTTTTTTTGAATATTTAATTTCGCAGGATACACCTGTCAGATATTTCTTCTTACCTTTGCAGTTTGTAATAATTTGATGCAAAAATCATGATAATATTCCATTCATTTGTATAATTTGGGGCATTTTTTTCCATCTTATTAATTTTCTTGAATAGTTTTCTTAATATTTGATCAAGAAGGAATTTTGAGGAAAAGATGGTGAAAACAAAAAAAGAATATAAAAAAATTAAAATAGATTGTCATGCTTTCAGTCTATAAGAAACTTTTTTTCATTACACATAATTACACACTGAAGTTTTAGGTCTGACTTAATTACAGTGCTTAAACAAATTAAAAAATTACAATAAAAGGAAATGAAATCTGTGGCTGCATGTACGGGGGGGCTAAAAATATTTTTAATGGCAAAAGGGGGGCTCTGTTGAAAAAGTTTGGAAACCACTGCACTAAAGTACTTACACAAACATTTCACAAAAAAAAATGCAGCTCTTTTGCGATATGTAATACTTACTAGACATTGTTTGAAAAGTTCTTTGGGCTCGTCCTGAAGGAAAACTGGAAAGCCTTGAAGTGCAACATCCATGTGATGTCTGACAATGTTAGAGGTCTATTAAAAATACAAAGCCGTAAAGAAGTTTTTTTTCAAAGTTTACAAACAACAAAAATTATTTCACATGACCAACCAAAGTTAAGATAAACTTAACATTGTACCTCATTATCAAGTTTCTCCAAGAGATTTTCCATGTCCTTCCCAAAAGCTCCTTTCCTGACACGGTACAGCCTGAGACGTTTTGGGGTGTACTTGTCCACTGCAGATCTGAATGTTCCCAGCAATTCCTTGTTTGTGATGCGGAAAAACTCCTCACAGATCTGCCAAAATATATTCAGAATATGCACACATCACACCAATTACTAAGAATTCAAAATGATAAAAAGAACATTTACACATAAAAAAATGCAAAGGGAAGCCCCCCTAAAATAGGCCTAATGACGCCACTGGATACTCTTAACCACTTGATGTGTAGGACCGCACGGTCATGGGGTAGTTCTGAAATGTCAGACAAATTGCAGAGTGCATTCTGGAATTCAGGGTCCTCAAACTGTAACAAAAAGTCTCCCTGAAGTTGTAATTTTTCTTTAATAGTTGCAATAAGGGGATCCACTGTCTCTGGAACTTGAGACAGCTGAACACGCCGAGCTTCCTCTTTCGAGATCACAATGCCTGTGAAACACAGAAGATAGTTTTATTAAACTATCTAAACTTTCTATCATTATGATTATCAGTTATGATATTTCCATAAAAATACTTACCATTTTTTGTCTTTAATACAAACATGCCCTCAGTGTCACCCAAAGTTTTCCTCCAACAGAATAAGCTGTCAAAGGATAATAATGGCTCAGTTCCGCAGCATTAAGAACAATAACATCTGCATCTGTCTTCAGGTTCAAATGACCTATAATGTTCAAAGTACCAGGCAGTAAGTCTTTTTGACAGGAAGGAGACTTTATCAGAATAGACCACAATGCTCAATATCTTGAAAAATTCTGGCTGTCCAAAGCTATGTCCTGCTGTGATAATCATGTTTTGAGCATATTCGGTCCCAAACAGCTGTACTTTACAGGAATAGAATAGAATAGAACGCCTTTATTGTCATTACACAGAGTGTCATGAGATTCAAAGCTGCCCCATAGAGTGCACACAGGATGAAGTATGTAGAAAGAAAATATATATACAAGTATTTACACAATAAAGAAAATAAACCAGTAGGCAGAAACCTTGAGATAAGTGAGATTGTGAATATTATACATGCAACAGTGGGGAGTCAATGATTTGTAATAGTGATACTCTGGTGGTATGGGTAAAGTGACATGTGAAAATAGCAGCATTTAGTAATAAATATTTGTTATTAACAGGGTAAAAATACAGATTTCAGTTAACAGTGTGAATTTAAGGCAGTAGTGGTAAAGTGACATGTGATAGCTTTCAATAATAAATAGTGGTTATTTACAACACAACAAACAGATTACAGATTGCAGTATGCCAGTGGCCTATGATAAAGAGGTGCAGGTGACATCTAGTGCAAAGTATGTCAGTTTGTCAGTGCAGACTGGAGTTGAGTATTGTGACAACTTTAGGGAAGAAGCTGTCTTTAAGTCTGTTTGTTCTGGCTGGTATGGACCGGTACCGCCTGCCAGAGGGTAGCAGGTTGAACAGATGGAAGCCAGGGTGAGTGTTGTCTTTTAGGATGTTTTTTGCTCTGTTCAGGCATCTGGAGCTGTAGATGTCCGTCAATGAGGGCAGGGGGTTACCAATGATTTTTTGTGCAGTGTTGGTCACCCTCTGCAGTCTCTTCCTGTCCGCCACCGTGCAGCTTGAGTGCCACACTGACACCGCGTAGGTCAGCAGGCTCTCTATGGTAGAGCGGTAGGAGGTCACCAGCAGGCTCTCTATGGTGGAGCGGTAGAAGGTCACCAGCAGGCTTGTGCTCAGTTGTTCCTTTTTGAGCACTCTGAGGAAGTGTAGTCGCTGCTGGGCCTTCTTAACCAAGGCTGACGTGCTGGTGGACCAGGATAAGTCAGCAGAGATGTGGACCCCCAGGAATTTGAATGACTGCACTCGCTCAACACATTCACCGTTGATGTACAGGGGGGCAGGGGTAGTGCTGTTTCTCCGGAAGGAGATGGCGACTGTGTCAGCAAGTGGAAATTTTGTCAAAATAGCATTTCTGTGAGGAGAATCTAAAGATGACACCTAAGCAGCTTTAACCTTTTCAATGTTAAGTTCAGACTTAAAGAGACTCTGCCCTTCCAAATGATAGGCCATCGACAGCTGATGTTTTGTTGCTAAGGAGAGCAGCAAATTCTTTGCATTATGCACATTGCGGGCAACTTTTTTGAATAGACCATGTTTAGATTGTCGTGGAAAATTTGAATACAGAATGCTAAGTATAACAAAGAACTCACGGATAAAGGAGTGTCGTGGAAAATTTGAATACAGAATGCTTCTGTCTAGGTGTTAAAGCGCCCTTTTCAATCAACATTTCTAGACGAAAGTTGCTAACACCTTTATCAGTGTATTGTGACAATTTTCCCAGAGAGAAAGCTAACCATATGTGAGGTGGGAAACTTTCGTTGCACCTACTAAAACGCATATCAAATGAACTCTTTCCTTTTGGTCTTGAAGACTGTCTTCACACTACCGAAATGTTGATCAACCAGTTCCTGCCTTTGATCAGCAAAGATTTCTTTCTGTAAGACATGTAAATTGATCAACCAGTTCCTGCCATTTGGTCAATAAGACTTCCTTGTGTAAGAGATGTAAATTGCCTTTTGTTCTATCAGACTACTACATAAGGGATGTAAATGTGGATTACGGTGGGCACAATCATCCAGCCTCCAGGCTGCATGACTGTGTTCCGCTGTGCGCTCAGCTAAAATAAACCTGGTTAAAAGTTTGAGCTCTGCTGTTGCATTTTGTTAAGGATCTATAATTTTAATTTGTGCAATTTATAAAATTGCCACAACAAGATTCAAACCTCATTGTCCAGAGGTCCACCAACGGCCCAAAACAGCATATGAGGTGTGGGTAACGCTCAATAATATGATGTTTTGGTTTCAAAACAAAGTTAGAAAACGTTGCTTTAAGCAATGAGCAATGATCTGACAGCTTACATGCTAGGTAACATAATGCCTCCTCTGTGAATTTATCAGATACAACAACTTCAGCTATCTCCTTCAGATCCATCAGAATTTCCGATGATGGTTCACCCACTGCCACCAATCATGAGAGGAAGCAGCCGCAACAATGCCCAATTTTCATGTGCATTTCCCCCAAGATAGCTGCTTTAAGAATAATCTTAGGTTTGTTGACTTTGTCAGAGTATTTGTAAGGAAATGACCTGATGCTATGATTAAGCTTATCAAATGTGAAAAAGCCCTTAGAAATCAAGTCTTGAAGACACAAGGCTAATTCAATTGGAATAACCCCCTCAAATAAATCATGCACAATATCTGGGGGGAATCCAGTCACAGGATGGAAGAAAGTCAAGTGTTTGTTTAGTACACACTCTGCTTTTACTCCATTCACACTCTTAAGAGCATGGTTTTGGTTAAGCTTTCCACAGATTTGTTGTGCTGCTCAGCATTTCTCAAAACGAAGTCTCCTGCTTTGACAGTTGCTATCTGACTACGACTGATCAAACAGAAATGACAAAATTTGTCCACAGTGAAACATTCTTGGAATGTGCTCAGAGATTATCTGCACAGACACAGAACAGTTTTACTCCAAAGTTCTCTGAGGCTTCCACCCCTTACTCTTCAATGTATTTCATCATTTGACACCATCCAGTAATGCCCCCTCAGGATATTTTAAAGAATACACCACAGTCCCTGTAGTAAAGTAAATCTATTTACTTTGCTGTGAGTGTCAGTGGTCTTTACCCTCGAGTCTCACTGGATACCAGTTACATTTCAAACTCCACAAAAAAATTATTTTCTACTGAATGATGCAGACGTGCTTTTGAGCATGTGTTTTTGTTTGTTTTTGAGCAGGTGTTTTTGTTCGTTTTTGAGCAGGTGGGCCGGCTCCAGTGTCCATTGCTGCTGGTTGTTGGAGAAGACGATCAGAACTGTTGTTCCTACGAATCTGCAATGGACGTAAGTTTACTGAGATCACTTCTTCCTGTGTGAGTAACAAAAGAAGACATGTCTGTATTTATGAGAGAATCAGATAAGCAGAGAAGAGTAAAGCATTCCTCACAGCCATAGCCGTCAGTGGAAGTCCCACAGGATCTTGACCCACTTGTTCTTAGTCAGCTTTAGAGGTGTCTCCATCTTGACCCTATGACCTCCAGTCCATACTGGTGCAGATGTTCCTGTGTATTATTCCTGCTACCTGGTTGCTCCATGTCTCTTTACCTGCCAGCATCTATCACCCTGCTGCGATGTTCGGTTCTGTTTCAGGCTCTTCTCTCCCCAGCCTCCATCTGGGGTCCTGTTTGATAGATGTTTATGGATGTCTAGTTGATGTGTCTAGTTCAAGTGTCTATTCAGTGCTCAGTCCCCCACCCCAAAAGGAAAATTCATAATATAGTCATTAAAAACAACTATATCTGCACAAATCCTTCAATGTACAAGAGAACACAACAGAACCAAGAAAGGACGTGATCCATCTGCAGCAGGTCATTTTCAACAGTTTTCAGTCTGTTTGTACATGTCCAGTGATCATGATGATCTGGCATCACAGTGGTGAAATGATGGAGATCTTTTCAGACTCTGACCTGAGACAGTGAGATACAGATCACATTTCTTTTTAAACTTCTTTTTCAACAACTACAGTTGTTGTGGAGACATAAACTTAGTTAACCTAATTAGTTTTGGACTTAGCAATCAATATATACACATCATCCTCTCTATGTCCCCCCTCCTTTAAGGGTGACAGTTGTCTGACAGGCAGCCTGATGTTTCACATCTGAGATCAGATAAGCAGTGTACAAATCAGTGGGCTATAAGAGCACCCCCTAATTCAAGCATATAACTCAAATGTCATGCAAAGTAGAGAGAACAAAATATCCTCACAGCACTGTTAAGTTATCAAAATGTTCTCAGAATACTAACTACAAAATCTGACATGCATCATACCAACAAGGTAAATATAGAATTTAAGAGGATCATTTACTTCTTGGTTAATTAATGTTATTTCTCCACAACCTTTGCAACCTACAGGTTCAGACTAGAGCTTGATCACAGAAGTAGTCTTTCCAACAAAAGGTAAAACTGGGTTTTTTGTTCCATCTAACACTGACTGTGTTTACATGGACCACAATACTCCAATCATAATCCCATTAAGGCCATATTCTTATTAAGATACTACCATGTAAGCAGCAACCTTAATTTAATTAAGGTCTTCACTCTCACCTTCATTGTAGAGAGATAGTCTGTCTCCTGGACCGAGGCTGGAAGTTGGTTCCATCATAGAGGAGCCTGATAGCTGAAGGCTCTGTTGTTGATTCCAAGTGAGCACGATGCATTTCTTTGCTATATAGGACATTATGATAATCCTCTTCCTGCAGGTGGTGCTCAGGGTCTTGTTGTTCTGGACCAAAAAAGGTACCGCGTTGGAGTAAGGTTGGGTTTCCACAACCTAGAGTATCATGTACCGTCTTCCAGAAATATTTTAATTTCCTGCATTCACAGAAAAAAAAAGAATAAATGACCCCTGACGTATCATACGACAATGACATCTGGGAGATGACTTGAGTAAGATACATCCTGTGCATGAATTTATAATTTTGTTTGATTATTTTATTACAGGACAGTGAGGAAAAAACATTCTGATATATAGTATCCCACTGACCTTAATCAAAAGCACATCCCATAGCTTTCTGCCGTATGTTCCAAAGTGAGGTCAAGGAAGAGCTGTATTGATCCAACAAAGCACTATAGATTACAGAGATTTTCCCTTTTAATGATGTGGATTTCAAATTGGCAAATTTGTAGGTATGTACAGTATACCCTTGCCCATTCACGGTCTTGCATACTCGCAGATTTTGCTCTGAAAGTTTTTTTTTTGTATTTAAATTTGGGGTAGCCCTGGCAATTTCATAAATTTCTTAGGCCATTTTTAGCAGAAAAATGCTCACATTCACCCTAAATGGTAAATAATTTTGAAATAACAATGTCAGTTATTATAAAATTTTTTAAAAAAAGAGCCGTGTCAGTCCCTCCATAATGTACCACGATTTTGCTGTAGGACCTCTTGTAGTCAGCTCAGTCACGAGACAGTGCATCTGTTACAGCTTTAAAGGTGCATAAAACAAGCGCACCCCTTTAGTGACGCCTGCCATTCAATTCAATTCACTTTTATTTGTATAGCATCTGTTATAATGCCAATTGTCTCAAGGTGCTTTAAAGAGACCCAGAGCATGACCCCCGAGCAAATATCATTAATTAAAATTATGATATTGAATCCAAATCAAGGATAATGGCAGGTAAAAAAAAAACTCCCACAGAGGGAGAAAAAAACCTTACAGCCAAACAGTGGCAAGAAAAAACTCAACTTTAAAAGGAAGGAACCTTGAGCAGGACTAGGGCTGGATTAAACGATTATTTTTGTAATCGATTAATCTAGAAAATAGTTTTTCGATGCATCGATTAATCTAACAATTCATTTTTAAATCCGATTCGATTCGATTTCGATTCGATTCTCGATTATCTCCCCATAATTTGACCTATATAGCAATTAATACAAATTTATCTCCATGAATAAAACACAAATTTTTTCTTTCAAGTTCAAAAATGAATTGTATTGAACAATACAACAATAAAGTGCAATGGAATCCTATAATAAAAAAATAATAAAATTAAACTTTCCTTCAATAAATAAAACTGCGAAAACACAATCTGAACCAAAATCTTATCAACATAAAATAAATAAAAAATAACAGCAGCGGTGACAGCTGCAATTTACAAAACAACACAATGTGTGACAGCAGCAACTTAGCCTAATCATTTAAATCTGTGAAATAAATAACAAATAAATTCAAGTATTAGGCCTATTACAGTTAAGTGAACAGTAGTTTAACTTTTAGTAGTTAGGATGCTCTCAGTAAGTGCAGCAGCCTCCTGGGGGGTGCAGGGGGTGTGTTTTTTTTTTTTATCTGATAGTCCAAACTTTTCTGCTTATCCCTGTCCCTGAAAACATAAATCACAAACACAGTGCACAGGTTAATAAAAATCTATACTTCTAAATGATCTGCCCATACCAATAAAGTATAATAATAATAATAATAATAATAATAATAATAATAATAATAATACATTAACCTAAAAGTTGAAAGTTAAACTAACTTTAGCGTGTATTTGAGGAGTTTGTGTCTGTGTCAGTTAAAAAAAAAGTGTGTCAGCATAAGGCGAGTGTGTGTGTGTGTGTGTTTAAGTGGGCACATGTTCTGTGTGTGCGAGGCTGGAGCACAAGTTACGTGGTGCGGTTTGGATGAATGACGGGGTTAATCACCGCAAACAAGGAAAGAAAAAAAAGTTGAAAACTTACGGTGTCTTCTCCTCCACACAAGCAGCTCCCGGGTGCCTCCTCTTAAGGTGCTGGTGCATCGCGGTAGTGCTTTTATGATATGCCATCTCTATTTTGCACAGGTCACAGACCACCGAATCGATACCTTTAGGTGTAAAGTACTCCCATACTTTTGACATCCTGTTACGAGATAGCTTCTTCTCCCCCGACTCGCTGCTACTCGATGCCACGGCCGCCGCCATTTTTTGATTCTGAGTGACGACGCATCGACGTGCAGTTTTTGGGTAGCATCGTCCCAGCCCTAAGCAGGACCTGGATCATATGGGGGGACCTTCCTGATGAAGACCAGCTGGGTAAAGAAAGAAGAAGAGAGGGAGAGACAGGACAGAGAGAGGATGGAGGACAGAGAGGATGGATGACAGAGAGAGGACGGAGGACAGAGAGAGGACGGAGGACAGAGAGAGGATGGAGGACAGAGAGTGGAGAGACACAAATGACTGAATGAAATGACTCCATAAACAGATGCAGGTAGCAGCACTGAGGTGAGATGGTCAGAGGACTAGATCACCGGTCACCACGCCACCCGACACCCTGAACACACCTACACACACAGGTGGAGGTAAACGCTGGGATGGACAAAGGAGGGAACTGCAAGACAGCATCAAACTCAGGAAACTCTGACCTGAAAACATACAGAAAGAAAAGAGAAAAAAGAGAGGCAAAACAGCACAACAAACTACAGGTAAGAAAATGGAGCTCAGTTACAGTAATACAGTGATCCCTTGCCACTTCGTGGTTTTAGTAGCGCGCTTTTAGTGCTTCGCGGATTAAAACATTTTAAAAAATCGCGGACAACATCCTGTGATGTTCTCTCACAGTGAAGATATGTTGTGAGCCAACCTGGCCCCTTTAAGAAGGTGGCCTTATGGGTAATGGTGTGGCCTTATGGGTAATGTAGTGTGTGTCGTGGGACGGCAGAAGAAAACGGAGTTCGATGAAAAGTGTAGTGAGCATCAACAGCAGCCCAGCGTGTATAGATTTACATTCTCTGTTAACCGACAGGAGCCCAACAATACAACCTGTGTGATGTTACAAGTTCCTGCAGTGCCAGAATAAAGTGCTCGTTCCATGCAGAGAAAACCAGACTTTTTGTTTTGTTGTTGTTAGCCGCTAATTACAAGCCAAAAATAGCACAATACCAGCGGTTTGTTTACTACGGTTCAGAGACCAGAGGCTGTGAAGGTAACAGAAAGACCACAGATGAGCCTTTGTCTTGTTTCGCTGCAGTATCTCACTACTTTTTTGGGGTTTTTAAACATATTTTAAACACATTATTGAGGCTCGGGGGGCTCCGGCTCCAGATCGCAGATTTTGATTGTCGGCGCCGGTCCCCATTAACCGCGAAAAATAAGGGATCACTGTAAGGTGCTCCTAATTAATTATGGAATGAGCTGGAGGAGGAAGAAGGGAGGAGGAAAGGGAGAAGAGCAGTAGAGACACCACTCAGCAGATCATGTTGGCGTCCCCCTGCAGCGTAGGCCTATAGCAGCATAGCTACTCTAGTCTAAGCTCCTACAACTATGACTATAATTATTAGCCCCTACACACTATAGTTTAGACTAACTGTAGGCTTTACTGAACAGAAATGTTTTCAGTTTAGATTTAAAGATGGAGGTGGTGTCAGCCTCCTGAACCCAAACTGGTAGCTGGTTCCATAATAAAGGAGACATTCACACAGAAGTGATCCAACATGGGAGCCTCCTGACTGCCATCACGCCAGCACTCTCTTCTCAAACAACGGTCAAACCAGCCCTCTTTGAAATGTTTGTGCAATTTTGCTGGTGAAATTACGGTAATTGCTATGCTACAGTGTTATCAAAACAAGAGTGGTTTTGAATGAATGTGAATGAACAAAAGTCATAGTGGAAAATAAAGATGAACTGTATTTTCTAAAACATAACATGATTGCAACATATGAAAATAATGGTAATAATAATTAAATGATGAATAATTAAAAAAAAAAAAAAGGTAAATAATGGTAATTTATATATCACTGATTCTTGAGAGTTGGGACAAAACATGTCCTACATAGAAAAGTCTAATTTATATTGAAAGTCGAGAAATTCATCATGGTTTAAATCTAAAGGAACTGTGTATACGTACAGTTGAAGTCAGAAGTTTACATACACTGTGCGAAAACACAGTGTCTCAGTATCTGAAGTCAAATCAGAGTAAACCTCTCCTGTTTCAGGACGGTCAGGATTACCAAAATTATTTCATTTTGTTAAATGCCACAATAATGACAGATAGAATTTCTTTTTCATTTTCTTTTGACAAGTCTGTAAACAATGTGGGGAAGCCCAGATGATGAGGTCATGGCTTTGGAAGCTCCTGATAGGTTAACTGACAACATGTAAGTTAATTGACGGCACACCAGTGGGTGTATTTAAGGCCACACCTCAAACACTCTGCTTCCTTGTTTGAAATCATGGGAAAATCAAAAGAAATCGGCCAGGAAATCAGAAAGAGAATCATGGAGCTCCACAAGTCTGGCTCATCCTTAGGTGCAATTTCCAAACGCTTGAAGTTGCCACGTTCATCTGTTCAAACAATTATACACAAGTATAAACATCATTGAAGTGTCCAGCCATCACACCACTCAGGAAGGAGACGGGCTCTGTGTCCCAGAGATGAACGGGCTTTGGTCCGAAATGTGTGAATCAACCCCAGAACAAAAGCCAAAGACCTTGTGAAGATGCTGGATGAAGCTGGTAAGAAAGTGTCATGATCCACAGTGAAACAAGTCCTGCACCGACATGGGCTGAAAGGCCACTCAGTGAGAAAGAAACCATTACTCCTCAAGAAACATAAAAAAAGCCAGATTACAGTTTGCAAAGACACACAAGACAAAGATCTTAACTTCTGGAGACATGTCCTGTGGTCTGATGAAACTAAAGTGGAGCTGTTTGGTCATAATGACCAACGTTACATCTGGAGGAAAAAGGGGGAAGCTGTAGACCTGAGAACACCATACCAACTGTAAAGCATGGAGGTGGCAGCATCATGTTGTGGAGCTGTTTTACTGCAGCAGGTACTGGAGCTCTTTATAAAATAGACGGCATCATGAAGAAAGAGCATTACATAGAAATATTAAGGCAACATCTCAAGCCATCAGGCAGGAAGCTAAAACTTGGGCGCAAATGAGTCTTCCAAATGGACAATGACCATAATCTTACTGCTTAAATTGTTAAAAGTGGCTTGAGGATAACAAAGTTAATGTCTTGGAGTGCCCATCACAAAGCCCTGATCTGAATCCCATTGAATTCTTGTGGTCAGATCTGCAAAGGCGTGTGCGAGCAAGGCGACTGACAAACCTGACTCAGTTCCACCAGTTCTGTCAGGAGGAATGGACCAGAATTCCAGCAGAGTCCTGTCAGAAGCTTGTGGAAGGTTACCCAAAACATTTGAACTAAGTCATGCAGTTCACAGGAAATGCTACTCAATACAAAGAAAACGTATGTAAACTTTTGACCTCGAGGAAAATAATATAAAACTCTCTAAGACATTCTCTCTCTCTTTATTGTGGCATTTAACAAAATGAAATAATTTTGGTAATCCTGACTGACCTGAAACAGGAGAGGTTTAGTCTGATTTGACTTCAGATACTGAGACAAAAAATGAAACGTGTGTTTTTGCACAGTGTATGTAAACTTCTCACTTCAACTGTATGTTCTTTTTATGACGCATTTTACACTTTTTCTATGTGAATTTGTTTAAATGTATGGTCTGTAGTTAAGAGGTCCATGTTAGTATACCTGTCCTCAGCAAGAGGTCACAGTATTGACCCACCCAAAAAACCTTTAAAAAACTCTGAGTGTGCAAATATATATTAAATAACAAAGAGTGGTCTTAAATATATTAAACAATACATAAAGTGAACTTCAAACAATATTTTCCCGAAAATCCTGCCTATCAAAGTTCTGTCCTCAGTTTCTGTCAACTCCGTCAGATTTTTTTACAATCCTCACTAAATCAGGAAATAGAATGGTCAGCTATATCCCTGGGGACCCCCTTTTCTCTCCCTGCCTGTTCTGAATGCAACGCTACCTCACATACTCTGGAAGGTTTTACATTTTTTGATATTTTAGACAAACAATGTTGATATTCCGATGGTCACAGCTGGAACATGTCAACACCGTCTCTCTGTTATGATAATGTTTTTAAACAGTAGTGGATTGAATTTAGGTATTTTAGTGAGGTTATTGAGACAGTTAGCAACTGAGGAAAAACCAGCTGGCTGCAGTGAACAATACATGTTTTGGCGGGAAAATACATCACTGAATATGCATGCCTGTTACCACATTTCAAGACAAAATGCATGAATCAGCTAAATCAGTTATGTATATGATTAATGTAAAAATAAAGAATGTTATAACATCTGAGGGTGAAAAGGTCTGATGGCTTAAAGTCCAGGCACTTACTTTAAAGATTCACCAGTACATTGAAGTTAAATACATTTACATCATTACTGTTTGATAAATATATATATGTAGAAAAGTGTAATTACACAATAATGTTGTTCAGATAACTTGTCAAATTTTTGTGGGATATTTACATACTATATTCACGTTTAAAATGTTTTTTGTGACTTTTCCTTTTATGTAGTCTACATTCCTTCAAGCTGTTTGGGGTAAACATTTAATTAGTCTTCTTTAATTATTGTTTTTTTTTTTATAATTTTGATCATTTAATTTTAACATTGCTTTTGTTCCCCTGCCAGAACAAAACCAAAACAATATGTATTGTGAACACAGACAGACAGATAAACAAACAGACAGACAGTTAAATGCTGGCAAGAACATAACCTCTTTGGCGGAGGTAAAAACAAAACAAAACACGCAGAGCTTGTCACCTGTCGTGATAAATCCATATTTCACTAGGTCTCCTGGTATTGTCTGTCAAAAGCTTTCTTTTTCTTGGAAGTCGTAGGGTGTTCTTCTCTCTCTTCACTACGCTTTTTCTCCTTCACAAGGAAACTTGCCTTGTTACTCATTTTGCGAGTTGAGTTAAATATTGGCGCTCAATCCGGTCATTTTTCAAAATAAAAGCTTTTTCACAGTAAAAGCTCGTTCAGACTTAGATAATAAAACAAAAAATATTTCTTGAGAGCTGCCCCTTATATATACAGTCATGGAAAAAATTATTAGACCACCATTTTTTCTTCACTTTCTTGTTCATTTTAATACCTGGTACCACTAAACATCATCATGTGACTAAAACAGACAGAAAAGAAAACACTGAATGCATAAAAGCAGTGTTTTGGCAGTACAACGCCATAGCTATTGATGTAAAAACTTAAGTGATTTGGGTTATAATCAAGAAAACCATGGAAAATGGTAAGATAAGCTCTTAAATAAAACTCTTATGAGCAATCTTTGTGGTTATCGTTATGTTTGTCCAAACAAATGTTAGAAGCTCCCAATGTATCTTTAATTGCAACGTTTCGACCGAATGGTCTTCCTCAGGCAACTACAAAGAAGTGACAAGGCAGGTAGCAAATGTATATATAGGCTGAGAGCCAAGTGACATCACAATTGCATGGGCTTCAAGTGAGCCATATATGGGCATATGGCCATGTATATATGGGCCACTTAGTATGCACAGAGGTACAATAAATACAAACAATACAATATACATAGGGAAACACACCAATACAAAACAAATAAAACAAATAAACCATTTTAGGAAGAATGTAAAAAATCGACACTACTTGGAGATTTAAGACACCAAATACAAATTCACAAAAAGGGCTTGATGTCAAAATCCTCATTAAGGCCATTAGGTGACATGGTATTAAGAAAAAAGATCCAATAGGTCTCCCTTTGAAGGAGTTTTCTTTCTCTGTCACCACCTCTGCGCTGTTTCTCAATCCTCTCCACTCCTAGATAACGCAGTGCACTGACGCTGTGGCCCGCTTTTTTAAAGTGAGCTGCAACAGGACTGCGCTCATCGCCTGATCTGATCTTGCTCCTGTGTTCACAGATCCTAGTGCGCAGTTCCCTAAATGTTTTCCCAATGTAAGCAAGGCCGCATGGGCAACGTATCATGTAAATCACATGTGTAGTACTGCATGTGATAGCCCCCCGAATAGAGATATTGCGACCTGTATGTGGGTGGGTAAAAATTTTACACCTCTGCGTGTAGACGCATTGGGAGCAGCCCCCACATTTATAGTTACCATCCGGTAAGCTAAGGGGTTTTGGTGTATTTTGAGGGATGATGTCAGATCTAACCAGGCAATCTCTGATGTTGTTGGGACGTTTAAACACCAGTTTGGGTGGTTCGGTGAATACATTCTTGAGTTTAGGGTCTGAATTTACAATATGCCAGTGTTTGTGAATTGTCTCCCTAAATTTAGCACCAAGGGGGGAATATCTGATACAGCACATAGTAGGGCTGCGAGTGGGTGCCTTTTTTGTCGGCTGGAGGCACTCTTCTTGTGTCATCCGGTCATAGCGCCCTCTGGCTGCAGCAACCCACTCCTGCCTGTAACCCCTATTGAGGAACCTGTTGGAAAGGTCTGAAGCCTGTGCTGCATATGTGCTGTCATCACTGCATATCCTGCGAATCCTATGAAATTGACTGATAGGCAGGCTTTTGATGAGTGGTTGGGGGTGAAAACTATCTCCTCTTAACATGGTGTTACGATCTGATGGTTTGCGAAAGAGATCCGTATGTAAACGGCCCCCACTCTTTTGCACCAGAACATCCAAAAAACTGATTCTGTCTCGGTCATACTCAAGTGTGAAACACAGGTGATCATTACATGAATTCAGATATTGATGAAAATGGTTCAGCTCTTCCACAGTGCAGTCAGCAATAATAAAGATGTCATCAATGAATCTTCTGTATAATAAAATTTTATTATACAGAAGATTGCCTACAGAAGATATTTTCATCAATATCTGAATTCATGTAATGATCACCTGTGTTTCACACTTGAGGGGTTGGAGCAGGCAGAGTCTCGAATGAGACACAAGGCCTTGGTGGGCACGCTGGCGATTGGGCGAGCAGGGCTGGGTGCCATCCCACAGCCACGGTACGACAGGGCCCAGGGCAAGGAAAGGCGGGACCTTGTCTTGGAGGAGGTGCGGGCAGGGGTTGAGGATGGGAGGACCAACAGGATGGTGAGCATGGGGCAGCAGGGGGCATCATCGAGGTGGGAAGGAACACTGGAAAGGAAGCTAACCTGGAATGACATCTGGAAGGCAGAGCCCCAGCGTATTAAGTTCATGGTCCAAGCTGTTTATGATGTGCTACCAAGTCCAGCTAACCTGCAAGTTTGGGGGAAGAGTGACCTCCCAACTTGCCCCCTCTGTCCTGGAAGAGGCACGCTGGAGCACATCATGAGCAGCTGCCCTGTAGCTCTCGGAGAAGGTCGATACCGCTGGAGACACGACCAGGTGCTGAAGGCAGTGGCTGGAACTATCTCCAGTCCAGTGGCCAACAACAAACACATCAGCAGCCGGAAATCAATTCCATTCGTGAGAGCTGGAGAGAAGCCACACCCTAAACCAACATCATCGGCCAGTCTTCTCTCATCGGCAGCAGACTGGGAACTGCGAGTTGACTTGGGCAGGCAGCTCAAGTTCCCAGAGTATATAACATCAACCTCATTGAGACCAGACCTGGTTCTGACATCTGCCTCTTCAAAGCAAGTCCTCTTATTGGAACTGACAGTCCCTTGGGAGGACCGCATGGAAGAGGCCAATGAGCGCAAGTGGCTCAAAAACCAGGAGCTCATTGAAGACTGTCGGAGGAGAGGCTGGAAAGCCCGCTGTGAGTGAATAGAGGTGGGATGTCGGGGCTTCGCTGCACGGTCCCTGTGCAGGGCCTACAGCCTGCTTGGCATCCAAGGCGCTGCTAAGAGGAGAGGCGTCAAGTCCGCCACAGAGGCTGCAGAGAGAGCCTCTAGGTGGATCTGGATCAAAAGGTCCGAAAAGTGGGCTAATGCTGCTGGGACACAAGCCGGGGACTGATCACCCCGGCTGGGTCGCCTGAGGGAGGGTGTCTGATGTTGAAAGACCCGAAACACCCGATGATCTCAGGTAACAACATCACTGATGATGTGTCCCAGCGCATCCTAGGATGTATCTATACACAAAGGCCTCTGACCATGCGTTGGGATCAAGGTCAAACTCCAAGTCCCTGCTCCATGACTCCAAACACCTGCTGGAAATGATAGGATAAACAGAATATATCAGGTCTTGGGATGGAACGGTTACCGGTATTACGGTAAAGCGCAGTAAAATTTTACGCGATAACTATTTATGTTTGACTTCATCTCATTATTGCGGCCGATTACCAGGATGTGTAATACCAGCATCATTCAAATCTGTTAGCGACTTGCGACTGTGTCTCGCGTGAATTTGTAGCTTGTAACATCGGCATCGTAAAGTAACCATGGCAGAAAGTGGTGATAGCACGCAGGACATTGAAAAATGACATTGAAAAAGGACCGGAACGATGTTCTTCTGATGCAGTTAAAATATTAATTTATTCCATTAACTGATTCGACAACCATAATGCTGGCAGTTAGCGCCACAGCAGTCAAAAACCTTTTGCCCTTCCGGGTCAAACACCTAACCAATAACAGGCAGCTACCTTTATACCTGACCCTCAGGTAACAACACAGCGACACCCACAGACACACAGAGTGAACTACAGTTCAGAACAACATATTTGGCTCCTATACAACTGTTTCTTTATTTACACATTATACTTATTTAAGGTTCACCTTAAAGTCCAAAGTTTATTTTATTTGAACTTGCACTATAATTTTTGTTCCTGATAATTCCTGATAATTGTTTGCATATTTTGACCCACTATGGTTGTTAAAGTGTTTATTTAAATTTGCAGCAGACAAATAAGCTTTGTTCCTGTTATTTATTTTGTTCATTTAAAATAAAACCTCTCTCTGTGCCAGTTGTTTCTCCGTTCAATGTGGAAGTTTCATTTTGATAAGCTTTTGGCTTCTGATGTTTCAATATGACAAGAAAATCACAAGATTTTGTGAAATTATTAAAATGTATTTAGACATTTGTACAGCAATTAAGAATATCGCAATAACATCGTAAACCATGATAATTTGGTCACTATAATCGAGATATCAAATTTTCCATATCGTCACATCCCTAATCACGTCAGGTTTAATAGTGATTAGCTTAAATAAAACCCTGAGGTACCTCATCACAATATTTTCAGGCAGCTGGCTTCATTGTTCTGTATATAACCAGTAGGTCAGTTTCAGCAAAGTGCATGCTCATTTCAGAATCCTCTCAGGTCTCTGTTGAGACTTAATAAAATACTACTACTACTATAATAAAACTATGAGTTGTACAGAAATCCAAAAGTCTCAGTGTTTTACCAGCGTTGTCAGTCAGGGATACCTGCATGGAACCATATCTGAGCTCAGGTGGTTAACTTACTGTCTTCCAGATAAAGGAGATAATGGAACAAGCAGGGAACAGCCACCTGCTGACAGTCCTGACCTATCCAAACGCAGGTCACCTGATTGAACCCCCGTACATGCCGCACACCCGGACCAGCGCTTTTAGATCAGACTCAATTACTATGGTACATCAGAAAGGTAAGTTCACTTTCAGACAGGATTGCTCACACCACTGAGAGAATGAATGACATGTATTATGGACTTTTATCACTGGCTGATACAGAGTATTGGTCTTGATTAAATCAGTCACACTTTGGTCAGAACATCTCAGACATGAGCAACCATGGCTCTGTTGCCTCTGTTTAGAGCAAATGATTTTAGCAAGTTGGGTGAGGAACATCTGCTGGAGTCTATCCCAGCTGTCTTCAGGTGAAAGGCAGGGGTCCACCTGTACAGGTTGTTAGTCCATCACAGGACCACATGTAGATGAACAGCCATGCGCTAACAGAAACAGTTATATTTTTAAAAAATTCTAGCACTAAAGCACATTAAAATAACCGCAATCACATACATTCTTAACATTCACCACCACACACCTGGACCCATACCAATAAGATGATCAATAACGAATAATCTGATTAATGACCGAGCAGAAATGTAGGAAGTGCTGTCTTTAGTCTAAGAGGAAATAGTTAGGATTAGAAATGCACTGGTAGAAAGATACTGGAGATGGAGCTGCTGGCAAGAGAAGAATATCACATTAAAATATCTTCAGGTGTGGTGAAAGAGGAGATGGTCCTGGTTGGTGTGACGGAGGAAGATGATGAAGGTAGAAGACAGAAAGAGAGAATGGTGCTTGATGTGAAGAAAAAGTAGTGATCTAATGTATGAGCTGAAAAGCTAAAATAAAGCTACAGAGAAAGCATAGAAGCCCCCTTCTGGTGTTTATTAAAGAGCCTTTTTCAAGATTTAAAGATTTGGATGGAGATCTTGAGTTATGAAAATTCAACAGCTTGATACACTGCCTGGCCAAAAAAAAAACAAAACAGTCAGCAACAAAAAAGGTCATACTCTCTAATATGTCGTTGGACCTCCTTAAGCTTTGATTACAACACACATTCTCTGTCATTGTTTCAATAAGCTTCTGCAATGTCACCAGATTTATTTCCATCCAGTGTTGCATTAATTTTTCACCAAGATCTTGCATTGATAGAGTCTGAGTCTTCTCCAGCACATCCCAAAGATTCTCAATGGGGTTCAGGTCTGGACTCTGTGGTGGCCAATCCATGTGTGAAAATGATGTCTCATGCTCCCTGAACCAGTCTTTCACAATCTGAGCCTGATCAATCCTGCCATTGTCATCTTGGAATATGGCCGTGTCACCAGGAAGAACAAATCCATAGATGTAATAACCTGGTCATTCAGTATATTCAGGTAGTCAGCTGACCTCATTCTTAAAGCTCATACTGTTGCTGAACCTGGACCTGACCAACTGCAGCAACCCCAGATCAGAACACTGCCCCCACAGGCTGGTACAGGAGGCACTAGGCATGATGACAAGTTTAATAATGCGTTGGACAGTTCTGAACCCAGTTCTGGTAGTTTCTACAGTCTCCTTAGATGTTTTCTCTGCTTGATGCAGCCAATGATTTGACCCTTCTAAAACAGACTATCATCTTTTCCACGACCACGGGATGTGTCTTTGACATGGTTGTTTATGAAATGAGAAGCAACTCATTGCACCAGTTGGGGTTAAATAACTTGATGCCAGCTGAAAGATAATCACCCATGCAGTAGTTATCCAATAAGAGGCTCGTACCCATTTGCTTAGTTCAGCCATTCCCAAACTTCAGAATACCAAGGCCCAATGTGAAATGTGAAAAATCTCTGCAGCCCATGAAAACCTTTAAACACCACTTTGATCAACATACAAGACTAAAAGCTACATTCCACTATTAATGTGAGGGGTCAACAAATAAGATGATACTTTAATTGGTTTGTTTTATTATTTCTATATATTTTTAAAATCATGTCATATATTTTACAGTAAAAAAAAAAAAAAAAGGATTTAAAACATATTTACTTTTAATGACCTCTCACAGCCCACTAGGGGGCCGCGGCCAACACTTTGGGAATCACTGGCTTAGTTAAATCCAGGTGGTGACTTTTTTTGACCAGGCAGTGTAGTTCTTGTCTAATCCTACAACTCTGAACAGCTGTCTGACAGCGCTAGATACTCTAGACAGACTTAGTTGTGTTATATTGAGATTTTTCAGTTGAAATAAATGTTCTCTAGCGCTATAAAATGATTTTTATGTTGCCCGACTTTGTCTGCTTGTGTTTGCAGTTATGGTTTTGTGGGGTGGACAGATGCTGGAACATTCTCGAGCTCAAGAGGACTCCTGGAGGAAGATTTTGGTCTTTTTAAAAGAGAATCTCTTCAGCGGCTCAAACCCTCATGGAGCTCTTCTTTCCCATCTGTGATTGAGATGATAAATGATTCCATAACTGCCCTGTAAATAAGAATGATTTGACACGATCAAAGCTGCTATCACTGCTCAGCTGAAAATACTCCTTATCAATGACTGATCTATTGTTCATTCAATCATCCCAGAATCTTTTTAGTGGATGATTTAAAGTCACTCATGTTCAGTAAATCTATTTTTAGATATAATTTAATATTCTGAAGATGAATGATTTAATAAAATAATAAAGAAAAAAAGTTGCCTCATTTAGAACAGTGTGAAGTTAAAGTTACACCAACACAGCAGTTCTACAAAAACAAAAGTGCCTGTTTTTATTGGATCAGTCTGAACATAAATTAATGATGTAAGAGATGAAGGTCTGTGTGTGTGGCTACCGACATCTGTTGGTCAGGTCCTTCAGAGGTTCACACACTAACAAACTGTCACGGGTTCTTCACCGAGTGTGTTTTGCAAATTACGAAAACAAAATGATGGCCGAGACGCCAGTACAGTGATGCTGAGTTATGTTCAACATTCAATTGTGCAAAGTTACCAAAAATATTTATAGTGAAATTTAGAATACTATTTACAAAAGTATACAAAAAATAGCTACAAATTAATAGCTACACTGCTTTACTCAGTGACCAACAGTCCAAAAATTAAGAACGATAATTCCTTTGATATTGATGTCCTTTGCACTGGATATACTTTTAATTATTTTTAAACTACATCATTAATATTTCATGTTCATGACACAAAACTAAAGAAACTAAGAAACAGTTAAATCTTTCAAACAAAAATAAACTACCTTTGTATTGTGAAAAGATGTTATAAATAGCCTGTTGCAGTATGAATGACAATCCGGTGATTGAGACTGAAATACGTGGAAGAAAAGAGGTTCTCTCCTGCAACCGGTCAAGCTACTCTGTCACACAAACTCATCTACAGTTTAGAATCAGCAGTCAGCCTGACTTTCATGGTGGTGTGTTTTTCATTGGTAAGGAAGCTGCAGTTCCCTGAACAAGCCTGGATGACATTCAGTCTGCACCAGAAAGCCTCATGCAGGACTTGAACCAAAAGCTTCAGATTGCTGGGTTAGGTATTGAGAGTTTTATCTCGGATGACTTTCCCCGCGACAGTCCAATGACTGAAGCAGTTTGGTATAGAGAGCCATAGGCAAGGCACGGGCCGGCACATGTCACTCTGGGTTCTAGTTGCTGTGTGTTGCAAATGGGATGTTTTGAGAGAGAGGAGAGGATGAGAGACCAGGAATCAGCTGGGGAAGGTCGGATAACACAGCCGCACCGGAGAGGCGTATCCTGGCTCCCCCCTACCTCTTGAGGAGAAGAGGGAGGGCAGGGGGTTAGATATAGATAGAAAAGTTGTTTTTTATTCGATGTATCCATTCTGGGTATGTTCTTTTCCATGCTGTCCTGGGGTGAATTCCAATTCCTCCCTTAACCCTCAATCTAATAAATGTGCACTCCTGCTAAGTGCAAGTGCTATCCCGCTTCTAAGAACGTTGAATTGAGGGACAAGTTTGAGGGCTGTATCGCCCTCAAAATTGAGATTCTCCGGCACCACCCTTGGAAGTAAGGACTAGAAGGCATTGGGTAATTTAGTCAAGACATCTTCGAAAAGGATGGCGACAAAAAAAGCTAGCTACAAATGTAAGTATCTTCGTAGTTCTTAAAGATATAAACTAGGGCTGTCAAAGTTAACGCGTGATTAACGCAAAATAATTTTAATGCAACTAATTTTTTTAACGCGTGATTAACGCGAGACTTAGCCTGGCCGTTGATGTACAATAGTAGAGAGGAGAGTAGGTTTAATGAGCCTCGGGCCCCACCGTAGTTGTAGTCCTGTAGTCCTCCGTAGTCCTGTCAAAACAGGAAGCCATGCACTGACGTCGACGGCCATGCCGCAGACAGACAGACGTAAACAAACCAACTTATCCCAACTACTGCTAACGGAGGTACGTTCAGCTTCAAAACCTTACCTGATGGCTAACTCCACAAGATAAATGTTGTTTGTGTTTACTGTCGATGTGAATTTAGTTACCACCGGAGTCCCGACTACTGAAATATCACTTGTCGGCTAATGAGAGCACTGATGAAGAGAGCCCCCCCCCCTCGTTTGACGCAAACCGCGAAAATATTTTGTATGAAGAACATAAGAGAAAATATTGAGTATATATATATAATATATAATGGATTTGGCATTGCAGCAATAAATAAACATGCATTTGTTTTGCATAAGGCAAGCATTTGTGTACTCTCATATTAGGCAAGGCAACTTTATTTGTAGAACACAATTAGTACACAATTGGCAATTCAAAGTGCTTTACAGATGCATAAAATCACAAGAAGGCAAATAGAATCATTCCATACAAGCATAAAAATAATCAATAATAAATAAAATTAATTAATAAAAAAATTAATTAATTAAATAAAAAATGAAGAGTGCAGATAAAATCCTTCCAGTCATCATCTTCACATCTAAACAGAACTGTTTTCAGTCTGGAACAGAACATTGTCCAAGTTCAGGTCTGTCTAACATCTTCTGGAAGACTGGTTCAGATTTTAGGAGCATAAAACTGAAATGCAGCTTCACCTTGTTTAGTCCTGACTCTGGACACCAGCAGGAGATCACTACCTGAGGTTCTCAGAGTCCAGGTTGGTTCATATGGATCTAACATGTCAGAGATGGACTTTGGGGCCATGAAGAGACTTGAACACAAGTAGAGCTGTTTTAAAGTCTATTCTCTGAGTGACAGGAAGCCAGAGACCTCAGGACTGGACTAATATGGTCATATTTCCTGGTTCTAGTCAGGACTCGTATTAATAAGAGTAATACAACTTGAAAAAGATCTGTATAAGGTAGATTTAGAACAGAAAAAAATATGTGATTAATTTGCGATTAATCATGATTAACTATTGACAGTCATGCAATTAATCTGATTAATTATTTTGAGAAATTGACAGCCCTAATATAAACATTACAAAACCATCTTATTTACAAAACCATCTTATCTTTGCTCCACACTGGGAGCTGTGTCAGGCGACTGGGGGTGCTGTCCTTGGGTCCCTCTGGTCTGGCTGGCTGGGGGTTCCTCCTTCTGATCTGGGGGTCCGCCTGTCGGTTGGAGTCGGGGGGCCCAGGTGCTGGTCACCCTGATAAGGCCTGCGGCTCCTTCCAGTGTGGATGGCCCCAAAGGCGGCGTTTCCTTGATCCTCAGTGCCATGCCATGTCGCCCTATTGGGTGTGATTGTGTATGTGTATGTGTTTTAGTATATGGAGGGTGGGAGGGAAGGGGTTTTTATTGTGATAATTTGTTTTTAATTCTGTAAAGCACTTTGTGTTGCATGTTTTTGCATGAAAAGCGCTATACAAATAAAGATTGATTGATTGATTGATTGATTGATTGTTTGAGACTTTTTTCATGGATTAACATCGTTGTTGCGCAACATTAATTTTTTTACTTTACAGTGTTTGCTGTTGGACCGGCAGTCCCGTCCGGCTTCATGTTACTTGTATACCTTGTGTAGCAACGGAGGACTGAATAATGTATCCTCTATTGTGTTATTTGCTAATATTATTTAGAGAATATACAGCGCTCATTTCAATGTTATCCCTGTGTCATTTCAGGGAAGACAGAGACAACACGGGCTCTGATACATTTCAGTCTGATGACGTAACTGCACTCGAGGGGTGTCCCATTTCTAAGTCACAAGATAGCCCTGACACTTACTTTCGAGGTTTAAGATTGAGGGCCACAAACTGAGGGTTAAGGGCGAGGGTTGAGATTGAGGATTAAGGGAGGAATTGGAATTGGCCCTAGGTCTCGTAGTGGACCGCCGGGAGACTTTGTTGGAAATCTTCGCCAGAAAAGGATGAAATCTTCTTTCAAGCCCACATTCTGGTCTCGTACATTCTCTGGAAAGATTTGAAGATGTTCTTAATTCCATTCTGTCTGGATCGTCTGGCTCCTGAGAATAAAGTCCTGGGTAGGTAGATTGGGGATGATCTTCTCAGATGTGAACCATGAAGACTCCAGTGGATAGGCTTGGAGGTGGTATGAAAATGAGGAGAGATGTCAAGGGTTGAATCTTGGATTAGGGTTGGTGGCCTTCTTGTGAGCCCCAGAAGAACAGAGATGGACTCTTTGCGGCAGGTAGGCTGACCACGACTCTTGCTGGGGTTAAGTTGGAGACTAGGGTTAGATTGTAGACCCTACCCTGGATTCAGAATTGTAATCCTCACTCAGAGATAAGGGTGTAGTCTGGGTGAAACCAACAGAGCAACAGAGACAAGCTCTTCATGGCAGCTGAGCTGACCACGGCTCCTTGGAGGTTTACACCATAGGCTAGAGTCCGGTTGTATAATTTAACCTCATTGTGGGCTCCACATCCTGGATGAATATGTGGGGTAGGGTTAGGCGGAGGGTTAGAATCCCACCCCCAACTTCTGGAGGAGGTGGGCAGAGCACGGTCCGTCAGACCCAAGAATCCCCCGTCGGACCGGCCTCTCCCATCCCTTCGGGGCATTCTTCCCCTCCGCCCATAACAGACCTTGGTCCATTCTCCGTACATTACGGAGGTTTTGGTGAGGTAAGTATATTTTTTGTTTGAAAATAATATTAATTGTATAAAATGAAATGTGTTTTTTTTTATAAATAAATAAAACAGTTTTTAACAAAAAGAGCTTTCCAAAAGGGAAATAAAAAACAAACTGGTTATTTAAAAGAAAAAAGCAAAATGGCCTTTGAAAAGAAAATCATAAAAGCATGCCTGATGACGCTTCGACTGTAATCAGTCTTCTTCACATCTGGCACACTAAGAAAAGTTGAAAAGAAACAGTCAAAAAGCCTTAGTGAAGAGGAGAGGTGAGGAGATGTTAGTGTTGCCAGATGGGAAATGTAGGATTATCGTATCAGAGACTCAAAATTATCGTATTTTGAGGGAAATTATCGTACATCTGTCATAACCAAAATAACAAGCCCAATGATGCGCTATAGTCAAATACAATCACTCTAGTGATAAATAGCATCCCACAGGCACTCACAGCACACCCCAAACTTCAGATAGGCTATGTGTCGTCGGACCTGAATTTACTTAACTGTTGTGTCCTATGCTTTTATTATGAAAGATTCCACTGCCTTAGTATTTGAGTATTAATCTATACAATTATTTATTATATTACATTACTGATTTATTAAATTTGCTTACTTTGCATACTGTTCCCTGGGGTGCCGCGTGCCCCGGTTGAGAAACACTGGGTTAACGAGACCACATCACCCCTAATTTTCAGTTGCGTTAGACTAATGTGTCCCCCAAAAACATATGAAAGGTGGGAACTAAGAGCCAAATTATGAGGCCTGGAGGCGATTTTGGAGACTAATTTTTTCCCTTGCTTTTTCTCTTCTGATTAAACTCTTTAAATCTCGCTCGACTTCCTGATCTGGTCCTGACTGCAAGCGTCTCGTGGGGCGCACGCAGCTGACCAATCAGCCAATCATGCTAATTGTTCTGAGACAAACACTCGTATCTCACGGTCAGCAAAGCACGATTGGCTGGAAACATGTCACATGGGAACAGATGCCTTCAGGGTTCACAAAAAACTCCGGCAGACAGTTGTGGCAGGCAGTAATTTGAAATGGTCAAATTATCATACATTTGGCCGTTTTTTTGATTATTGATCGTACATCGTAAAGAGGGGCAAATTATCGTACAAATACGATAATTATCGACCTGGCAACGCTGGGAGATGTTGCCTCGTTCACATCCAGAGTGAGAATGAGCTCTCTGCAGCCTCCCTCCCTCATTTTATACCCGCCCCCTTTCACTGTATGTGTTCATCTTTTTCTTTTTTTCTGTTCGTCTTTATCTTTTACAGAGCCCCCAGGAAAGGAAATAAAAAGGCAAGTATAAATAAAAAGGCTATAGGTAAGTATCATTTAAGTTTTTTTCTATTTATTAATTTGTTTTATCATATATTTCAGGTAAGTATAAGATATTAAATTGTTTGTTTTACACTTTTTAGGTCACTTTAATATTTATATTTATAGTGAGGTAAGTATATATAAAAGTATATAAGTGATGAATTTCGATTGATTAAAAAAACCTGGGGTGAGGATTATGTTAGGGTTAGGGGGCCAGGGCTATAATCAGGGCTGGGGCTAAATTGGGGGTTGGGTTGGGGGAGGGGGCCCGCCCCCAATGGAGGACGGGAGGTGCACGGTCCATCCCTCTACCGGTCCTGGCACCACGCCCCTGATAGGGTTGGGGCTAGCTGACCCCATCTCTATCGTATGGCTGTCCAGCCGTCATCCCCCATGGTTTTTTCTATTTTTTATTTTTATTCATATGTATAATCTTATTTTATATTTAAATGAAATATTTATTGTTTAATATAAATAAAATATATATATATATATATATAGATATATATATATATATATAATATATATACAGTGGGGAGAACAAGTTTGATATGTGTTTGAAATTTGATACACTGCCGATTTAGCAGGTTTTCCCACTTGCAAAGCATGTAGAAGTCTGTAATTTTTATCATTGGTACTCTTCAACTGTGAGTGACAGAATCTAAAAAAAAAATCCAGAAAATCACATTGTATGATTTTTAAGTAATTAATTTGCATTTTATTGCATGACAAGTATTTGATACATCAGAAAAACAGAACTTAATATTTGGTACAGAAACCTTTGTTTGCAATTACAGAGATCAGACGTTTCCTGTAGTTCTTGACCAGGTTTGCACACACTGCAGCAGGGATTTTGGCCCACTCCTCCATACAGATCTTCTCCAGATCCTTCAGGTTTCGGGGCTGTCGCTGGGCAATACGGACTTTCAGCTCCCTCCAAAGATTTTCTATTGGGTTCAAGTCTGGAGACTGGCTAGGCCACTCCAGGACCTTGAAATGCTTCTTACGGAGCCACTCCTTAGTTGCCCTGGCTGTGTGTTTTGGGTCGTTGTCATGCTGGAAGACCCAGCCACGACCCATCTTCAATGCTCTTACTGAGGGAAGGAGGTTGTTGGCCAAGATCTCGCAATACATGGCCCCATCCATCCTCCCCTCAATACGATGCAGTCGTCCTGTCCCCTTTGCAGAAAAGCATCCCCAAAGAATGATGTTTCCACCTCCATGGTTCACGGTTGGGATGGTGTTCTTGGGGTTGTACTCATCCTTCTTCTTCCTCCAAACACGGCGAATGGAGTTTAGACCAAAAAGCTCTATTTTAGTCTCATCAGACCACATGACCTTCTCCCATTCCTCCTCTGGATCATCCAGATGGTCATTGGCAAACTTCAGACGGGCCTTGACATGCACTGGCTTGAGCAGGGGGACCTTGCGTGCGCTGCAGGATTTTAATCCATGACGGCGTAGTGTGTTACTAATGGTTTTCTTTGAGACTGTGGTCCCAGCTCTCTTCAGGTCATTGACCAGGTCCTGCCGTGTAGGTCTGGGCTGATCCCTCACCTTCCTCATGATCATTGATGCCCCACGAGGTGAGATTTTGCATGGAGCCCCAGACCGAGGGAGATTGACCGTCATCTTGAACTTCTTCCATTTTCTAATATGTTGCCTTCTCACCAAGCTGCTTGCCTTTTGTCCTGTAGCCCATCCCAGCCTTGTGCAGGTCTACAATTTTATCCCTGATGTCCTTACACAGCTCTCTGGTCTTGGCCACTGTGGAGAGGTTGGAGTTTGTTTGACTGAGTGTGTGGACAGGTGTCTTTTATACAGGTAACAAGTTCAAACAGGTGCAGTTAATACAGGTAATGAGTGGAGAACAGGAGGGCTTCTTAAAGACAAACTAACAGGTGTGTGAGAGCCGGAAGTCTTACTGGTTGACAGGTGATCAAATACTTATGTCATGCAATAAAATGCAAATTAATTACTTAAAAATCATACAATGTGATTTTCTGGATTTTTTTTTTTTAGATTCTGTCACTCACAGTTGAAGAGTACCTATGATAAAAATTACAGACTTCTACATGCTTTGCAAGTGGGAAAACCTGCTAAATCAGCAGTGTATCAAATACTTGTTCTCCCCACTGTATACAGTGTAAAAAAAGTGAAAACATGTAAAAAATAAACAAGAGTGTGTTTCAAACAAAGTAAACAAGTGCCCATGCAACGTTTCAACCCTTAGGGGTCTTCTTCAGGCAGGCCACGAACCACCACCATATTGGTCCTAACCTTTGAATTATACATCAGTCACTTAGTGTTGCAATATAAACAAAAATATAATGTATATATATAATGATAGTTGGATAAACTTACATAACCACTGTCAGTATCATCTTTCAGACAAGGAAATTCATTTACCAGCGATATAGCAAGAGCTTTCTTGGTTTCAGAGGATGGCCTGTCAAGTAGAACAGCAGTTGAGTTTGTCAAAAAAGGAGCAATATGGTAGCATTTGATTCACACTTTAGTTGGAATATTTTTACTATCACCATGATGATACAATAAACTTAACTGAAAAAATGACCGATTAATAATTGAATAGCTATTCACAAATAATAAAACATAACCAGTTTTGCTAAGGAGGTCTCAGAATATTTTAAATTTAATTCCAACTGTAAAATACTTCAATTGAGAGCATATTGTCTTGAAATCTATCTATTATCAGTTTGAAAGCATCAGTGAAAAAAGTAAGCACTCAGTAGGACATGGTCACGCATCCGTGCTCTGTGTTCACAGGCAAAATTATGCATAACTCACTTACGTTTCACCATTGGTTTTGATGAGGTGCGATATGAGGAGTCTTACAAGAAGCTTTCTCTCTTTGCTGGTTAAAGATTTTACTTTATTTAAACTTTTTAATTTTGACTTTCCCTCAGGACTGCCCTCCAAAACCTGGCGAATTACCTATAAAAACAGAATGAATTACAATCAAAGAGTGACATAATCTCTGTCAGGAGTGTGCATTTTATGTAACTTTAGGAGTAACTGAAATACAAAAAGTGAACTACCAGGGCTTTGTTTACACAAACAAGTACATGGCAGCACCAAATAGCCTACTAATGGCCGGGTCAAAAAAAAGTTAGTTGAAAATCTTGCATAGTTTCTCTTTAAATCAACTCATTGCTGAATAAATTACATATTTCACTTGAATTAGGTCTCCTTCATAAAAAAGTCAATACTTACAAATGCAGGATGTAGAGTCACAGTAAGAGGGTTTGTTTGTGTTGGCTCCACTGTCTCCGTTCCCGCTGTCTCTGTCCCCACTGTCTCAGTCTCTGAACTATGACTCTCTGCAGAAGTTGGTGGGTTGCTGTGATTGGCAACCTAGAGAGTCATAGTCAGGATTTAGATATGATTCATTGACATTTACTTTAAACATACAGATAATATGAAGGTTTCTTAATGAAAAAATGAAATTGTCTTTATGGACAAAACATGGTAAAAACAAGCACTTTTACGTGTTTTGGCTGGGCTCATCAACAGGAAGTGAGTCGTCTGATTAGTCTACCATTTGGAAGATTGGTAATTATCAACTTCAGCAATGACCGCACCATAACAAACAGCGCAGTATACAGATACACGCGCAACGGATCAAACAGCCACTTGTAGCCACAGATAATGCTCAGAACAGCACCAAACGTCATCAAAAGTACAAACAGGGTTCAGAGTTTCATCTCGATGGAAACTATCAGTTGAGACCGAGTTTACTGAAGACAAGCTGAAGGAAATGGAGGAGAAAAGTGAAGGAAGGAGCACTGCGGTGGAGGCTACGTTTTGGAAATGGAGGCTAAAGTGACAGAGGGAGAGAGCCGGTGGCGTCTAAGTGCTGAAGCTAAAATGCTAACTGCTGCTCAGCTTGTTTCTCCGATAACTTGTGATCCACAGGTTCCGGAGGTTTTTACCGTAAGCCGAATTATCAGCGGAGGGGAAACCTCCGCTGATAATTCTGCACACAGACCCGATGATTAACACCACATAAAACATGAAATAAAGCCGTTTGAATTAATAAAAAAAATACACTGTTTCTCCGACGCTGTTCCCGGAAAAGCTAAGTTTACCTGGGTTGTTTTTCTGGTTAAAACATCAAACATAAATAATTATAATAAAGCACGGTCGGTATTTAACGCCATGTCCTTTTAACTTAAAGCTAACATCACACGAGAAAAACCACAGCAAAGCTAAGTTAGGTGAACCAACTGCTTACTGTGAGACTGCTACCAATAACCAGCTAATGGAAAATTGGAACGATATAGCCTACATAAATGTGCAATGAGACAGTAAAGCCAGCTGAATGGTAAAGCTAAGAGACCACAACACATTAAATTGCTAAATTTAAAGCAGCTAACATAATATAAATGTAACAAAAAGGTTAGTCAGCTAACTAAACAGTTAAAATCTAGGGGGAAAAAGTGTTAGCTTACAACTTTGTGAATGTCACAGAATAAACACCATTAAAAACCCATATGATCCAAGATTGTAAAATTATATTAGGATAACTTTGTTGCCACAATCTTAAAAATATAGATAAAAATAAATTAACCTACCAGTCAGATAATCAGAGAGTTTGTTGAAATGAGTGCCTGCTTAATGTGCCACTTCTGAGAGAAAGATCCAGAAAGTTAAAAGAGCGGGAAAGTGAATGACCCAGGTGTTGGGTTAAAATCCGGTTAAAATAACCCAACCATGTGTTTAGCTATAATTTAACCCTCACAACCAATTTTACCCAGCATAAAACAACCCAACAGTGTGTTTACAGTACCCCAAACAACCCAGAATTATGACCCAGCATGAACAACCCAGCAATGTGTTTACAGAAACAACCCAGCATTTTTTTTTTTTTTGTGTATCAACATATTAAAAAAAAAAAAAACAACAACAACTGCGGGCCAACTAGAAAAATAGAAACAACACCCAACACAGACAATACCAAATTTATTACAGCCTACATTTTCAATGCCACAGCTTGGCTTCAATGTCAGCAGCCTGCCACAATAGCGAGGACGCATCGCTGCGCGTGGAACCATGGCGTAACGGCTCGGCGCAAACTAGCATCACCACCTACTGAGTCGGCAAGGCAACCCTCAAGCCATTTTCCATGGGACCAATTCCCTCACATGGCTTTTGCTCTTGGTCTGCTGCAGTGCCAGCGGCTCACTTCACAGCACCAATCTGCCTCAATATGCCAACAGGGATCAGTGCGTCCTTGCCACAGAAACCTTGGTACACCCTTTTCCATCACTGTTTAGTCAAGCCAAATCATCACATCTTTTTCTGCACACCACAACCTCAACTTCACACCCAGTGCTCCATCTTTCTCCCACAGCCCAGACATACAACTTTGGTTCACTGACATTTTCAAATGGACTATATAGACTGTGAGAGTGTGGGTGGCTGTGCCTTTCTGTATGAACCTCTGCTGCTCTGGTGACCTGCTCAGTGTCCTCTGTTTCTCAAGAGCTCAAATGTCCAACAGAACAAAGTAAACACAGTAGTCTCATTAACTTTATGTCATCACATACCTAATGTATGTATGAAGCACAACATGTCAGTGTCATTATGTGTGAAGCTGCAGCAAACTTTCAAATCAAACTATCATCAAGTCATCATTCCTTTTATTGATTTCCTCCTTTCCACATAAGAAACTGTTCCTCAGCCACAAAGAAAATTTGTTGGAAATTAGGAGTGTTTAAAAAAAAAGCAGTAATAATAATAATAATAATAATAATTTACATAATAGTAATACTTGTTGTTGTTGTTATTATTATGATTGTTATTAGCATTATTATTCTTATTATTAGCATTATTATTATAACATGACCTGACAGCAATGTCTTTGAAATATCTCAATTTTTTAAAACTTTTTTCTTTACAGGTAAATATCTCAGTTTAACTCTTATACACGTCGGTCAGAAACACGTCTCCAAGCCTCCACCAGAGACCGGTGGACGTGTTTCACATCCTTCAGAGACAAGTCTACAAGCCTCGGCTCCTTCTACACAAAACTGACACCACAGTCTTTTAAATAAAAACATTTATTAACACAATATCATCAACAGAGAGCAAAAACTATGTCAACCAACATCAGCTGGTTAACCACAACCCGGTCCATGTCGAGTCCAGAACCACAATCAGGTCAGGACACGGAACCAGCAGAGCAGACGACAGTGGGTCCATCAGCTGCTTCCTGTTGATTTTAGCATCTCCGTAAAGAGAAAATAATGGTGGGAAAGTCCAGAAAATCAAAAACAATGTGTTTGACACAAAAGAAAATGGTTGAAGAACATTCATGTTTCAGTGCTGACATGATTTCACGTTGCAAGGAGTTAGCTTCTGAATTTCAGCCAGTTTTCATGTTCCTGGAGTCCAGAAGGAACCACTTGGTTCCCAGTAGGATCACAGACAGTACTCTGGACTTCCTTGGAGTCCAGAAGGAACCAGTTGGTTCCCAGCAGGACCACAGACAGTACTCTGGACTTCCTTGGAGTCCAGAAGGAACCAGCTGGTTCCTAGTAGGACCACAGACAGTATTCCGGACTTCCTTGGAGTCCAGAAGGAACCAGCTGGTTCCCAGTAGGACCACAGACAGTACTCTAGACTTCCCTGGAGTCTAGAAGGAACCAGCTGGTTCCCAGCAAGACCACAGACAGTACTCTGGACTTCCCTGGAGTCCAGAAGGAACTAGATGGTTCCCAGCAGGACCAGAACACTGCATCCAGCCAGGAGAACTTCAGAACGGAGAATTCATCCCCAGCTTGGTCTCAAACTGCAGCTTCTGTCTCTTTTGGTACCGAACTCGAACCCTGAAATGAACAGAGGAGAGAAATCACAACCCGGGAAAACACACCTGACCAAAACAGGTGAACAACCCGACCAGGATCTTCCACCATCTCACCTTATCTCGTGAATCTTCACCACTTCGTTGACCAGGATCACCAGCAACGGGGACAGAGAGGCCACCAGCCAGGACTGCAGAGGGACACATTTCAGCCCCAAGCTCCGGTGGCTGTCTGGGTCTCGCCACAGCTGATAGTCCAGTGTGGCCTGAATCATCTGACCCAGGAGTCTGGAACCAGAAGGTGGACGTTAGCGCAGCTGGAGACATAGTCGTCTACAACCAGCGACCAAAACCAGCATGTGGAGAAAAAGGACAAAACAGTCGGTTGATGTTTCGGAGGTGGAAATAAGCAGACCGGGTGATGTCACTCATGTAAGCTTGAAATGACAGTGTGCTGTCAAGGATGACATCCAGACCTCTTAACCTGAGGGGAAGAGAGGATAAAGGGGTCATCGATGTTGATGGAAAAGCTGTGTGATTTGGCCAGTGACGGTCGTGCCTACAAGTAGAACTTGTTTTATTGCTGCTGAATTTTAGAAGGTTGAAGGAGAACCATGACTTGTTTTCCTGAAGGCAGTAAGAAAGAGAGGTAGGTGGAAAGTGGGTTTGGAGGAGATGTAGAGCCGGATGTCATCTGCATTGAAGTGAAAATTTATATTATATTTGCAAATATGTGTGCGAGAGGCAGTATGGAGATAATGAAAAGGAGAGACACTGGCCGCCCCAGTGGAACAGTGGTTAGGGCAGGCGGCCATATACAGAGGCTACAGTCCTCGTGCGGCTGCTCGTGAGTTCGATTCCCGGCTCGGCGACTTTTTCCCGCGTGTCTTCCCCATTCTCTCTGCCCCCCTTCCTTTCTCTCTACTTTCAATAAAGGCCACTAGAGCCAAAAAAAATCTTTAAAAAAAAAAAAAAAAAAAAAAGAAAAGGAGGGACCCAAAGACCGAACCTTGGGGAACACCAGCAGTGATGAAATACACTACTAGTGTGTGACTCAAGTTGTATAAATACAGTGCAACCAGAGGGATATGAGGAGAACCTAGTAAGGGATGTATGAGAGATGCCAAGGGATCCTAATCTATTGGGGAAAGTGCTGTGTGAAATGGTGTCCAATGCTGCACAAAGATCTAGGAGGATGAGAATGGTGAGAAGACTGGGATCAGCCACCATCAGAAGGTCAGTGGTAATTTTTAATCAAGCATTTATCTTTCACCACTGAAAAGCCTATTTATTTCTCTTTTAGATGGAACCACATCTGTCAGGATCATCTGTGGGATGAGCAGCAGAGCTGAGGATGTGGGCTGTACCCATGAAAGATTTGACAAATCTTCTCTGTCAATGACAAACAGCTTTTTTAACTTTTGTCTCCTGTTTGGTCTGATGATTGAAGTCTGAAGAAACAATTTAGAGCCTTAAATGTATTGTTTTAACAATCAGCAGCCTCAGCAGTGTGTGGAAGAACCATACACAGCTACAACAGCCAGCCTGGCTCCTTCATGCGTTCCCAGGGTTAATACATGAGGCCCCTGGTTAGGTGTGGTAACTTACACAACAGGAACAGTGAGACACCACCAGGTGTTGCTGAAGGGACTCTTTCTCCACAGAGGCTGAGATCGGTGAACGTAGCTCAGGGAGATCACCACTGAAAACATCAGAACAATCAGTAGGTAAGACAGAGTTCTGAGTACCGTGTATGTGAATGTGCACAAGTGAGTTCACACCTGTGTGTAACACCAGGAAGCCAGCCATGAGCTTCTGAGTCAGCAATAGGTCATTGGACAGCTCCTGGAACCAATGAGGAGCCTCCTCTGATGAGCTGAGATCACAGAAGAAGAGATTTCTCTGAGATCACAACACTATCATCGATGTACCATCCACCATCATCATCGTAATCATCACCATCAACTACCATCAACCACCATCATCATGGATATAGTGACCATCCACCACCACCCAGTCACCATCATTGTCATCATCATCATCATTACTACCATCTCTACTAACACCACTATCGTCACCATTACAGAGTAGTTACAGTCTGGAACATGACCATCCTGACAACAGAAAGCTGTACCTTAATGAGAACATGGAGCTGCTGTTGAGGGTGGTATTGTCTGGGCATTCTTGGGAACAGCACAGTTCCTGGAGTGTGAAGCCAAAGGCCAGCAGGAAGGCACAGAGAGTCAGGCCGAACTTCAGGAGGAAACAGCCCAGAAAGTAGTTCTGAGTCTGTTCAAGGAGCCCAGGGGAAATGGGTCAGTATGTGATCTACTGGTCATGACTGATACAGATACTGCTGGAGTATCCTGATCTACTGGTCATGACTGATACCGATACCGCTGGAGTATCCTGATCTACTGGTCACGACTGATACCGATACCGCCGGAGTATCCTGATCTACTGGTCACGACTGATACAGATACCGCCGGAGTATCCTGATTTACTGGTCACGACTGATACAGATACCGCCGGAGTATCCTGATCTACCGGTCATGACTGATACCGATACAGCTGGAGTATCCTGATCTACTGGTCATGACTGATACCGATACCGCTGGAGTATCCTGATCTACTGGTCATGACTGATACCGATACCGCTGGAGTATCCTGATCTACTGGTCACGACTGATTCTGATACAGCTGGAGAATCCTGATCTACTGGTCACGACTGATACTGATACAGCTGGAGTATCCTGATCTACTGGTCACGACTTATACTGATACAGCTGGAGTATCCTGATCTACCGGTCACGACTGATACCGATACCGCCGGAGTATCCTGATCTACCGGTCATGACTGATACCGATACAGCTGGAGTATCCTGATCTACTGGTCACGACTGATACCGATACCGCTGGAGTATCCTGATTTACTGGTCACGACTGATACAGATACCGCCGGAGTACCCTGATCTACCGGTCATGACTGATACTGTTACAGCTGGAGTATCCTGATCTACTGGTCATGACTGATACAGATACCGCGGGAGTATCCTGATCTACTGGTCATGATTGATACTGATATCGCTGGAGTATCCTGATCTACTGGTCATGATTGATACTGACACCGCTGGAGTATCCTGATCTACTGGTCATGATTGATACTGATACCGCTGGAGTATCCTGATCTACTGGTCACGACTGATACTGGTACCACTGGAGTATCCTGATCTACTGGTCATGATTGATACTAATACCGCTGGAGTATCCTGATCTACTGGTCATGATTGATACTGATACCGCTGGAGTATCCTGATCTACTGGTCACGACTGATACAGATACTGCTGGAGTATCCTGATCTACTGGTCATGACTGATACTGATATCGCTGGAGTATCCTGATCTACTGGTCATGACTGATACAGATACCGCTGGAGTATCCTGATCTACTGGTCATGACTGATACTGATACAGCTGGAGTATCCTGATCTACTGGTCATGACTGATACTGATACCGCTGGAGTATCCTGATCTACTGGTCATGATTGATACTGATACCGCTGGAGTATCCTGATCTACTGGTCACGACTGATACCGATACCGCTGGAGTATCCTGATCTACAGTGAGATGAACCTCAGGTGTGAGTGACAGCTGATCGTACCTTCTTTGGGATTGAGTCCAGGTTCTTGCCTGTGGCGACGGTCATGACTGAGCTGTCCGGAGGCTTCCCAAGGAGAGACACACTGAAAACAACCAGACATGGGGGAAATAGTCAGAATAACTCCACCCATGACCCTGACTTATCAGTTTGGTGGAGGCGGAGTGTTGGTGCACCTGAGCAGAGGACAGCTGAAGCAGGACACCCAGAGGATGTCGGTGGTGTTCAGGGGAGGGGGCATCTGAGCCACACAGGCCAGGAACTGCACAAATCATGGACATTATTCAGTTATCAACAGGAAAACCAACTCCAGACTGTTCAGAAATGCATCGTCCGTGGGTCTCACCTGGACGATGACCAGACTGAGCTGACACTGCAGCAGGAACAGAAAGCACTTCCGGATGCCGGAGGTGGTGTGGCGAGCCTGGAAAGGGGCAGCTTCTTCAGATTTATGCATGAATGTGACCTCAGACTCTGGAAATGAGAAGGTAATGGGAGATGTCTGACCTGCTCAATGAGCTTCACCATGCTGACGCTGTCTCCTTGGCGGAAGGAGACCGAGCAGCCCAGGCTGTTGAGCTGTCCCGACAGCCCCATGGGGGACAGTCCTTCCACATCTCCATCAAAGCCTCCTCTGCTGCCATAGCCAAACGTCTCCCATGAACACTGGGATGGATACAGGGGATCCAGGGCCAGGCTGTCGAGACAACAGGACATTTTTACAAACAGACCCACCTCCCAAAACCCGACAGGAACCAGCACACAGGTCTAAATCCAGCTCAATAAAACCCAAGTCTCCAAAGTGAATCCCTATCAAGACTGTTAACTCAAGAGGATAAAACAGGACCGTTAAGAGAGGCTTCTTCTGTATCACACCACATTATGATCAGCTCTAGTTCCGGTTTCTGAGTTCCTGACTCTCAGTTCCTCCCCTCCAACCTGGAAACCACAAGAACCAGATTTACTTGTGGAGGAACATGACTGTTCATGACTGGGTTATCTGGTCTGAAGTCTGACTTTTATTTTGAAATCTCAGCCTCTAGGAATTGCAGCCTCTAGTGATCATTATAGAAACTGTGATTTCTATAATGAAGTTGAGACTGAATTATGCTATAAGAGGGGTGAATTATTAGTTCTCCAACTAATAGAGAGTTACTATTAATATATTTCATCCTATTTGATATTACCAAAAGATATGTTCACTCCCCTCTGTCCTCCCTCCTCTCTCTGTCCTATCTCCCTGCTATTTTCTTTCTTTATCCAGCTGGTCTTCATCAGGAAGGTCCCCCTGATCATCCAGGTCCTGATCAAGGTTTCTTCCTTTTATAGGGGAGTTTTTCTTTGACACTGTTTGACTTAAAGGTTTTTCTCCTGCTTGGGGAGTTTTTTATTTCTCTAATAATTTCTCAATAATATTAGATATAGTTCATATTTGCTCGGGGGTCATAATCTGGGTCTCTGTAAAGCACCTAGAGACTATTTGTATTGTAATAGATGCAAAACAAAAACAGTTTAATTGAACTGCAGAAGCAGTAATAACATTTCAGACCAACTCGGGGGTCTTCAACTCCAGTCCTGGAGGGTCACTGTCCATCTGTCTTAGATGTTTCCTGCTTCAGCACTGATTTAAACGAATGGATCACTATCAGCTTGTCATCCAGGTCTGCACGAGTCTTCGAATGAGCCATTCATTTGAACCAGGTGCAGTGTGGCAGGGCAACATCTAAAACCTGCAGACAGCGGTGCTCCAGGACCGGAGTAGAAGAGCCCTGAGTTAGGCTGCTGGTTCTAGGTCATGGTCTGTTTCCATGGACTCAAGTCTCTTTCCTGTCCACTGAATTGGTGGAGGCAGGTACAATGATCAGCCCCCCCCTAGATAAAATCAAGTTTTCAGACCTCAGGTCACTCTGGAGGAACAGGCGGTGGTTGCGTAAATTGGCAGAGCTTCCCAGGCAGCAGGTCACCTCCCTGTTCTCCTGCATGATCTTTATCATCTCACACATGGCTGCAGACAGGGACAAATGGGATATCATGACATCACATGTCACCTCTGCTCGTATTTGCATCTGTGACAGAGCAGATGGAGGCTGGAACTGTTCATGGTGGTCTACAACAGGACTCACTGTCAGGGGTGCAGTCAGTGAAGAGCGGCACCAGGAGAGGCACATTATCAATGTTCTTCAGATGTGGACGGACCTGGTGGATCCCACGAGGTAGCTTGGCCTGAGGAAGAGCAGGTAGGGGTCAGCCTGAGAGACCTGTGTTTCTGTAAAGATCTAGAAAGATCTCAGCTGAAAGACCCACAATAAGTTGTTCTGTGCTACTTCAGAGCTCCAAGTGTGTGTTTCCAGACTGATGTGAGGTAGGGTCCTTACTCTGTTGCAGTCCTCCAAAAAGCTGGGCACGTCACTGTCTGTGGGCTGGAAACTGGCCAGGTCTGAGTGGGCTTCCTCCTCCGGCAGCAGCGGACCCTCAGCTTCATCTCGGGAGTCTTCATCAGCAGGATGGGACACACAAAAACATTTTTCACATTTCACATTTTCACAAAAACACAGTTAACTTCAGATGAATCGATCAGCGTCTGAGCCTGACTTAAAGGATCCAACAGCATGACTGGTGTCACTTCAACACCTAAACTCTCGTTATGAGCGGAGGGCTCTCCATCAGCAGAGCATATATAACTACAAAACACCGTAACAAGAATCCTGACTAACACCTGGAAGAGAGACCATGTCAGTCCAGTTCTTAGATCCTTCCACTGGTTTCCTGTTCAGATATTCAGCTCAAGGCTCTTCTGAGTTTGTAGAAACCCCTGAATGGTATGAGAGATGAGCTTTGTGAACACGAACCTGGAAGGTACCAGGGTTTTATGCTGCCCCCTGGTGGATTCAACACCCATGGGGCTGAACTTTGATCCATTCTTCAGAAGATACACCTCCATTAGGTATGTGATACAGATCTGCATGCTTTTATTCTGTTCTTTTCTGATTACTTGCTGGTCATTCCAATGCTGTTTTTATAAGTTCATCTCAGTACCTTTGTGAAGAACTTTGAGCTGTCTCTATGTGAAATGTGCTACAGCAGCCATTACCAAACTTCAGAATACCAAGGCCCAATTTGAAATGTGAAAAATCTCTGCGGCCCACCCAAACCTTTAATCACAACTGTGATCAACATACAGGACAAGGAACCATGTTCCAATATTAATGTGAGGGGTCAACAAATAAGGTGACACTTGTCATATTAAGTTAAGATGACAATAGAATAACACTTAATTGGGTTGTTTTATTACTTCTTAATGTTTTTCAATCATGTCATGAATATTTTACAGTAATTAAAAACATATTTTAAAAAGATCAAGGATTTAAAACACATTTGTTTAATTTTAATGACCTCTCACGGCCTACCTGCAGTACCACGACAGCCCACCGGGGGCGTGCGGCCCATACTTTGGGAATCACTGTGCTACAGAAATAAACGTCCTCCTTCAGATGAACACCCAGCACCATCTTCTGTTTTGGAGTGACACCAGTCCTGCTCACCAGGCTCAGCTCAGGTGAATCTCACCCCTTTGTTGGAAGAAAACTCCAAGATTTATTTTTATTAACTATTAAAAGTGGACCGGACGGGGCCTCCACACAGGAATGTTTCACTGCGACAGGTTTTAATGGAGTCAGTGGTTCCTGGAGGTTTGGCGGAGCAGATGGAGCTGGTTCCAGAGGTCCACAGTCTGAATCCAGCAGCATCAGTGAGGCGGCATGTTGAGTATATATGAGAACATCAGTGACCACAGCTGGAAAAAACAAAAACTAAATGCTGCACGTTTATAGAAATCTCTTTAAATGTTACCATGAGGGCATGTTTAAGAGCCGTTTTCAGTTTCACTGGTGCTTCATTTATGCTTTAAGGCAGTGATTCCCAAAGTGTGGGCCGCGGCCCCCTGGTGGGCCGTTGTGGTACTGCAGGTGGGCCGTAAGAGGTCATTAAAATTAAACAAATATGTTTTAAATCCTCAATCTTTTTAAAATATAGTTTTAATTACTGTAAAATTATAGCTGCTAGTCCTGAATGTTGATCACAGTTGTGACTAAAGGTTTCGGTGGGCCACGGAGATTTTTCACGTTTCAAATTGGGCCTTGGTATTCTGAAGTTTGGGACTGGCTGCTTTAAGGTATTTGTGTTTTTATTAACTCATCTCTGTTTCAGTGATTAATGTTGTTGAGAAACAGGAAACAGTTGGATTATTCTGATGTATGATCATGAACTCAGCAGGGTTCAGCAGCAGCTACTGATGCTGACGTTACCCTGGTGGAGGTCTTCTGGCAGCGACCCCTGACCGGGGCTGGATGGAGCTCCACCGCAGTGACCGTCTCCGTTTGGAGTCAGAGAGATGTGACAGTTCCAGCCCGTCTCCAAGCCCATCTTCTCTGCAACACCTGAACACACACAGGAAGTCTGGTCAGAGCCGCAACACAGAGAACATCACCTTCCTGGAGGAGTCTGGCTCCAGCACCAGGACCAGGTTCAGGCCGGTCTAAAAGGGTCACCTGCAGATCCTGACTATGACATCATCAGAGAAGGTCTTGACCTCCCCCTCCTAAACATCACTCCACCCAACAGTTTCATTTCTTTACTTTTCACTTGTGTTTATTCTCAGTTCACACTGCAATAATATATTTCCCTTTAGGGTATTAATTACTATTAAAGATAAATTCAACAGAATCACGTGCTGTGGGAGACAGAGCTCTGTCTCCTGTCTAGATGGATCTCAACTGTTCTAGATCAGATTCCTCATTTAGAAGGTGACAGAGACAGTCTTCTCCATGTCTGTGCTGGGGAGGACAATGATAGACAATGATATCTAACTACATACATACATACTGATACACACACATTCACACTACAGTACATACTACAATATATACTACAGTACATACTATAATATATACTACAGTATATACTACAGTACATACTACATATACTTCACCCTGCACATTCATACCCACACACACAGTGCACCCCGAGAGCAACCAGATACCCCCCATCCCACCATGCTGCATTTCAACACCAAACCCACCTGAGCCCAGTCCGCCCCACCAGCCCCCCCATAATGATGGTGCAAGAGCAGAAGCAAGAAGGCCCCTGACCCAGTTGGCCCACCACATCAACACAAGCACCCAGACCCCCGACAGCAACACCCATGAACCCGCCCAGGCAACACCCACTCCCCTCCGCCAGCCCCTAACCTGGTGGGCGCCCCAGCAAAGGTGAACCCCCGCTATGCAGCGGAGACGTCCCAGCAGCGATGAAGAGTGACGGGAGGCACCCGAGCAAAACTCCCGAGCACCGCTACCAGGGGCCCGAACACCCATGCCAACGCAGTGCCCCACACAAACTCCCGAAGGTCCACAAAAAGACCCTCAGAGCCCCACCCTCGCCCCACCACCAAGGGCACAAATGTGGACCACTGAGGGAAACCAGACCCAAACAGCCACAGTGCCAGACCACATCACAGAATGGAGGTCCAATTATCTCCCAATGCACCACATACACACCCCCACACAAAAATACACAATCACATCAATCTGTACCAGCTGTTTACAGACACCCATTCAGGTTCACCTCAGACCATCATCCCTGGACTTGTTGAGGATCACCAGTCTGAGCCTTTTCTTAAACACACTCATGCTTGGACATTGCTTCAGTTCTTGGCTGAGTTTATTCCGAACCTTCACACCACTGACTGAAGTTTAACGTTCTCTTCATGGTTGTTGGACCCTCCTGGTCCTGAAGTTAAGCTTTCCCTGTAACCATAGTTGTAGTTGATTGTCTGTTCTATAGTTAGAGTTGATGTCTCCATGCTGTCGTGGACCAGATGAAATAAAGTGGTGGAGTTTGACATGGTAATGTTAACAGCAGAGCAGTGTGGTGCCACCGCAGGAAAACGGGCACCAGATGACCCCGAGTTTAGATGCTCGATGGTATTGATGTAGTTTGACCGATACCTTGAAGGTATCAGCTAGGCTGAGCGTGCTCACCTTGCTGCGGAGTTCATCCTCTCTGGAGAAGTAAACGAAGCGGATACAGGCATTGACCAGCGCGTCGATGAGGCGGACGGTGTCCAGCCTGGCCTGGAACTGAGAAGACACCATGCCCATGAAGATCTGTCCACTGAGGGCCTGAACGCAGTCGTCCCGCTCCACGGCCTCCCCGATGCCCTCTAGACAGGGAGACAGGGAGATGGGTTAGAGTTCCCGGTCCTCCCCACCTTCACCGGGGCGCTGGGCCATACCATCTGAGCTCCAGCTGTTCCTGCAGGAGCTGGTCTTGATGGGAGTGGTGGAGGGCAGCTCCACCCCCGAGAACAGGCAGGGACCCGTGGTCAGCTCCACGCACTTCCCATTCAGTTGGCTGGATACGGACACGTGCATGGGCTTGTAGGCGAAGGCGGAGCAGTAGCCAGACAGGCAGGCCCGCTGGTAGAAGTCCAATACCTTCTTCCTGAAACACATCCACACACAACCAGGTCATGTGACCTCCATTTCCAGTTTTAAAGCAGCAGCAGAGGATGACATGTGGCACCTGTCTGAGCCTGAGAGGGGATAGATGTCACTTCCATCCCAGAAGTCTGTGCACGCCTCAAGGATGAGGTCAGCTGACCCATGAGACAGCATCTGGACGTTATCTACAGGAGAACAGGGAGAAGAACACGTTATCTATCTACAGGAGAACAGGGAGAAGAACATGTTATCTATCTACAGGAGAACAGGGAGAAGAACATGTTATCTATCTACAGGAGAACAGGGAGAAGAACACGTTATCTATCTACAGGAGAACAGGGAGAACATGTGTGATCTATCGACAGGAGAACAGGAGGAACATGTGTGATCTATCTAGAGGAGAACAGGAAGAACAACATGTGTGATCTATCTAGAGGAGAACAGGGAGAACAACATGTGTGATCTATCTAGAGGAGAACAGGAAGAACATGTGTGATCTATCTAGAGGAGAACAGGAAGAACATGTGTGATCTATCTAGAGGAGAACAGGAAGAACATGTGTGATCTATCTAAAGGAGAACAGGGAGAACATGTGTGATCTACCTAAAGGAGAACAGGAAGAACATGTGTGATATATCTAGGGGAGAACAGGAGGAACATGTGTGATATATCTAGAGGAGAACAGGGAGAACGTGTGATCCATCTAGGGGAGAACAGGAAGAACATGTGTGATCTATCTAGAGGAGAACAGGAAGAACATGTGTGGTCTATCTAGAGGAGAACAGGAAGAACATGTGTGATCTATCTAGAGGTGAACAGGGAGAACGTGTGATCCATCTAGGGGAGAACAGGAAGAACATGTGTGATCTATCTAGAGGAGAACAGGAAGAACATGTGTGATCTATCTAGAGGAGAACAGGGAGAACATGTGTGATCTATCTAGAGGAGAACAGGGAGAACGTGTGATCCATCTAGGGGAGAACAGGGAGAACAACATGTGTGATCTATCTAGAGAAGAACAGGAAGAACATGTGTGATCTATCTAGAGGAGAACAGGAAAAACATGTGTGATCTATCTAGAGAAGAACAGGGAGAACATGTGTGATCTATCTAGAGGAGGACAGGAAGAACATGTGTGATCTATCTAGAGGAGAACAGGGAGAACATGTGTGATATATCTAGAGGAGAACGGGGAGAACATGTGTGATCTATCTAGAGAAGAACAGGGAGAACATGTGTGATCTATCTAGAGGAGGACAGGAAGAACATGTCTGATCTATCTAGAGGAGAACAGGGAGAACATGTGTGATCTATCTAGAGGAGGACAGGAAGAAAATGTGTGATCTATCTAAAGAAGAACAGGAAGAACATGTGTGATCTATCTAGGGGAGAACAAGAAGAACAACATGTGTGATCTATCTAGGGGAGAACAGGAAGAACATGTGTGATCTATCTAAAGGAGAACAGGAGAACATGTGTGATCTATCTAGAGAAGAACAGGAAGAACATATGTGATCTATCTAGAGGAGAACAGGGAGAACATGTGTGATCTATCTAGAGAAGAACAGGGAGAACATGTGTGATCTATCTAGAGGAGGACAGGAAGAACATGTGTGATCTATCTAGAGGAGAACAGGGAGAACATGTGTGATCTATCTAGAGGAGGACAGGAAGAAAATGTGTGATCTATCTAAAGGAGAACAGGAAGAACATGTGTGATCTATCTAGGGGAGAACAAGAAGAACAACATGTGTGATCTATCTAGGGGAGAACAGGAAGAACATGTGTGATCTATCTAAAGGAGAACAGGAGAACATGTGTGATCTATCCAAAGGAGAACAGGGTGAACATGTGTGATCTATCTAAAGGAGAACAGGGTGAACATGTGTGATCTATCTAAAGGAGAACAGGGAGAACATGTGTGATCTATCTAAAGGAGAACAGGCGGAACATGTGTGATCTATCTAGGGGAGAACAGGAAGAACATGTGTGATCTATCTAGAGGAGAACAGGAAGAACAACATGTGTGATCTATCTAGGGGAGAACAGGAAGAACAACATGTGTGATCTATCTAGAGGAGAACAGGAAGAACATGTGTGATCTATCTAGAGGAGAACAGGAAGAACATGTGTGATCTATCTAGAGGAGAACAGGAAGAACATGTGTGATCTATGTTGAGGAGAAAAGGGAGAACGTGTGATCTATCTAAAGGAGAACAGGGAGAACATGTGTGATCTATCTAAAGGAGAACAGGGAGAATATGTGTGATCTATCTAAAGGAGAACAGGGAGAATATGTGTGATCTATCTAGAGGAGAACAGGAAGAACATGTGTGATATCATCAGGAAGAGCATCCAGCGTACGACCTCTCATGCGATCATGTTGCTATGGTGGCCCCCCACAGAGATCAGCCAAAATGAAAGTTAAATCAGTGTAATATTTTGTCCTAAATTTATTCATTTTTGTTGTAAAATTAAGAGTTTTACAAAATCACAACTTTTTAAGTTAGAATCTCAAATTCTTTATTATAAAACAGACTTTTTGTTTAAAACTGTGACTTTTACATAATGGCATTTTATTGTCCTGAAGTCACAGATTTTTGAAGTAAAGTTCCAGATTTAACAGCTTGTGACTCTGTGACCCTAACCCTTCTAAACAATTTCTCTGAATGGCCGTTGGTGGTTGTGAGCATCCTGGTGGTTCCTCTCTCAGTTCTGGAGAGACTCTGGGAGCAGAGGAGGCGGGGCATAGTTCAGATCTAGCAGCTCACTGGCTACTGAATACAGCACCATCAGAGCGCCAAACTTACGCGTCATCACGGAGAACCAGGAAGTACAGGCAAGTGTAATGATGTGTATCCCTTCTTTGCCAAACTGATGCATGATCTTTGGATGTTTCTCCAACTGGACCAGCAGTGATGACATCATAGCTCAGCTAAACTCAGGAGATCTTTATTCCCACATGAAAACATCTTAAAACTGCATCTACTCTCTTTTATTCCTTTAATCTCCTCCACTACTGTTGCTGGTGTAAGACAAATGCATTCTGGGACACTGCTGAAAACACTGGTCTCCACTGGATGCATTCTGGGTAAAATGGCAAAGGGTTAGGGTTAGAGAATTCACCTGTACTGGACCTGAGGTAGAACTTGAGCTGAACAAGAACGGCCCCTGACACCGTCCTGGAGGAGGGCCCAAACCATGACACTGCCTCTACACACTGATGACCAGAGATGTTTCCAGGTCCAATGAGCTCTTCTTCAGCAGCTCTTCTCTTTGAGGGTTCTGTATTGTGTGTTTGGGTTCATCCTGACATCTACTTGTAGGAGGAGCAGCTACAGAACTAAGCTGTGTCCACTTCAAGACACTAACTGTGGACTGATGAACGACAAACTCAGATGCAGATCAACTACTCGTGATCGTAGGTGTTCAGAGAGTCATGGTTCTTGAGATGTTTCTTTAACCACGGCAGCTCAAAATCACACCTCCAAACTCGTTTCATGATGCCTAATGGTCGTCTTCAATGAAGACACTGTACAGTTTTATCACGTGTCTGTTCTGAACATCTCATCATTCTGGAGGAGGAGCTGAGGGACTTACTGGAGGAGGAGTCTCGTACGAACAGGGAGATGAGGTGGGCGATAGGGGGCTGCCGTTTGGCGGAGCAGGGGAGGCGACGAGACGTCAAGTCTTTGGTCTTCTCTCCAGAGGGCAGCTGGTAGAGGACCAGGTGGTTCTCCTGACTGAAGAGTTCCCTGGCTCCAGGAGTGAAGCCTGAAACACAGCAGGACCAGACCATGGTGGTGGGTGTCCACACCAGAACAGCTCTGCTTGTTCAGGGGTGGGGTTAGTCATTAGTTAGTTTTAAATCTAATTTCATTGCAAGCAAACTTTTGTCATGAAAGATCACTTTTTTAAAGTGAGTTTAAGAAGTTTTTGTTGTAAAATACCAACTTTCTCAAAATTGCAACTTTTTGACATAAAATTGCAATTTAATGTTGTATAATTGTATAATTTCCAGAACTGCAATTTTATATCCTGAAGTCAAGACATTTAGTTGTAAAAATCATGACTTTTCACTTAATATTAGGGATGCACGATAACTGTTTTTTAAAACCGATACCGATAACTGATAACTTTCAGCTCCTAAAGGCCGATACCGATAACACACACACATATACCTAAGATCATTACATCAATACTATGAACAAAATCAAAAATAGTTTGGACTCTTTAAATGAACAGATATTTATTTTTTCCATTGAAAAACTATTGTCAAGCCTCTCAAACATTTTCATAAAGCTATCAAACAAACCTATTTGATATCTCACGTTAACTTAAATAAGGTTCATTACTGACTGATATAAAAAAAAATAAAGGCTCCTTAAACTGATGGAAATACATGCATCAGAATTACTAACTGAAAAAGATTTACATTTAAAGGATTTTGACTTAAATTAATACCTTTATTTAAAGTAAATGAGGTTCAGTGATTTTTTGTTTTTTTTATCTCATGGAAGCTTTAGATGAGAGAGATGAGGGAGAGGAGAGACTGCTGCTGGCTTGCACACGTTAGCATTAGCTTCCATTAGCTCATGTTAGCGCGATTTCTAAACTCCATGGAAGTGATTGTTATGTTGTAGGTGGCTGATCAGGTTTGACGTATTAAAGCTTGTGCTTCCCTCCTCGTAGAATTCGCTCGGAGGATTCATCACAAATAACCACCAAACTATCTTCTTCTGAGTTAGTTGTACTAAGTTAATTTTGTCTTCACTTATCAATTAGATAAATTGTTCTTTTATCATAGACAGAAACATTTTAGGTTGTTTATTTACCTGACATGTTTCAGCGTGTACTTCCGCCTTCATCAGAGCGCCACCGGTGTTTGTGTGACGCGTCATTTATCAGCTGATGGATCTTCTTCTGAAACTTTAAAGAAGCTCCATGCTTTCGCCGCCATGTTTGTTGTGATCAGTGCTGTGATCCATGCTGCATTCAAGGTGAAAAGTAAATTCTGACGTTGTCTCGTTTGCTAGTCTTTCTTTCAGCCTTTTCTATTTTTGTTATTTTTTATGTGTAACATGAGGAGAAATACTGCGAATATCGATTCAAGTTAGCAACTACTAAAATTATAACCGAGTTAAGTTGTTTTCTGGTATGAGGGGGTATTCTTGATTTTCCTGATTGAGAAATCGTTTTTCTGATTATGCCGACGTTACTTGAACATAACATTCACTGCCGGTTATTCAAGGCTCAGAAGGAGCGAGGCACTGCTGTGTTGACAAATATATATGTTATCGGGGCTATTCGTCGTGATATCGGACTTATCGGAATGACGTCATAATTTCCTGTTATCGGCCCGACAGTTATCGTGCACCACTACTTAATATCGACACTTTGACATAAAATATACAACTTTGTCTTGCAACATAAACTATTCAACTCTTTTTGTACAGTGACAGCTTATGGTGGTCTTCAGGACAAGACTGAGCTCTGACTTGTTTCTGGACCACAACGTCACGTCACTGCTGGTGGCTTCAAAAGACAAACCCAGAGAAGGTGGGAGAAGGTCAGACGAAGCCCACCTATCAGCCTCGAGAGCTCGCAGAGCCCCCAGGGGACGTGGACAGGCAGCACGGTGCCATGGCTCTCCTGCAGGGCCAGGTGGGACAGGTGGTCCGAGAATCGGCAGAGCTGCTGGGTCACGCTGGCATTGCACAGGTTCAGCATGATGTTGAGGCCCAGCGGCTTCAGGGAGGGCAGGTGGCCCTGCCAGGAGAGGTCATCGAACTGGATGCTGGTCGGGTTCTGCTGGTCCTGAGATAGGCTCAGCATCTCCAGGTGGTAGTCACAGACAAAGTCCTCGGCCTCAGCCTCCGGGCAGCCCAGAGCAAAGTCCTGAAGACCACAGAAGAACATCCTGAAGAACATCTATCACAGTCGGAACCATCACCTGAAGAACATCTATCACAGTTTGAACTACAACTGTAGTCCAATACCCCTGTGTGGCTGTTGTGGGTCAGAGGTCTACTGTGATCTGGGTTCTGCTGCTGTGGTTCAGAGTTCTAGTAGAACAGTGTGGAATAAGTTTAGATTTTCTGCATCTATCTGTTCATCCTAATCTCAGTCTTGAGTTCTAGTCCTACACTGACCTGGAGACCTCATGGACTAACCTCATGTATGCATGAAAAACTTCTGTACATTATTTTCCACCTTCACAGATGTATTAAAAGTGAGATGAACGTGAGAGTCTGTGGTGCTCCATGTTCATAGCTGTTCATAGTCTGTTGGAGACTCTTGGAGGAGATGCAGTGAACAAACATTAGGAATCATTTTCTCCAGTATTTGTATCCAAACACACATGAAGGTCTTGTGTCAGTTCAGAGACATGAATACTGAGAATCAAAATCTAAAATCAAAGTCCAAAGTCCTGAATCAGAGAAGAAAACTCAGAATCTGGAACCAAGAAACCAGATTCTGGTAACGAGAGAACGATCATCACTGACTCTTCTCAGAATTAAAAGGAGAACTGAAAAAGAACAACTGAGAAAGATGACTGAAAAATGAAGGTTTTAGAACTGATAATGAGAAAAGGAAAGTGTAACAAAGAAAGATGATTGCTCTCTCGTTTATTTGATTGTGAGTTTTCCTTCTCTGATTCAGAACTTTGGTACTCAGATTGAGATTCGCAATACAGTGATCCCTTGCCAGTTCGCAGTTTAAGTTCCGCGGTTTTAGTTATTAGCAGATTTTTCAGAAATATGTAATATAATTAAAAAAAAATTAAAAAATCATGGAAACATTACAGGATGTTGTGCGCGTTCTCTCACAGTGAAGAAATGTTATGAGCCAGCCTGGCCCCTTTAGGAAGGTGGCCTTATGGGTAATGGTGTGGCCTTATGGGTAGATAATGTTTGTGTCGTGGGACGGCAGAATGAAAATGGGGTTAGATGAAAAGTGTAGTGAGCATCAACAGCAGCCCAGCGTGTATAGATTTACATTCTCTGTTAACCAACAGGAGCCCAACAATACAACCTGTGTGATGTTACAAGTTCCTGCAGTGCCAGAATAAAGTGCTCGTTCCATCCAGAGAAAACCGGACTTTTTGTTTTGTTGTTGTTAGCGTGTTAGCCGCTAATTAGGAGCCAAAAATGGCACAATAGCAGCGGTTTGTTTACTACGGTTCAGAGACGAGAGGCTGTGAAGGTAACAGAAAAACCACAGTTGAGCCTTTGTCTTTTTCTGCTGCAGTGCCTCGCTACTTTTTTGGGGTTTTCAAACATATTTTAACCACATTATTGAGACTCGGGGGGGGGGGGGGGGGGGGGGGGGGGGGGGGGGGGGGGGGGGGCTCCGACTCCAGTTCGCGGATTTTGATTTTCACTGACACAATATAAAAGACATCGTTAATTTTCCAGTCATTAAATAATTGATTTACTGACTAATGCTAGTTCCAGGTGTCCTGGATCAACCACCACTCAGATATCTACTAACAGCATGGGGGGGGTTCAGGCTCCAAGCTGGTAGGGTGGAGGATGGGGAGCTTCCTGTGAGAGATGAGTTTAAAACTGAAATCAGTGGAAAATCCACCTTTGAAAGTTCATTAGATGTAGAAGTCTCCAGTTGATCATCAGGTGACAGCAGGTGACACCAGTTAGCTGTAGACGTGTCTATTAACCCCCCTCACCAACTACAGTCTGACTGACAGCAGATACAATCATCTCCATATTTGGACTCTGACAGTTGGAGAGCGACCAGACAGCTGAGAAGTTGGTGGAGCTGCCTTGACAGGACCGGGGGGATGCTGCTGGATCACCCTGACAGGATGGGGGGGGGGGGCACTTTACTGGTGACCAGCAGCACTCTGCTTCACCTCAACTTTTATGTTTGACCTTTTTTTTTTCTGATGTGGGTGAACGCCTTCCACACTCACTTTGTGAGTGTGGAAGGCGTTCACCCACATCAGGCTCATGGAAGGCTCACAAAGTGAGTGTGGAAGGCCCTGCATCTTCTCCTGCATCTTCTCTTCTTTCTGGAGCTCTGGTCCTGCCCTCACCTGGTCATCCTCGCCTCCCTCTGTGTCGTGGCTGAAGCTCACGTTGGACCCAGAGTGGTGTTTGGTGCGATGCTGCATGGGTGGGACAGGCCGTCGAGGTCGCAGCACCTCTGAGGAGCGAGGTGGGTCATATGATGCATCACTGGGCTCAGTGGGCTCCCCCTGCAGCACGGAGGAGTCTCTGGGCAAACGGAGCAGGGCCTCGGCCTCCTGGGCCTGTGGAACAGTACAGAATTCACATCAGACCAGAACCATTCAGATCCACCCAGGACCAATGAGACCAGACCCTGAATCATAACACACCTCCTCCCTGTCGTCCTCAGGCTCCATCCGGCAGTAGGAGTTGATGGACAGGTCATCATGGAGATCATCCTGGCTGCTGTGGGGGGGCTCCACCCGTCCACTAAAGAACAGAACTGTTTCTGGACTCGGGTTGGGCCACGACAGGATACCCTGCTTGTCCACACAACACAGGACCTCCACAGAGCAGACACACAGGACGTGTTCATCATTTCCAGTGGTGGTTGTTTACACTGCAGGTCCTGATGATCAAACCTAATTCTCTGTCTTTATCTGATCTCTGTGGAGGATCTAATCATCATCTGTTAGATGCCACATGGTTTGTTACTTTAAAATAATCCTGAGTTAATTTTAAACCTTGGTGCAACAGTATCTGCAACTGACATTTCTTGCAGACATGACCACTTCTGGTGAAGAAAGTAACAAGCCAAAACAAGCAAAACAGTTAACTGATTTTTACATCATTTTCTACCCTCCAACAACCATGGTGTACGACTGCCATGCTGTGGAGTATAAGCCACTTAGATCAAAGAAGCTCCACATCTGTTCCTTCATGATGACATGATGTGGGTTAAGCGGCTGAAAGACTTCTCTGCAGAGAAGAATGTCTTTGCCTGGAATAACTGGAGAAAGCCACCAGTGCAGGAAAGACAACTTCCCTGCAGTCTGGCTTAGGGAGTTTTTTTTTTTTTTTAAACTTGCCATTTTTTCTTTGTATAGGATTTTATATTATAATTTTAGTTAATGATATTTGTTTGGGGGTCATGATCTGGGTCTCTGTGAAGCGCCTAGAGACACTTTGCACTGTAACAGACGCATCAGTTTAAATCTGATCTATGCTTCTTTGTCGCAGATACGATCATAGGCCAATAAATGTTGAGTATCAGTCATCAGACGATAGTCTCCTCTATCGTTCTACCCAACTACAAATGACCAAGAAGAAATGGCAGCAGGAAATATGAAGATGAAGCTGAACAGTCACATTCGTGTCAGTGTGATGCCTAGTTACACTTGGAGAAAAGTGCACATCAGGGTCTGGTGTAGTTGACAGTGGTGGTTAACACCTACGGCTCAGGTACATCATTGCTTTAATATAGAGTTATAAATCAGGCGTTAAAGCGTTGTCATACCATGTCATCACAATGTTTCCCTTCAGCAACCTTCAGTACAAGTTCACTAACATGTCACATGATTCAGAGCAAAGCCAACAAAGCAGGTGTCATTCATTTGTTGTCCTCATGAAAACAGCTCTTTATGTGGCCTTGATACACGTTCTAAGTGGTAGATGATACTCACAGTGACTGATCCAAGCGTGTGCAGCAGGCTGGAAGTATAACACAGAGTCTGGGACTCCCCCTTCAGGACGCCAACCAGGTGTCTCCACACATAGCGCAGCATATCCTATCCATATCCCATAACAAAAAAAAGAAGAAAAGGCTTTGATACTACAAACCACAGGGCCAGCAGGCTGCAGCAAACATTCATGCAGATATTCTGATTCTTTAACGAGGATCCACGATGGCGTTTCAGCAGGAAACCAGTTGAAGACCATCAGTGCATCCAGCCAGACGTTCAGCTCCCTTCTAGTCTCCTCCATCAGACGGACATGCACATACATGCAGATTATCCTCTAGGCATCACGGTAGATTTTTGTATCCAACAGGACACAGATATGACACGTGTTGACATGAGGTCATGTGATCATATGTGCCATCAGCACCCTATTCTGACCAAATACATAAAAACTGCAGACTCTCCCAGCAGTCTGTTGTTATTTTTGGTTGTGAGCAGAAGCCAACATGATGAAAACCAGACATTTACAGATCCTGCATTTACCTGATGTGTCCAGCAGAGGGCAGCTGAGTGCTGTATGTTATTCCTGGCTCATTGAACGAGTACACAGCCAGCTGCTAATGTTTCCCGCTTCAGTTCTACGTGTGATACCAGAGTTTACCTCTTCAACAGAATTTGTTTTCACAGCAAAATGTCATTTACTGTTATCTCAGAGAACAACCAATTATATTTTATTTTCAAAAATGTCATTCCATTTCAGTGATGTATGTGTAGAGTCCCTATAGATGAACTGAGGTCATCTTAACTTTGAGGGGTCTGTTTCAGAAACTAGGTTCTACAGAAACTCTATGCTGAAACTGAACTCAGGGAAACTGAGTTTTTCATTTCACAAAGCAGGAACTTCACCCTGAGCAGGAGGGTTCAGTTGAGACAGTTTCAGAAACCCAGGTAAGTCATACTCAGAGTCCGTTACCATGGTAACGGACTCTGAACTAAACCAGGTCCATAGCAGGTTTACTTCCTGTTTGTCTCCTCCACTAAAAGTGGTTCAATTTGAACGATGACATGATATAATTCTATAAACGATTTTGGGTAACCCACATGATTTAGAAGCTGATATCATACATTATTTAGAATAACTTGTCTCCTGCTCTCACTTCTTTGAGTAAAGAACATTTCCTTTAGGACTGATTAGTGATTGGATGGATGGATGGATGGATCACCCAGAGTGACTGACTGGATGGATCACCCAGAGTGACTGGATGGATGGATGGATGGATCACCCAGAGTGACTGGATGGATGGATGGATGGATCACCCAGAGTGACTGGATGGATGAATGGATCACCCAGAGTGTTTGGATGGATGGATGGATCAGCCAGAGTGATTGGATGGATGGATCACCCAGAGTGACTGGATGGATGGATGGATCACCCAGAGTGACTGGATGGATGGATGGATTACCCAGAGTGACTGGATGGATGGATGGATGAATGGATGGATCACCCAGAGTGATTGGATGGATGGATCGATCACTCAGAGTGACTGGATGGATGAATAGATCACCCAGAGTGTTTGGATGGATGGATGGATGGATGGATGGATGGATGGATAGCTCATCCAGAGTGACTGCATAAAAGGGTGGATGGATCATCCAGAGTGACTGACTGGATGGATCACCCAGAGTGACTGGATGGATGAATGGATTACCCAGAGTGTTTGGATGGATGGATGGATCACCCAGAGTGATTGGATGGATGAATGGATTACCCAGAGTGTTTGGATGGATGGATGAATCACCCAGAGTGACTGGATGGATGGATGGATGAATGGATGGATCACCCACAGTGACTGGATGGATGGATGGATGAATGGATGGATCACCCAGAGTGATTGGATGGGTTGATTGGATGGATGGATGGATCACCCAGAGTGATTGGATGGATGATTGGATGGATGGATGGATCACCCAGAGTGACTGGATGGATGGATGGATTACCCAGAGTGACTGGATGGATGGATGGATGGATTACCCAGAGTGACTGGATGGATGGATGGATGGATCACCCAGAGTGACTGGAAGGAATGGATGGATGAATGGATGGATCACCCAGAGTGATTGGATGGATGAATGGATGGATCACCCAGAGTGATTGGATGGATGATTGGATGGATGGATGGATCACCCAGAGTGACTGGATGGATGGATGGATTACCCAGAGTGACTGGATGGATGGATGGATGGATGAATGGATGGATCACCCAGAGTGACTAGATGGATGGATGGATGGATCACCCAGAGTGATTGGATGGATGGATGGATGGATGGATGGATGGATGGATGGATGGATGGATGGATGGATTACCCAGAGTGACTGGATGGATGGATGGATGGATCACCCAGAGTGATTGGATGGATGAATGGATGGATGGATGGATGGATGGATCACCCAGAGTGATTGGATGGATGAATGGATGGATGGATGGATGGATGGATTACCCAGAGTGACTGGATGGATGGATCACCCAGAGTGATTGGATGGATGAATGGATGGATGGATGGATGGATGGATTACCCAGAGTGACTGGATGGATGGATGGATGGATGGATGGATCACCCAGAGTGATTGGATGGATGAATTGATGGATGGATGGATGGATGGATGGATGGATGGATTACCCAGAGTGACTGGATGGATGGATGGATGGATGGATCACCCAGAGTGATTGGATGGATGAATGGATGGATGGATGGATGGATGGATGGATTACCCAGAGTGACTGGATGGATGGATGGATCACCCAGAGTGACTGGATGGATGGATCACCCAGAGTGACTGGATGGATGGATCACCCAGAGTGACTGGATGGATGGATGGATGGATAGATGGATCACCCAGAGTGACTGGATTTATTGACTCCACCCACATTTCCACTGAAGCTCCTTGAATTATTTTTTTCTTCGTTAATGTTGGTGAAATGTTATTAAAGTGAGTACAACTGCGCCTATTACATTCCAGTTATCTGTCTGAAATCTGTTTTTATTTTTTAAACCAAACATCTAATTTACACATCTCTTCATTCTGAAATGTCTTCCACATCAACTGTCTTTCCTTCACTGCAATAAAAGTTTGAGTTCAACAAAGAAGAGAAGGAGAAGGTGTTCCATTTACCAGGCGATGCCACTGTGACTCACAGTAACATTAATGTTGTCTCATAAATGTTTTACCCCGTGGAAGCTCGGGGTCAACGTACTCAGAGTTAACAGAACCAGCTCTAGACCACTGATCTGAACGTAGAAACTCAGAGTTTGTTGAACTTCCTTTCTGAAACAGACCCCAGGAGATGAACAGGAATGTCCTTCAGTTGCTGCTTCATTGTCATAAATATGTACCAGTCAACAGTTGATGTCACATATCAACTACCAATGTCACATCAACCACCTTTGAACCCTCCTTTTGTGTCCACTGAAGAAGAGGAGACTGCTCTGAGCACCACTCCTTACCACCAAATAATAGATCTGGGTTGGTTTAGCTCCATGCTCCTTTAAAGCCAGTATGACCAAAGCCTTCTTCATGATGTCCTCATTCCTTCCTTTGACCTATGTTAGCTACTTCCATTTCAGCCGCTCCCTGTTCAGGGTCACCACAGTGGAGTGATCTGGAGTAGAAGATTGGCACAAGCTTCCTGATGCAACCTGGGACCTGGGACCTGGGACCTGGGACCTGGGACCTGGGACCTGGGACCTGGGGACCCCCCCCCCCCCCCCACCCACCCACATGGTAGGTGACAGCACAACCACTGATCCACCAGAGGAGGCCTAGTTTGGTCTATGTTATCTACAATTATTTAAAAAAAAAAAAAAAAAAAAAAACTAGAACGACTCCTCCAACAAGTGGACCTCCAGGCAAGATGACTCCAAACACACAATCTTCAAAAAGGTCAAGAAAAACCCACAAGGAACACTTAAAGAAGCCATCACTGGACCTGGAAACATCTCTGGTCATGAAGTCTATCACATGGAGATCAGTGGACAGACAAGCTCATGAAGAAGACCACAGAGGAAGATGAAGTTTGATAAAGAGATCCTTAGTGATCCACAGCGCTGCTGGGAAAATGATTAGTGGACCGATCAAATGAAAATTGAACTGTTCAGGTTCTTCCTAAACTCAGATGTATGGAAGGAGCTAAATAACACAGCTGACCAGCATGAAGACATCATCCCCATTGGTGAAGAACGATGAAGGGAGAATCCCGACGTGAGCCTGGACCACTTGCCAACATGGAGGGGTAAATTAATTCCAAAGCATGCTAAAATGTCCTCCAAGATAATGTCAGGGTGGAATCATGAGGAAACCAGTGTGGAATCATGGGAGTAACCCTAGTGGAATCATGGTAGGAGCCAAGGTGGAATCATGGGGGGGGCCAGGGTGGAATCACGGGAGGAGCCAAGGTGGAATCATGGGAGGAGCCAGGGTGGAATCATGGGAGAAGCCAAGGTGGAATCATGGGAGGAGCCAGGGTGGAATCATGGGAGGGGCCAGGGTAGAATCATGGGAGGAGCCAGGGTGGAATCATTGGAGAAGCCAGGATGGAATCATGGGAGGGGCCAGGGTGGAATCATGGTAAGGAACCAGGATGGAATCATGGGAGGAGCCAGGGTGGAATCATGGGAAGGGTCAGGGTGGAATCATGGTAAGGAACCAGGATGGAATCATGGGAGGAGCCAGGGTGGAATCATGGGAGGAGCCAAGGTGGAATCATGGTAAGGAACCAGGATGGAATCATGGGAGGAGCCAGGGTGGAATCATGGGAGGAGCCAAGGTGGAATCATGGGAGGGGCCAGAGTGGAATCATGGGAGGGGCCTGGATGGAATCATGGGAGGAGCTAGGGTGGAATCATGGGAGGAGCCAATGTGGAATCATGGGAGGGGCCAGAGTGGAATCATGGGAAGGGTCAGGATGGAATCATGGTAAGGAACCAGGATGGAATCATGGGAGGAGCCAGGGTGGAATCATGGGAAGGGTCAGGGTGGAATCATGGTAAGGAACCAGGATGGAATCATGGGAGGAGCCAGGGTGGAATCATGGGAGGAGCCAAGGTGGAATCATGGGAGGGGCCAGAGTGGAATCATGGGAGGGGCCTGGATGGAATCATGGGAGGAGCTAGGGTGGAATCATTGGAGAAGCCAGGATGGAATCATGGGAGGGGCCAGGGTAGAATCATGGTAAGGAACCAGGATGGAATCATGGTAGGGGCCAGGGTGGAATCATGGGAGGAACCAGGGCAGAACCATAAGGGAACTAGGACAGAACCATGGTGGAACTGGATGGAGCCACAGTGGATATCCTACAAATGTGTCTAAATTGAAGCAGAGGAAACAGAAATGCTAGTCCAGAATTCCTGCAGAACATTAAGCAGCTCTGATCCAGACATCCTAAAACTTAACTGCAGGGAGAGACTTATTTCAACCTCCAGAACTGTGAAAGTTTGACAGTTGTGTTCAGTAAAGGCAGAATTGATAACATCTGGTGTGTTGTCAGATCAAACTCTCATTTTTGGGTAAATTAATACACATAACCAATTAGAAAGAGCTCAAGTATTTTTTCTACCTCAGGGGTGTTCAAATCCAGTCCTGGAGGGCCGCTGTCCTACATGCTTTAGATGTCACGACACACCTGATCCAAATGAAAGGATCACCATCAAATCATCGTCAAGGTCTGTACAAGTCTGTTCACAATCCATTCACTTGAAGACATGCAGGACAGTGGCCCTCAAAGACCGGGATTTGGACACCCCTGTTCTAGCTAATGTAGTTGTGTGCTCAGGAAAAGTTTGACGTCCAGGCCTGAAATGCAAAAGCACATTTATCTGGTTTCAGGACAGAAAAACTGAAGACATCTGAGGGTGAACTTTCAATCAAGAGATGCTGGGTCAGCAGTCCAACTGAAGAACACAGATGATCAGAGACAATCCACAACCAAAGACCAGATAATTCAGAACCAAGGATCAGAGAGGAAAAAATAACATGGTGAGCAATATGAATTTAACAAAAGAAAACAGTAATAACCAGAAAGAAGAGTGAAGACATGGATCAGCAGGTGGTCTGAATCAAAAGATGTGGATGGAGAAATCAAAGATGTGATTGGAGCTGAGCATGGGGGGGTCATCAGAGGTGTGTAGGCAGGTTTCCATTAGTGGGATGGGGTTCACGACTTTTAAGGAACAAGTCCCTGGGCTCTGTGCTGAACACAGATTGTCCGGATGCTGATTGGATGAGCTGGAGGCAGGAGGTGATGTTCAGCCTTCTCCATGTAGGCCGCCCTCATTCATCACCACGGTAGCCGATACAACAAACAGAAACAACGGTTTTTCTGTTTGCTTTTATTTGATTAGCAAGGTTCCAGATTTTTTCAATCATGATTACATCTTTTTTGTCATCGTCTATGAATTAGTAATTGAGTTGTTTTACTAACGGTGCCGATGCCGAAGCATTGGTCATAGCACAACAGTATAATTATTGGTAGGGATTCGTCACAAGTTGTTCACAAAATTCGCTAAAAAAAAACTAAAAATCCCTTTGAAATGAATGTGGTTTGGCTGAGGTCATAGTTTAAAGAGTATCTTCCTGTTGGCTCTAACTATGTTCCTGATAAGTAAGAAAATCTTGTGGAACATCACTCCAGAACAGTTCTCCTCAAACCATCTTGTTTTTCTGACTACAGATATAACTGTCAATACTGTGTCCAACTCTGTTTTTACGAGTTAAAGCAGCACAAAGGAACATTTGTCCCTTTTAGCTCAGCGATGAGAAGTTAAGAGACTTTTATGATGCTGTCTAGGATGGTTCCTCTTTGATCTCTTCTGTCAATACTTCCTTGAGTCGAAGGCAGTGTTACCCGAGACCACTGCTAATGGAAACCTGCCCTCTGGGGGTCCAAACCACAGAAGGGTCCAAACCACAGCGGGGAGGACAGTGAGCGAGTGAAGCCAGGCAAGTTCAGGTGAAGCTGGGAGCCAAGCTGGAGTGGGTTGGGTGAAGAGTGGGAGTTAATACCTGAGAGGAAACCACTTCTGTGTAGCTGCTGAGAGTGTCCTCAGAGAACTTAGCCAGCTGGAGCAACAGAAGAGTGGAGTTAAACAGAAGGAGGTGCATCAGAGTTTTCATCACAACTGTTGTCTCACAACTAAAGGATCCCACCGACACTGAACTTCCAGAGTCTGACATAAATCAGTGTCTGTTGTTTCTGAGAATTTTCCTTTACTTAAAGGTGGGGTAGGTGATGTTTTTTTGCAGCACTTTTTACAATATTGCCTGAAAACCTTTTCACATTCTCATTGCACCCACTGAAATAAAATGTTTGCAAAAAAACAAAACGTTTTGGTCCAGTCTAGAGGGTATAAACAGAGAAAAACTCTGACCAATCAATGTACTGATCATCTTCACATTTATTGGCTGCCTAATACGTCCATCAAATATCAATGCAGCCCCACCCACCCCTCCACCCCCACCCCCCTTCATGTAGTCATGAATCGTGTGAAGGCGTGGTTTCGAGGGGTGAGCTGAAGAGGAGGAGGCAGAGCCTTTGGGAGGAGGGAGGGAGTGTATATTTTCAAAATCCCACTTGAGTTGGATTGCTGGAACTGTTTTTTCAAAGAACACCTACCCCACCTTTAACTGGTAAACTTCCATTCATGGCCATTTTAATGTGTGAAGCCCAGTATAGGAGAGGCTGCAGTTCCCTTGCTGACCACTAGAAGACCAGTAGAGACTGCAGATCCTCTGCAGATCACAAGACCAGAAGAGACTGCAGTTCCTCTGCTGACCACTAGAAGACCAATAGAGGGTGTAGTTCTTTGACTAACCAGTAGAAGACAAGTAGAGACTGCAGTTCCTCTGCTGACCACTAGAAGACCAGTAGAGACTGCAGTTCCACTACTAACCACTAGAAGACCAATAGAAACTGGAGTTTCTCCACTAACCACTGGAAGACAAATAGAGACTGCAATTCCTCTGCTGACCACTAGAAGACCAGTAGAAACTCCAGTTCTTTGACTAACCAGTAGAAGGCCAATAAAGACTGCAGTTCCTCTACTAACCAGAAGACCAAACGAGACTGCAGTTTCTCTACTAACCAGGAGAAGACCAAAAGAGACTGCAGTTTCTCTACTAACCTGTAGAAGACCAAAAGAGACAGCAGTTCCTCTACTAACCAGGAGAAGACCAACAGAGACTGCAGTTCCTCTACTAAGCAGTAGAAGGCCAATAAAGACTGCAGTTCCTCTACTAACCAGGAGAAGACCAAACGAGACTGCAGTTTCTCTACTAACCTGTAGAAGACCAAAAGAGACTGCAGTTCCTCTACTAACCAGGAGAAGACCAATAAAGACTGCAGTTCCTCTACTAACCAGGATAAGACCAATAGAGACTGGAGTTCCACTATTAACCACTAGAAGACCAGTAGAGACAGCAGTTCCTCTACTAACCAGGATAAGACCAATAGAGACTGGAGTTTCACTATTAACCACTAGAAGACCAGTAGAGACAGCAGTTCCTCTACTAACCAGGAGAAGACCAACAGAGACTGCAGTTCTACTAACCAGGAGAAGACCAATAAAGACTGCAGTTCCTCTACTAACCAGGATAAGACCAATAGAGACTGGAGTTTCACTATTAACCACTAGAAGACCAGTAGAGACTGCAGTTCCACCACTAACCACTAGGGATTACAGTTTCTCTACTGACCACTAGGGACTGCAGTTAGATGTAACTAATTGTAACGCTGTATTGAGCAATGCTGGATTCCACATTTCCCTCTGGACCTAATCTCAATCTAAATCCTACTGAGATGTTTCAGAAAGGTGAAAACATGGACGTGCTGGTGTGAATGGGTCTCTGCAGACCAGACATTGGACTGTTGCCTGGGAGTGTTCACCTGTGTTATCTGCCAACACTGCTGGTGGCATAGTCAGCTCAATTGGTGCCAGTCTGCAAACAAAAAACCCCAAAGCACCAACAGCAGTCTTTGGAGACTGAATTCACGCCTCTTTAATTTCTAATGTAACAATTTTACAATACATCGATCACTGAAGACAGGCCAATGGAAAATAAAAGTATCATCAGTATCCACATATTACTCAATTTAACTGTACAAATGCATTGCTCTGTATATTTTCTTGATCAAGTTAACCCTGGTGATGATCCAAGAGGCTCAATCACTAAATAGTTTGTAGCACAGACGGATGGCCTGTATTCAGGTCTTACACATCCACATGAGCGTCATCAACACTGCTGGAACATGTCATTTTAAAGAACAACATAAAAACTGTGACTTGTTCAGACACATTCATGTTCAGATCTTCCTGACCTCTATTGCTCACAGAAGGGCTTCATATGCTACTCAGGAAGTAAATTGTATGTCTGTTAGTAGGAAACAGGTCAAGCATAAAGAAAAACAGCTTTATTAGAAATTCAGACAGTAAAGCGTCTCAGTGAGCACATCTATCTAAAATAATGGTGTAAATGAAGGTTTGTCGTGTCACACTGAGTCTGCGTATGTATCACTACTAAAAATCAGAAGAAGTTCAGACAAGATGCAAAATCAAAATAAAAACTTATCATTCAATTTTATTTCAGTTTTATCCCTTCACAAACACTAGGAACCCAATACACTTCAAGTTTTATCTTATCCATTTAATTTAATTTGTTAAACAGACATACAAACACTTTCTTTATAAAAAATGTTGGACTGGGCCAGTTTAGGACTGGTACAGACTACTGATGTTCTCTCAAACAGGTCAGCTAAAGATGACTGGAATAGATTTCCTCCTTCTACAGAGCAGAATATCATGGAGAAGTTCAGTGGTAGAGGTTTGCTCCCACTCATACCACCTGGTCTTCCTTCATACTAACGTCAGAATATGCAGATGACACCCAGTCACCCATGGTGTCCCTCAAGGCTCAGTACATGGCCCCCTCCTCTTCGTCTTCTCCTTTGACACATTTTACGCCACCACAGACTTCATTTTCACTGCTCCGCTGACATACTCAACTATAAATCTCCACCAAATCCATCACCCCAGTCATTTTCTCCACCATCACAAACTGGCTAACATCAAAACCTGTATGGACAAGAACTTCCTCAAACTCAACAGTAACAAAACAGAACTCATTATTACTGGACTAAAAGCGCTACTATCTTCTGCCCAAGTCTTCTCTTGCCTCATCCATGGTCACAATTCTCCCCACCCCATATGTAACCTTGATATCATGATGGACTCCACCATCTCCTTCAAACATCACCAGGACATCATTCTTCCAGCTCTGGAGCATGGCCCATCTCTGTACCTCCCTCTCACTCCACTGCAGAAGTATTCATTCCTTCATAACCTCCAGACTTGATGACAGTAATGACCTTCTTCATGGACTTCTCACTACCAGCTGCTCGGTTACTCACCTGCACAAGCCCCAGAGACCACATCAACCCCGTCCTCCATCACTTTCACTGGTTCTCTGTCCAGCAACGTATCCAGTACCAATTCCTGCTCATCACCTACAAAGCTAGAAATAATCTTGCCCCCTCCTATATAACTAACCTCCTCCACCCACTGACTCTGATCTGCTGAATCCAATTACAGACCTTCATATCACTGGTTAAAACCCACCCGTTCAAACTGCCATTCCCATAATCTTGAACAGTCATTTTGTTTTATTTTACCTATTCCCTTTTTTGTTTTATGTTCACTTTTATTTCCTCGTATTGTGAAGTATCTTTGAGTGTCCTGAAAAGCACAATATAAATTTGATGCATTATTAGTTGTTAATTCTTCTGCTGCAAAGCTGGACATTTCAGTATGGAGGTCACTGCTGGAGCCCCTAGTGGTCATTCATAAATATGGAAGAAAAAACATGAACTATCTTGGGTTCACATTGTAAAGAAAGAAAAACTAGAAGAAGTGGAAAAATTGCTGCTCAAATTTTCCAAATGGTCCAAACTCTTCCTGAGTTGAAAATCAAACATCAGTGTGGTGGGGACTGAAGTCATTTGCCCGACCAGAGCACATCTCACTGGTATGACTGAATTACTCACCAGGCCAGCTGGCGATGCTCGGCTGAACTCTGCGAGGACTCTGGCCTCTCCAAAAGCGTTCACCAGCACCCACATGACGGGGAAGAGCAGGGGGAGGATGGGCAGAACACCCATCACCTGCAAAGAGATGTCATGAACTCATTACAGCATCAAACGTCTCACTTATGAAGAGGATGTAGAAATATTTCAAGCAGAAGTTCAACAGGAATGCCTTCTGAGGGCAGGACTTTCCCGGAGTTTACCTGTAGCTGTAAGAAGTGGTAGTAGGCGGGAGTGAGGCTGGGGGCGTCACAAAAAAAGCGCACAGAGTTGACAAGCAGGAACGCCACCTACAGGAGGAAGCAAACATGTCACCGGACACGACACAGAGATCACGCCTGTGATTCCACACATGTGCCAGCTGGGTGTTCACGGCTCACCAGAACGACGGGACAAACGAGCTTGGTGATGAGTGACTGCACATGAAACCTCTCGTTATCCAGCACCGTGACTGGCCGGGACAGAGCCACCTCCAAGCAGTTCCTGATGGAGAAAACGACTCAGTCGGTAGCGCGTACAAACAACACCTGTACAGGCAAGGGGCCAGAGCCTACCTGACCGGGTCCAGCACCGGGGTCCGGACTACCCGGAAGAGGCGGTGCTGCAGGGGACTCTGGGGTCCTCGTTTCTCATTGGCCCGTGGAGAGGGAGGCGGAGAGTACGGAGGGAACAGATCTCCTGGTTCCAACACGATGTGCTCGTCGTCCTGAGGCGGGAGAAGACATTGTAAACACACTAAGACGGGAGTGACGGACAGCAGCAGCATGCAACTAAAATCTCCTTCCTGACCGTCATTCTGGTTCTTCCTCAACTGTCAGTGAGACTGATACCATCTACAGTCGAAAGTGCAACGACATCAAAGGGGACCCGATTTCAGCAGACTCACCTTGATGCCTCTGAGAGAGGCAAAGGCCTCCTGTCCCGGTCTCAGAGCGATGATATCTCCTTCAACCAGCAGACTGACGGGCAGGTTGACCAGCTGAGAGTCCCGGTAGGTCCAGTGCAGGGACCACGAAGGGGACATGGGGGTGTACAAGTCTGGATACAGGGATGGAGGCCAGTGCACCCCATCCATGCATCCTGATAGGTAGTCTGGAACCAACAGGTGAGACAGGATAGGGTCACTAGAGCCAGGTACAGATCCAAACACCAAACCTGAAAATCAATACCCATCACATAACAGCTTTTCTGTCATCAGCTCCATTCACACAGCCAGTGGGTTCTGCCTCTGTAGCACCTTCCTTCAGCCCCGCTGAGCTGTGTGAATGGTACAGGAGAGGTAGCAGTGCAACCCTTTGTTCCAAAGCTGTTCTACCTTGGCAGGTAGTAACAGAGGCATAATGGGGATGACATTGGTACAGCGGTAAAGGTCTAACAGTAACACGATGGTGGCTGCAAACACTGTGCAGCGGATCCAAAACACTGCAGCAGAGCTTTGATCAGGATCAGCAGGGGAGATGAGATTTCTTTTCCAACACATATAAACTGCCTCTGATCTTAAGACAATTTTCCCTTCTGATGAAGCTGATAGTTGAGGGAGAGCTTCATCCAGGACATCTATGATCTTCTGGCACATTATTATTGTTGTCTCTCATTTCTGTCACATCAGACCCAATCTGGAGTTGTTCTGATTCTGATACCAGAGACTCAAAGTATCAGCATCTGTGAGTACATATCTCAGTTTCAACTTCAGAATTCACTGCACAAAAGAGCATATGTAGTACAGCTTCCCAGGTCAGAAATCCACCTCTGAAACGGTCCTCATACAGATATCAGAGTCAGTGTCAGAAAGAGAAAAATGGAACACCTGTACTGATAACAGATCAGACATTTACAAACACCAGGTAAGTGTAAGACTCACCATACACCATCAATGAATCATCACCAATTAAAATATCCACCACAGATTAAGCAGTCAACAGAATCCTATCCTATCCCCGTTATCTCTACGGGTCGTGGATTCGCCATCAATGAAGTTTACGATGGGCTACATGGGCAACGCTGGTCCATGTTTTACTCCACGACTCACCGCTCAGCTGGGTGATGATGCCTCTCAGGCGGCGGACCATCTCAGTCCTCTTCAGCCTCTCCTGACGGCCCACCAGCAGCAGGTTCAACAGGAAGAGGAGGAGCAGAGCCACAGCGTTGAGCACCTCCAGCCCGGAGCTGTGGAGGGAAACACCACATGGACCAGAGAACGACATGTGAGCGTGAGATGATCTCGCTCATCTGTCCTCATTTGACCTGACAGGGAGCATGTGGCTAACCTAGCTACAGTTTACCAGCATACCATACCATAGTGCAGGAAACTAAGCTGCTTTACTACTGAGATCTGAGAAGCTTGTTGCTGAGCAACTTGGGATCTTCTCTTGAAAAACATCATATCTTTGAGGAATTTCACAAACTTCCGTCTGATGGAAGTGCTCTTCTCACAGTCACAAATGATGTGTTGATGGCAGGTGGTTCTGGTATTTAGGTTCAGCCCTTGCTGATCATGGCACCTTGTTAGACGTCTGAACCAGAGCGGTTCACTTTCTACCTCACCGACAGGAGCTTTTCTATGTCCATCAAACACGTTCCATCAGTTAAGGTGTTCCTCAGGGATCCATTTCTAGACTTGTTTTATTTACTTCGTACATGTTTCTTCTTGATGGCTTAATTACAAAGTTTTAAGAACATTTCCTTCCACTTCTACGCTGATGATATCCAGCTTCTCTGCTCTTTCCATCAGAATGACCTCTCCAATCACACTGGAGTTAAATAACTGTTTAACTGCCATCACGGCCTGGTTAGCTATAAACCTTTTACAGTTAAATTCAGGAGAAACTAAAATAGTTACTTAGCCTGTGGAGGCTCCATGCCGATCATTAACCAGAGGCTTGGGTCTGTTGGAAAATCTATTTGGGACAGTTCTCTGGCCTTCGACGCTCACGTTGAACAGCCCAACGTTCAGGATTTAAAGTTTAAAACCCATCCTGATCAGGTTTTTGCTGTATTCTTTGCCACTCTGTGTTTTCTAGATTCAGAGGAGACAGCTTCTAGATGATGTTTTATGCTGTCTTTAGCTGTTTAACTCCTAACTGTTTTTATTTACTAGAGATCATATTCACATGATGTCATAACAAGCCTTCTGGCATTTTTTAGGTCCAGTGATTCATTCATAAACACTGTAACATGCAGTGCTCGCTGAATGAGATAACACGACCTGTTCGGGAAGCTGCTGAATTACATCATTTCCTGTCCATTGTGGACCAGATCAGAGAGTCAACCCCCCCCATCCAGAAGTTTATCAGGGCTGCTCTGAGCACTTGCCCAACAACAGCAACATTTTTCAACCCCATAGAGATTCCTGGAAGCCTTTTCAACGGGGTCATTCCTGGTAATGGAGACGCGTCAACCACCCGGCTCTAGGGTTTACAACTGTAAACCCTGAACTTCACACTCAGACACTTCAGATAAACACGAGCTCTCCTACCTGCCCTTTGGCTGGCTGCCATGGCAACAGAGGAGTCCCAGTACCACCAGCAGAGTGAGGGCTGCTCCGGGCCAGTGAAGGCAAGAGTGACGGTTGCCATGGTGAAGGAAGCTGCTCATCCACTGCTCCTGTTGAAACAAGACAGCTGATGTTTTACAGGCGTGATGCTAGGACTGTGTGAAGTTCCAGGAAAAACCACCGGTGGAAGGGAACGGTTCTAACATCCTCATTTATGATGCTAACATCTGAAACCAGTGTTTCGAGGACCAGCAGAGCTCCAAGGAAGCTCCAGCAGGACCATTGATAAGTTGACGTGCAGCTGACTGACTACAGCCATGGGCTTCTCTGGGCTTTGGTAAAGTTGGGTGCCAGTGAGGGTCCAGGAAAAGTTAATCAGTCGGAGAGACTGGTAGATGGAGGGCAGCCCAGGGAGCAGCCTTGGTGTGTGAGTCAAGACCGAACGGAGAATATTCATTCTTTAAATAATCATTATGTTCTGCTGGGTGCATGATCTTAAAAGATAATATGTCTCTTTGTCCTGTTAATGGCTTTAAGAGACAGCTGTGACAGGTTCTTGGCAGGTCCAGAAAGTTCTCGGTTGGTCTGGAAGGTTCTGGATCTGGTCTGAAAAGGGTCTGAGGCTGAAGGCTGTTAGACAGGGCTAACCAGATGGACTGCCTCCAACTCATCATCTTCTACCTCTGGCAGCAGCTGGATCCTGGGATCATTTTAGAATGCCTGACTAACTGGACCACAAGTTATTTTTACCTGAAAGGAGTTCTGCAGAGCTGAAACAAAGATTTGTCCCTAGTTCCACGACTCACAGTTCGATGCCAGCTGTGACCAGCAGACCTTTCAGCTCTCAAGCACTCATTTCTGCTGCTGTTTCTACTTCACTGATGATGATTAGAGAGATTTGATCAGACATTAGTTAGCATCAGTGGTGTGCATCAGCTGAGTGCTACAAACCCCTAGACTGGTCCAGCCATCCTAAATATTTTCCTCTCATTCATTCCCAGGAGGTGGTCAACAGATGTGGAAGAAATGGCTTTTGAACATCAGAGAAACATGTGATGGAGGCGGAGCTACAACCAGACACCCAAAACGACTGCAGTGAAGCAGCAACGCTGCTGAATAAAAGCATGTTGATCCAGTTCTGCAGCCATCTTAGTTGTTCTGGATAGTGGCTCCTGTATTCACCACTGGAGTTTTATTTAGCTCCTCAACGACTAATCAAGTTTAACAAGAATTTTTCATTCAAAAAGGAGCAGAGCAATACAGTTGCCTTCACCTGTGTCACTCCAACACTCCACACAGTCTCCTTGTTGAGTTAATTATGTGTTCTTACCGGTAATGAGCCTTGGCGACGTAAAGTCCTCTGGTGCTGGTCCAGCAGGACACTGAGCTGGTCCCGGAGCTTCAGTAGCGCCTGGCCGGTCGTCAGGCCCAGCGCCACAGCATCAGCCTCCTGCATAGACACATGACATCATCACTGAAGATGAGGAACCAAGTAGCAACAATCTACCTTCCAGGTTTAATCCAAACCGGTCTTAGGAAAAGTTGCAGTACAATTCCTCCACCGACCACTAGAAGCTGCGGTTACTCGACCGACCACTAGAGGCTGCGGATCCTCTACTGACCACTACAGGCTGCAGTTCCTCTATTGACCACTAGAGGCTGCAGTTCCTCGACCGACCACTAGAGGCTGCAGGTCCTCTACTGACCACTACGGGCTGCAGTTCCTTGACTAACCACTAGAGGCTGCGGTTCCTTTATTGACCACTAGAGGCTGCAGTTCCTCGACTGACCACTAGAGGCTGCGGATCCTCTACTGACCACTACGGGCTGCAGTTCCTTGACTAACCACTAGAGGCTGCGGTTCCTTTATTGACCACTAGAGGCTGCAGTTCCTTGACTGACCACTAGAGGCTGCGGATCCTCTACTGACCACTACGGGCTGCAGTTCCTTGACTAACCACTAGAGGCTGCGGTTCCTTTATTGACCACTAGAAGCTGCGGTTACTCGACCGACCACTAGAGACTGCGGATCCTCTACTGACCACTAGAGGCTGCAGTTCCTTGACTGACCACTAGAGGCTGTGCATCCTCTAAGAATGATCATTTTACGGGGCCTATAAAAAGTATTCACCTCCATGGACATTTAAACATTTCCTTGTGTTTAAAAATTAAATGGTGGTAAATATAATTTGGCTCTTTTGACAAGGCTCGGCAAGGCAAGTTTATTTGTATAGCACAATTCAAGGTGCTGCACATAAAACAGAAACATTACAAGAGCATTAAAGAGTAAATTAAAGAAGGAAATAAACTAAATGAAATCTTAAAACCCTCAAGAACTAAAAAAATAAAACTCCCCCAGATTTTAACAAAATAATGTCAATTAATTAAATTAGTATAAGGTAAAGTGAATGACTACATCAGTATTCACCCTCTTCAGCTCAGTATTTAGCAGATGCACCCATCAGTGTGGATCTCTCAATCAGACCAGCACATCTGGACACTGCAGTTTTTCTCTAGTCTTCCTTGCAAAAGAGCTCAAGATCTGTCAGGTTGCTTGGGGACTGGGCATGAAAAACTCCAGAACATTCACCTCGTCATCTTTGAACCATTTCTATGTGGCTTTTGCTCCTCCAGGATTTGGAGACATTTTTCTGCATTCATGGTCCCCTCTACCTTTGCAAGCCTACCAGGACCTGCTGCTAAGAAGCATCCCCAGAGCAGTCTTCTACTTTTCAATTATCTTTTTTTCCCCGAGTTGCTTGTAGTGTTCTTATGTCTTCACGGTGGAATTGTAGCAGGAACGCTGATGAACCAGAGGCTGGAGCTGCCAGACACAGGTGTTTTTATACGACATCAACTGCACAGGTGATTTCCATTTCACTAACTTTGAGACTTCTGGCACCAACTATGGACCTCAGTTGAATTAGATGATGAAACTTATAGAAACACCTATTTTACAAAACATGTATTTAATTAACTGACAGTAGTTTGTTAAAATCTGTTTTCACGTTCATATGAAAGAAACTTTTTTTTTTTTTTTTTTTTTACAATTTATTGTCAAATAAGCCAAATTATATTGACCATGATTTCATTTATGAAAGTCTTTTCTCCAGCCATCTTCACTCCCAGTTGAAGGCTATTAGCCAGGATGAGCCAGAGGACACCAGTCGGACTTCTTCTAGCTCATCATCATCTACCTCTGGAAGCAGCTGGATCTTTGCCTCAGATCTTTTCAGGACCCTTCCAAGTTTGAGGACCAACTAAGTGACAACATCCAAAACAAGTGCTGCAGATGAGATGAAACCAGAAGTGGCGGGACTTCCATGTGACTACATGATGCCTAGCTCTGTGACGTGCAGGCCGACAGCTGGTCCCAGCAGAGCTCTGTTAGTTCTGCTTTCAGCTCCTCTAGTTCTGTTTTCAGCTTCTCTAGTTCTGTCTAGTTCTCCTCAGGTCCTACATTTAGCTCTGTTAGTCCTGCTTCCAGCTCCTCTAGTCCTGCTTTCAGCTCTGTTAGTCCTGCTTCCAGCTCCTCTAGTCCTGTTTTCAGCTCTGTTAATCCTGCTTCCAGCTCCTAAAGTCCTGCTTTCAGCTCTGTTAGTCCTGCTTTCAGCTCCTCAGGTCCTGCTTTCAGCTGTTAGTCCTGCTTCCAGCTCCTCAAATCCATTTTTCAGCTCCTCTAGTCATGCTGCCATCTTCTCTAGTCCTACTTCCCTACCTCAGGTCCTACTACCTCAGGTCCTACTTTCAGCTTTGCTAGACTTGTTTTCAGCTTCTCAGGTCCTACATTCAGCTCTGTTAATCCTGCTTCCAGCTCCTCTAGTCCTGCTTTCAGCTCTGTTAGTCCTGCTTCCAGCTCCTCTAGTCCTGCTTTCAGCTCTGTTAATCCTGCTTCCAGCTCCTCTAGTCCTGCTTTCAGCTCTGTTAGTCCTGCTTCCAGCTCCTCTAGTCCTGCTTTCAGCTCTGTTAGTCCTGCTTCCAGCTCCTCTAGTCCTGCTTTCAGCTCTGTTAGTCCTGCTTCCAGCTCCTCTAGTCCTGCTTTCAGCTCTGTTAGTCCTGCTTCCAGCTCCTCTAGTTCTGCTTTCAGCTCTGTTAATCCTGCTTCCAGCTCCTCTAGTCCTGCTTTCAGCTCTGTTAGTCCTGCTTCCAGCTCCTCTAGTCCTGCTTTCAGCTCTGTTAGTCCTGCTTCCAGCTCCTCAAGTCCTGCTTTCAGCTCTGTTAGATCTGCTTCCAGATTCTCTAGTCCATTTTTCAGCTCCTCTAGTCACATTTCCAGCTCTTGAGGTCCTACTTTCAGATCTGTTAATCCTGCTTCCAGCTTCTCTAGTCCCATTTTCAGTTCCTCAGGTCCTACTTTCAGCTTTGCTAGACTTGTTTTCACCTCCCCAAGTCCTACTTTCAGCTCTGTTAGTCCTGCTTTCAGCTCCTCAGGTCCTGCTTTCAGCTTCTCTAGTCCCGTTTCCAGCTCTTGAGGTCCTACTTTCAGCTTTGCTAGACTTGTTTTCAGCTCCTCCAGTCCTGCTTTCAGCTCTGTTAGTCCTGCTTTCAGCTCTGTTAGTCCTGCCTTCAGCTCCTCAGGTCCTACTTTCAGCTTTGCTAGACTTGTTTTCAGCTTCTCAGGTCCTACATTCAGATATGTTTATCCTGCTTCCAGCTTCTCTAGACCCGTTTTCAGCTTCTCAGGTCCTACTTTCAGCTTTGCTAGACTTGTTTTCACCTGGTGTTAGTCCTGCTTTCAGCTCATCAGGTCCTACTTTCAGCTCTGTTAATCCTGCTTCCAGCTTCTCTCGTCCTACTTTCAACTCTGTTAGTCCTGCTTCCAGCTCCTCCAATCCTGTTTTCAGCTCATCCAGTCCTGGTTTCAGTTTTGGCATCCCTCATTTTGTCTTTTATTTCAGCTAACATTTCTATTTGAGAGTAGCATGTCTCTGAGGACTAGCAGGTCCCATTCTGGGTCAGAGCTGCATCTTTAAAAGGCTTGCATGTGTAATTGTTTTCCTATTTATATTGATCAATGACCACAACAGCCGTTTTTGTTTAAGAAGATTAAATCCTCCATTTCTCTTTCAGTTTGTCCTCCCTGCTTACTCTCCTTTTATTGGTTAAATGTCCTGAACCAGTGAGACACGATACTGCCAGTTACATTATTGCTGTGGCGACAGGGAAAGTTGGAGGATGTTTCTGTCTGAACTGAACCCGGTAGGAGGGACACACCACATAGAGATAGATGCATGGGCTGGATTGATCTGTGATTGGAGCTCAGTGGAACAATCGGCAGATGGAATTAATGCTGGTGTAAGTTGTTCTACAGAGAAATGCTGTTTCAGAACTTTCATTTACTGCTGAATCAATCGTGCACCTTTAAAAATGATAGCTAGATTCCTGAAAGCGTCAGCAAGAGTCAGTAAAAGCAGAATGTGCCGTTTAATAAAACAGCACAAACAGGAAATCTCAGCCATGTTTGTTGTCCTGGAACACGTCCACACAGAAACATGACCAAACATGTCCCACGCTCTCCAGATATAAATATCCTCATTTCCCACGACACCAGAAGTGGGATGAAACCCTCCAGGAGACACAGTACAGCAGAGACTGACTGGGAGGGATGGAGGTGTTGATCTGCTGAGTAATGCTGTTTACACTGTAGGATTAACAGAGTACAAACTCACAGCAGAGTAGAGGAGCAGGATGCTCTGAGGGCAAACGTTGTTGAACGATGAAGCTACAATGTTGCTCACTCAAAGCACAAACTGTTCAGCAAGGAATCCATAGGCGAGATCACGTCTCTCCCGGGTTAGCCTCCCTCCACTGAGCTCCTGTGAAATTTCGAATTGAGTTTAAAATTCTGCTTCTGACATATAAGGCCCTTAATGTCCTAGCTCCTCGTTATCTACAAGACCTGATAGCATGTTATGCTCCTAATAGAGTTCTCTTCTCTCAGAGTGCAGGATTACTCGTTGTTCCTAGAATAGCTAAAAGTAGATTTGGAGGACGGGCCTTCTGCTACCAGGCACCTTTATTATGGAACCAGCTACCTCTTTTCTTTCTGTATGTTTGCAGGCCAGTTTCCTGAGTTTCATGCTGACTTGCAGTTCCCTCCTCTGTCCATCCCAGCGTTTACCTCCACCTGTGTGTGTAGATGTGTTCAGGGTGCCGGCTGGAGTGGTGACCGGTGATCTAGTCCTCTGACCATCTCACCTCAGTGCTGCTACCTGCATCTGTTTATGGAGTCATTTCATTCAGTCATTTGTGTCTCTCCACTCTCTGTCCTCCATCCTCTCTGTCCTGTCTCTCCTTTCTATTTCGTTTTTTACCCAGCCGGTCTTCAGCAGGAAGGTCCCCCCCATTCACATCTAATCAGTGAATGGTGGTGGTGTTCTCATTTCTGATAACACCACCAGCTGGGGCTCTGGGTCTCCATCACAGCTGGGTCTCAGCAGAGGTCTGGCCAAAAGTGAGTCAATCTGAAATACTACCAGTTACTACCAGTGGCTACCTGACAACACTGGTCAATGATATGGAAGGAGGCAGAACTCAGAAACTTTGCAGACATGTGTCTATCTGCTATGGGTTCCTCCAGTTATTCCACTAAAACTAGACAGGATCACCATGACCTTAGTCAGTGTTGATCTAATCCTTGTATAATTGACAGAAATACAGCCTGGAATTTCATGTGAGGTTCAGGATTTTGATACTCTATACTCTATTGTCCTGACCCTCATGGGCTAGCAGCACCTTCTGCTGTCTCAAGTACTTGAGAGAGAAACTGCAGCCTTTACTGGTCAGGGGAAGAACTGCAGCCTCGATTGGTCAGTCGATGAACTGCAGCTTTGAGCGGTCGGTTGAGGAACTGCAGCCTCGAGCAGCTGGTCGAAGAACCAGTCCATTCGGTAGTAGAGGGACTGGGGGCTCTAGTGGACGGCAAAGGGACTGGGGTCTCTAGTGGTCGGAAGAGGAACTGTGGCCTCTAATGGTCGGTAGAGGGACTGCGGCCTCTAATGGTCGGTAGAGGGACTAGGGCCTCGAGTGGTGGGTAGAGGGACTGTGGCCTCTAATGGTCGGTAGAGGGACTAGGGCCTTGAGTGGTGGGTTGAGGGACTGCGGCCTCGAGTGGTCGGTAGAGGAACTGGGGTCTCTAATGGTCGGTAGAGGGACTAGGGCCTCGAGTGGTGGGTAGAGGGACTGTGGCCTCTAATGGTCGGTAGAGGGACTGCGGCCTCTAATGGTCGGTAGAGGGACTGCGGCCTCTAATGGTCGGTAGAGGGACTGCGGCCTCTAATGGTCGGTAGAGGGACTGCGGCCTCTAATGGTCGGTAGAGGGACTAGGGCCTCGAGTGGTGGGTAGAGGGACTGTGGCCTCGAGTGGTCGGTAGAGGGACTGGGGTCTCTAGTGGTCAGTAGAGGAACTGCAGTCTCTAAAGTTCAGTAGAGGAACTGCAGTCTTTAAAGTTTAGTAGGGGAACTGCGGCCTCCAGTGGTCGGTAGAGGAACTGCGGCCTCTAGTGGTCGGTAGAGGAACTGCAGCCTCGAGTGGTCGGTAGAGGGACTGCGGCCTCTAGTGGTCAGTAGAGGAACTGCAGTCTCTAAAGTTCAGTAGAGGAACTGAGGCCTCCAGTGGTCGGTAGAGGAACTGCGGCCTCTAGTGGTCGGTAGAAGAACTGCGGCCTCTAGTGGTCGGTAGAGGAACTGCGGCCTCTAGTGGTCGATTGGTTTGATGTCACTGGCAGCCAGATTCCATAAATCGTTTACATTTCACATACCTGTTTGAGATAAAAACTAATCTTGAAAAAGTGGTCAAGTCAATGAAATGTGAGCTTTTCTTCCAGAACATTCCTGTCCAGAGTTCATGATCACACAACTGTAGGAAGCACGCAGGTGGAAAAGTCAAGATAAATGGACGAGAAAGATATTGGTTGCCGGGCAACAACAGCCGCCCTGCTTCTGTTAACATGCGTGCTGCGTTAGGGTTAAGGTCAAGAGTTGCACATTGTGAAAAACCTTTCCTACTTGTGAATGTTTAACCAGAGAGGTTTGATCTTCACCCAGCAGGAGCGGAAGAGATGAAGGACAGCAAGATTCACTGTCCTGGAAGCCTTCCAGAAACTTTCCACAGGAGGTTCAGCTGGGGAATTTTGGAAATATTCCAATTTGGAAACTGTGCATGGGAATCAAGTCCTTCCTCGTGAGGCCTGTGTCTGAGATTCCTGCTCTAAAATGACATGTCTAATTTCAACTGAGCTCATCTCAGCAACCAGAAGGCGTCTGGAGTTCATGGAACATACCATCGTCCACAGGTCATACCTGACTGGATTCATGTGGTGAAGATGTGAACAGTCTAGGACATTCGGAACATCTCACCATAGACTGGACCAAGATTGATGTTCCTTTCGTGAAACAGAGAGCTTTTAGAGGTTTTGAAGAGAATTGTCATAGCTGTGTACTAAACTGAAAAAGTGGTTTTAATTTATATAAAAGCCTCTAAATGTATGGATTTCTTTCAAACAGAACTGTTTTGTGTTTATTTGTATTGGCTGATTTCTTCAATGTGTGGAACAGCTGCCACATCTCAAGACCTGGATGGAGAAGAAAGAGGATTTAAGCAACTTTGAACGTGGCATCTGCAATGGACTGGAGACCTGTCCAGGGTGGACTCCTGCCTTTTGCCTTAAGAGAGCTGGGATAGGTTCCAGCAGATCCCCGTGACCCTGCATGGGATTAAACGGGCATAGATGATGGATGGATGAACATGGCATGGTCTTTGGTACCAGACGGGCTGGTCTAAGTATTTCAGAAACTGCTGATCTACTGGGATTTTCACCACAACCATCTCAGGGTCCGAAAAAAAGAAAATATCCAGTGAGCTGCAGTTCTGAGGGAACAAATGCCTTGTTGATGCCAGAGGTCAGAGGAGAGCTGATAGAAAGACAACTGCAACTCAAATAACCACTCATTACAACTGAGATCTGCAGAAGAGCATCTCTGAACACACAACACGTTGAACCTTGAGGTGGATGGACTACAGCAGCAGAAGACCACACCAGGTGCCACTCCTGTCAGTTAAGAACAGGCTACAACTCCTACAGACTCACCAAAACTGGATAATAGAAGTTTGGAAGAACATGATGAGTCTGGATTTCTGTTGCCACATTCAGATGGTCAGAATTAGAAGAAAACAACATGAAAGCATGGTTCCATCCTGCCTGGTATCAACGGTTCAGTTTCAGGCTGCTGCTGGTAGTCCTGTAATGGTCTGGGGAAATTTTCTTGGCACACTTTGGACCCATTAGTACCAACTGAGCATTGTGTCAATGCCACAGCCTACCTGAGTATTGTTTCTGACCAGGTCCATCCCTTTATGACCACAGTGGACCATCTTCTGATGGATACTTCCAGCAGGATAACACTCCATGTCATAAAGCTCCAATCATCTCAGACTGGTTTCTTGAACATGACAATGAGTTCACTGGACTTAAATGTCCTCCAGTCACCAGACCTCAGTCCAATAGAGCAGCTTTGTGATGTGGTGGAACGAGAGATTCTCATCATGGATTTTATGACAAAAATCTGCTTTAAACAACAAAAAGTTGAGATTCTGCAAAATCTGCTAATTTTATTCAAATTTTATTCAAATTTATATTACGACTAATATTCATAATTTTAGGACAGACAGTTACAATTGCATGAAAATCAGCATTTTACGTTAAGAAGTTGCAATTTGTGCAAAGTTGATCTTTTGCTTTAAAAAATGCAAAATTCTGTTAAAAAGTTGTGACTTACAGCAAAAGGTTGCGATTACATGACAAAAGCCTAAATGTTACGATCTTGCAAAGTTGGCAATTTGTTGCTTTCTTACCAAAAAAGCTGTAATTTTTCAAAAACAAGCCTGATGAATATAATTGATTGGTTGGAGAAATTAATCAGCAGTAGTAGTGCTGGGCAATATGACGATACATATCGTGGGGACGATAGAAAAGTGTGTATCGTGCCATTTCTCTTCTATCGTTTCTATAGTTTCTAACCTAATTTTATCAATTATTACAGCAAATATGTAATTAAATAACCTGCAATGATAAATTTGATAGAATCATATCTACTTCTACAAAGTAGCCTTTTATGTTTGCACTTTTATTCATGGTTAATGCCTTAAACAGAGTTCTCTTCAACCCTGATGTTTACTTTAGACACTTTATATTGGTTTGCAAACTTTGCACTACAAGGTTACAGATTTCAGAAAGTAAAACATGATTTGTGTTTATTTTTTATAGCTGAACTTCAGTGCAAAAATGTGTTTTTCCTCTCAGAAACTGTTGTGCACTTTAAAAAAAAATGTGAACGCTACTGTACCTCTGTACCTACCTGTTTTTACTGCACTAAAATGTATGTTTGTGACAGTTCAGCTAAATGTCCTTTCAAAATAAAGTTGAAAAGTAAGCAATGAAATTTTTGTCAAACTTCTCAGAGAATAACTGAAAACATACTTTATTATGGTATATCGTGATATATATCGTTATCATGATATAAAATAGTCCATATCGTGATATATGATTTTTTCCATATCGCCCAGCACTAAGCAGTAGTGGAGCTGTATTATATCATATCAGTGTAATTTAACTAAATGTGTCCCATAAATGTCTGTGTACGATCCAGTTAATGCAACTTCCTTTTTCTAATCACATTGGTATTGAATCAAACACCCCTCAGGTATCTTACTGAAGGTATCGGTCTTGGTATCGATGTAGAAACATTCACAACAACTCCAAGCCCCGTCGGGGACATTCAGGTGCTCATCAACCAAGCTCACCTGTTTCTTATCCTGTGTCTCCATGGCAACCGGAAGCCCTCCACATGCTCTGCTCCTCAGCTAGCTCACACCACCCAGGACCGTCTCAGTCTGGAAGCTCCACCGCCGAGGTTCTCGGACAGCCAGGTCCACCTGGGAACAGCTCTGCCAGCGTGACACCTTCAGGAACCTTCAGGTGGACAGATGGTGCCGGACGTCCTGGTGGGTCTTCAGGTGGACAGATGGTGCCGGACGTCCTGGTGGGTCTGTGAACAGCAGCAGCAGCATTTACATCCACACATTCAGTCAGAACAGTGCTGGTCAGGCTGGGAGGCACCGGCAGAAACAACCCTCAGGAGAACAAAGAGCCAGCTGAACTCAGCAGTCTGCTCTCCACCAACCATCTGACAGCGGGGGTTCCTCTGGCATGTTTGGTGAGCAGAACATCAATTGTTGCCTCAATAGGAAGTAGAGAGGCACTTTCATTCTAACAGAACAAAATCTGCATGTTTTTCTGCTTGGTACATTTCTTTTTGTCTGTAGAGATAACTGGTGAGAACACTGTGACCACAGTCGACTAGAAGATAAAACTTTGGTTCAGTCCTCCTGGTCAGAGGACATGTGGAACCAAGCAGCCTAGAATGACAGGTCCAGACGTAATCCTACTGGAGGTTGGACAGATGGTTTGCCTGACTCAGAGTCAAAATGCACTTGCAGCTATTTAAAAAGAAACCACAGCTCCAAATGAAGTTCCTTCGCTGCCATGAGGCACGTGAATGTGACGTTTGAGTCAGGTTTGGAGTCCTGAGGAAGTCCCACTCACTCTGAACTGGATTCTTTTTTTTTCTGTTTTTGTGGCACTGGTGGCCTTCATTCACGGAGACAGAGAGAGAACGGGAGGACATGCAGCAGGGGGTCACAGGCAGGGAGTCAAACCTGAGACCACTGCAGGGCTGTGGCCTCTGGACGTGGACCACCTGCCCCAACCACTGCTCTACCAGGGCAGCACCTGAACTGGATTCTTTGTGGAACATGGACAACTTTCTGATATCTGGAGAATATAAGTTTAAACACAGAAAACACCAAGTGTGATGTCTTATTGTAGATACACACTAGAGGATTTAAACTCCGAGCCTTAATGAGGATGGAGACAACCAGAAAACAGAATGGACAAAAGAAACTCTCTACACAGGTTTCACTCCTTCATCAACTATCAGTCTCTCAGTTCAGCCTCCAACCAACAGTGCTGGCACCTCCAGAAAAACTGAGGACCTCAGAGCTCACAGACAGACAAGTGAGACAGTCTGCTGTGTCTCCAGGGGACAAACTCATCATGAAAGGAGCTGAGAGGAGGAGTGAGGAGCTGAGAGGAGGAGACTCTGAGGAGACTGTGAAGAGTCAGATGAGAATGGGGAGCTATGAGGGGACTGTGAGGAGTCTTTGATGAGCTATGAGAAGACTGAAGAGTCTGATGAGAATGAGGAGCTATGAGGAGTCTGTGAGGAGCTATAAGGAGACTGTGAGGAGACTTTGAGGAGCTATGAGAACACTGCGAAATCTGAGGAGAATGAGGAGCTAAGAAAAGACTCTTAAGAGGTGCGAGGAGCTCTGAACAGAGGAGGGAGACCCAGTCCAGAGACGGTGTGTGGAGTCAGAACTCCCCATGAGGACAGAACATTGGACTCTACAGTTAATAATGATGATGATGATGATGTTTACCTGCCGACGAGACACTCACCTTTACTGGCTCTGAGGCTGCTGCCGTCTGTCCACGCGGCTGTTTTCCTCCTTCAGATGTCCGGTTTCTTTTTCTAAAACGTCTGCTTTTCTGTTTTGAATCTCCGTTTTTGAGTTTTTAGTGAAATCCGGATGAACTCCAGCGTCTTCAGCGACCAGCAGCTGCAGCCATGTTGGGGAGCGTCCTCCTCAGAGAGGGAGGGACTCTGCGCTCTGATTGGACCGTTCTCCTCAGAGAGGGAGGGACTCTGTGCTCTGATTGGACCTTCGACCTCAGAAAGAGGGAGAGGCGTTGCGCTCTGATTGGACCGTCCTCCTCAGAGAGGGAGGGACACTGCGATCTGATTGGGGAGAACACTAGCCTTCTTCTTCTTCCTCTTTTGTTTGACTGGCTGTTGGAAAACAGAGAAAACAGCGCACTACCGCCACCAATCGGTGGTATGGTGCAGTGCACACATAAAGATTTAAAGGTCTCCTTCTACAACAAACCGTTTAATCCTTGTTTTTTTTTTTTTTTTTTTAATTACCTTAGGTCAGTTCAAGTTGTACTTGGATGCTCAACTTCAAAAGTCTCTTCTATCAAATCAAATCAAATCAAATCCTTTATTGTCACTGTTCACATTGTTACCAACATTAACTGTGAAAATCAGTTTAGCAGCTCCACATGGCAGCAGGAGAGAAAAACAAGAAAACACAAAAGCCCGATATCACAATAAACAATATAAAAACAATATAAAATATAAAAATATAAAATAGGTATTTACAAGGTATAAAAAAAGAAATGGCTATGATAAATAAAATGGGTATGATAAATACGGGTATCTGTTATTATTTACAGCAGGTAGGTGTCTTTTGGGGGGAAGGGATATTGCACTTGGTGGTGAGTGTGACCATTGTCAGTCTTAGAGTGGGGGGTGGGGGGTGATGGCTTTGACGGCCTGGGGGAAGAAGCTGTTAATCAGTCTTGAAGTTCTGGCTTTGAGAGAGCGGAATCTCTTTCCAGAGGGAAGGGGGCAGAATAGGGCATAACCGGGGTGTGAGGGATCTACCCCTGTAGTCTGTATCAGCCTTTGATAGAAAACAGACGGAAACACGAGCAGATTGTAAAACCCGTACCAGCCTAAGTCACATTGAACATGTCATAGGTGGACTACGTCAGACGTACTGCGTAGTGACGGGGGAACGTAAGGAGGAAGGGAAGTTTAAGCGGGAGTTTTACGTGAACGAGAAAACACTGTTGTTGTGGGCACGAGAATAAAGAGTGGACTTTGACCATCACAAACCTTGTTGTTCTTACAAACACACCTTACATGGTGTCAGAAGCAGCGACATGGCAAAGTTCCAGCCTCCTGAAAGTTTTTGTTTCGAAAGACCCGGCGAGTGGACGGAATGGAAAAAACAATTTGCACGATACAGAACAGCCACAAACAACAGCCACAGAGAGGACGGCCCAGTTCAGGTCAGCACGTTAGTGTATGCGCTCGGAAAAGAAGCAGAGAACATTCTTGGCTCTTTCACCTATGGTGACGGGGAAGACGAGTCGGACTATGATACTGTACTAGCGAAATTTGAGGCATACTTCATACCGAGACGCAACGTTATTCATGAACGGGCGTGCTTCAATCAGAGAATGCAGCGGCCGGGAGAGCGTGCAGAGACATTTATTCGTACACTCTATGAGCTGTCAGAGAACTGTGAGTTTGGGGCCAACCGTGAGGAGAACATCAGAGACCGGATCGTGGTTGGCATTATGGACAAAGATCTGTCTCAGAGGCTGCAGATGGTCCCCAATCTCACTCTGGAGATGGCGGTACGAGAGGTGCGACAGTCAGAAGAAATAAAAGCCCAAGTCAGTCAGCAAGGAGGGGAGCAGGCTGCCTCAATACAGGAGGTAGCGCAGCAATGAGACGGCAGCAGGTGTAACCCAGGTCACAAAGGGTTAACAGCTGAAGTGCCTCAGCCAATCAGAGCTCAGCTCCGCCGTTACGCAGGCAGACTAGAGAGTAACATTAGGCAGACGCTAGTCAGGCACTGCGTGAAGCAGAGAGAAGCTGCTGTGAACGGTAAATATAACAGATAAAACAGTTAAAAAATGTAACATAACGTTGTCAAAACAGGAAAATAACAGCTTATACTTTGTTGTAAGTTCGTAGATGTGTGTTTATGAGAGGCCCTGCTCAGAAACCTGCCGAACTCCTAAGAAACTCCTGAATTGGTGAGTTGCAGTAAATACAGGCCACGCCGCTAATAGCTAAGCTAGCGAGTTCAAGTGTAAACAGGGGAATTACTGTTGCAGAGCTCAACTAAAGAGAAGCTGTTTGACAACGGGGAATAATACAAATGTTACCTAAAGAGTGTTTAAGTGCTCAATGTTACTGTGGCTGGCAAAAGTCACTGAATTATTTGATACTGAAGCAACATTAATTTATGTTTTGTCAGGTATTTTATTTCATGCTTGTAGTTTCATTGCTTAACAAAAGAGCAAAAGATGAGACTATAGTGTCAATTATAGTGTATTTACATTGTATAGCTTTAAGTTCATTTATTATTTTGCTTTAACTAAAAAGGTTAAAAAGGATTAAAATGTATTAAAAAGGTTAAAAAGGATTAAAATGTGTTAAAAATGATTCAAATGTGTTAAAAAGGATAAAAATGTGTTAAAAATGATTCAAATGTGTTAAAAAGGTTTTTAAAATGTACAATATACATTTGCATATGTTTTGTTAAAGTTAAAGGAATCAATCATTCCTGAAAATATATTCATTTATAAATGTCATTGAATAATGAACCCTTCTGGCCATGTCAATGAATGCAGGTCAGGTTTTTTTGTGAAGATTTGAAGTTGATGGCGAGCTAAACCAGATGAGTCCATGAGAGCCTTGGATTAAAGAGCCCAAACTGGAGAGTCCAGACCCAAGAACTGCCATCCTTAACCCCCTCCCCCTCCTGCCACCGTGGTAGGATAAGCATCACATACAGCACAAAACCCGCCTCTTTCGCTCAGCGCTACTTGCACCACCCAGACTTTGACTTAATTTTATTTTGACTTGACTTTTGACTTAAAGACGTCTTCTTCATTCCTGGAACTCAATCCCGGGTGCCTGTGGAAAGACTGAGTCAGTAAGATCACTGAAAACAGTGAAAGGACTGAGAATTTACACTGTGCGTATATTATTGTGATGTGGTTATGGATAATTTTGTCACTGATGTTACAGTGAATAGTGAACTGTTCCTAGATTGAAGTGAGTTGTGAAGTGATAATATTGTACAGGGTATTGTTTTAATACTGTTACTTACCTGAATTTGGATCCAAATTTTGAGAATTGAGATTTTGAATTACATAAGGGTGCACCCGATCCGGCGTACCAGCCAGAGATAAGTTTATTGATAAGAATTCTCTCTTTTGATATCAATCTACCATTTTATTTTGATTTTGTTGATACAATGTGCAATATTGATTGTCACTGAAAAGATTTACTTTATATTTTTATACTTTTATTTTGTTATCTGCAGAAAAAAATACAAGGTACCAGTTTCTAACTTTTGGTCTTGTGTGCTCATTTAACTTTGCAAATATCCCTATCTGCCTCCTGTTCGAATCCGGTGTCTTCTGATTCTAGCCTAGTATAATTAAGACATTTAAGAGTCATTTATTACATTACTACTAGTAGTGTTAGGAGCTGTGTGCTACACAGTGCCAGACCGAGATGGCAACGCCCACAGCGAGAGCAACGTGACAGCTGCAGTGAGCGCAGAAGGTGCCGACGGTGCGGGAAAACACCACACAGACGGGAGGAGGATTGCCCCGCAAGAAGGTCTACCTGTAACAAATGTGGGAAAGGAGGACACTGGGAAAGAGTGTGTCAAAGCAGACAAGTGAGTGAAGTAATCGAGGATGGGAGTCAAGAAGAGGATTTTTATTATATGGGCTCAGTTATCAGTACAACTGGCAACAATGATGATGATGAATGGATAGTCAGATTAAACATTGAGGGTACAACGGTTGAGTTTAAAATTGACACAGGGGCCGATTGTAGTGTCATAAGTGAAACAATGTACAAAACTCTACAAAAGAGAAGAGTCCTACAGAGACCAAAGAAGGTATTGAGTGGTCCAGGTGGAGGACTGAACTGTTTAGGACAATTTATCACTCAGACCAGCTACAAGGGTAGAACTTACACTATCAGACTCTATGTTATTAGAGGGCAGAATGTGAACAACCTACTTAGTAGGCCAGCAGCTTTAGCTATGGGGCTAGTGAAGCGAGTGCACGAGGTTCACAGCAGTGAACAGGAATTCGGCCTGCTGAAAACACAGCCTGTGAAGATCGTGCTACAGGACAATGCACAACCATACGCAGTCTGTACTGCGCGCAGCGTGCCCATCCCCCTCCTGGGGGCAGTAAAAGAGGAGTTGGCCCGGATGGAGGCCAACAACATCATTGAAGCTGTGACTGACCCAACAGAGTGGTGTGCCCCGATGGTGCCCGTCCCAAAAAAGTCTGGACAAGCACGCATCTGTGTCGACCTGAAGAAGCTTAATAAAGCTGTGAAAAGGGAACGGTTCATCTTACCAACGTCGGAAGAAATGACATCTCAGCTCAACGGCTCTACAGTCTTCTCATCGCTGGACGCCGCTTCAGGGTTCTGGCAGATTTCCCTGGACAAAGACAGCCAGAGGTTAACAACGTTCATTACACCATATGGACGATACTGCTTTAAACGCCTCCCTTTTGGGATTAGCAGTGCTCCAGAGATCTTTCAAAGAAAGATGGTTGAGACCCTGGAGGGTCTGCAGGGTGTGGCCGTCTATATGGATGACATAATAGTCCACGGCAGAAACATGACAGAACATGACGTGCGGCTGCAGAAGGTCATGGAGCGGCTGGAGGCTGCAGGCCTGAAGCTGAACACAGATAAATGTGTGCTGAGACAAGGGGAGCTGCACTTCCTTGGTCAGGTCATCAACAGAGACGGCGTGCGGCCTGACCCGGAAAAAGTGTCTGCTATCAACAAACTTGATCCACCACAGAACATCCAGGAGCTACGGAGGGCGCTAGGCATGATAACCTACCTAGGTAAATATATCCCAGACCTGTCCACAGTGGCCCGGCCTCTATATGAACTGTTAAAATCGCAGTCATTGTGGATGTGGGGCCCAGCACAACAGTCAGCCTTCGAGAAGATCAAAGAACTCCTCACAACGTCACCTACCTTGGTGTACTATGATGTAAATAAGAGGACAGCTGTCTCTGCAGACGCAAGCAGCTACGGGATAGGGGGGGTCCTGTTACAGCTTCATGGTGATGACTGGAGACCAGTGGCGTACTGTTCGAGACGACTGACTGAGGCTGAAATGAAGTACGCCCAGATAGAAAAGGAGTGCCTGGCGAGCGTGTGGACATGTGAGAGGTTTCAAATGTATCTCTATGGCCTGCCATCCTTCAAACTAATCACCGATCACAAACCACTCATCCCTCTGATGAACTTCAAGGACCTTGACAATGTGCCTCTCCGCTGTCAGAGGCTTCTGATGAGGCTGATGAGGTTCAACCCGGAGGCTGAGTATGCTCCAGGGAAAACCCTGGTAGTGGCAGACCTGCTGTCCAGGAGCCCGCAGGAGGACACAGAGCACAGTCTGGCCAGTCACACGGATGTGGAGTGTTACGTTGCAGAGGTGTTGAACAACGTTCCTGCATCACCCAAGAAAATGGACTGCATTCGGACAGAGACAGCGGCAGATGAGCAGCTGCAAGATGTGATCAGGTACATACAAGGGGGGTGGCCTGAACACATAGTGCAAACACATATCGGCGCTAGGGAGTACTTTCCTGTTAGAGATGAACTGTCTGTTAGTGATGGGCTGGTAACCAGGGGGTGCAGGATAGTGATACCTGGAACAATGAGGTCAGAGATGCTAGATCGTATACATGAGGGCCATCTTGGTGTTAACAAATGCAGAGACAGAGCCAATGCTTCAGTATGGTGGCCTGGCATGGCGTCTCAGATCACAGCTAAGGTAGAGAACTGTATGTACTGTCGTGAGCAGAGGAGGGCACAAACAGAGAACCTCTCCTGTCAACACCTCTTCCAGATAGGCCGTGGAAGAAAATTGGTATAGATCTGTGTGAACATGAGAAAGAGAACTATCTGGTTATAGCAGATTACTACTCTAGATTCTTAGAGATACTCCACATGCCAACCACAACAACTACACAGGTGGTTTTGAAACTGAAGGCCACATTTGCTAGGCACGGGATAGCTGAAGAGGTAGTCAGTGACAATGGGCCACAGTTCAGTAGTGACAGCTTCAGGGACTTTGCTCGTAAGATGGACTTTGTACACATGACCTCCAGCCCCCATAACCCCCAAGGGAATGGCCACGCAGAAAGTGCAGTCCAAACGGCCAAGAGGATTCTGAAACAACCTGATCCCCTGCTTGCTCTCATGGTTTACAGATCCTCTCCGCATAGCAGCACAGGTGTCAGCCCTTCTGAGCTCCTGATGGGTAGGAAGATCAGGACGACGCTTCCCACCCTGGAAAAGAACTTACGTCCAAAGTGGCCGAACAGAGAGCACGTCAGAGCTCGAGATGCTGTGGAGAAAAGTAAGCAGGCATTATATTTCAACAGGCGCCATGGTGTGAAGCAGCTCACACCACTGCAGCAAGGAGACCATGTCCTCACCAGGCTGGACAACCAAAAGACCTGGACCACACCTGCTGTGGTGGCAGGTGAGAGCACCACACAGAGATCTTACATCATCGAGACAGAGCAAGGAGCTCTGTACAGGCGAAACCGTCGCCACCTTCAAGCTGTGCCTGTTGAGGGAGCTACAGCGACAGCCAATGCGAGCCCTAAAAAGGGTCCACCTGACACTCAGGCGAGCACAACAGTAAGACCCCCGGGTCCAACAGTGAACACTGATGGACTGCCCCAGACCAGGTCCGGTAGACCTGTCAAACCTGTCTGTAGACTTGACCTGTGAGAGTGAAAGAAATATTGTTTGAACTAAAAAAAAAAAAAAAAAAGATGAGAAGAAAAGAAATTCCAATGTTATTCATAATGTTTACTGGTAAATGGCAATGTTAGACATATTTGTTATACATTATTGATAAGGGCTATAATTAACTTAAGTTTGGTGATCGTTCACATTTAAGTCACTAGTTGGCACTACTGTTATTTGGCTTTGAGCAGAGGTTGTTATCTGCACTAAGTAATAAGTGTTATAGTTTAGGGATTGTTGCAATATCCAAAAGGGGGAGATGTCATAGGTGGACTACGTCAGACGTACTGCGTTGTGACGGGGGAACGTAAGGAGGAAGGGAAGTTTAAGCGGGAGTTTTACGTGAACGAGAAAACACTGTTGTTGTGGGCACGAGAATAAAGAGTGGACTTTGACCATCACAAACCTTGTTGTTCTTACAAACACACCTTACAGAACATTAGCTATGCATTAGCTCGTAACCCCGCCCCCAGAAAAACATTGCAGCTGCAGGCTGTGCAGGGAGCAGAGGTGACTAAGAACCGAACAAAGATGACCTAGCAATTCAAAAACATGGCAGAGAAAGTTTGTGGCTCTGTTGTTTGTAACATACAATATAGTAACAAATCTACATTTTATGTCTTGGCTAAGAAATAGGATCTACGGAAGAAATGGTTGGTGTTTATTTTCTGAACACCACCAGCGAAGTATATCGCTGCTTTACTTGTGAGTTCTGATCATCAAAGTGACCATTGAATTTACGCTGCCAACAGTAGCAGATAAGTTGTGTTTAAAACCTGGATCTGTGCCATCACAACGATCCACTACCAGCTCACAGGCTGGAATTAAAAAATGATTTTTTTTTTCAACTATGGTTGATGTTTCAAAAGCCTGTTATTCTACTTGTTCATAAGCTGTAGCATGATGACATTGGGACAACCTATAGGTATCGTAACATTGTCCAGAACCAATAGGTAACTTCTACCCAGAGAGTAGCATTAGCTTGATAAATCTTTAATCTTCAAACCTAAAATTAGTTAATTTGGTGTTTACAGAGTTTTTTGGCCTGGATCAAAAAAATATGGCTGTATCTCTGAAGACATTTTCCTCATGTTTTGCTATTTTTTGCCGGTTATCTCTATTTAAGTTGACGGAAACCAACTGAAGGACAACCACAAGAGGGAGCATCACAGTGCTGTTAGCCAATCAGAGGAGAGACTTTTGCATATCATTAATATTCATAAGAATCCTCTCCTACTGTCCCCACCCTCATTTTCACCAAATTAAAGCAGCTTGAAACAAGACAATCATAGCATATTTTTAATTAAAACCAACTCTCAGGGCATTATTTCAGACTAGAGACCACCGCAAAATTTATGAAAATACCATGGAATGAGACCTTTAAAAAATATGGAGCCCCGTTTGGGTCATAATTCAATGAATAAATGAGTCTATTATTATGAAATACAGGCATTTATTATGATGAAATATTTCCCATTATTATGATAATGGTTTCGTTTTTCATAAAAATGAGCTTTTACATAATAATGGCTTTGTTTTTCATAAGAATGATTTGTGTGTCAATCACAGCAGAGAGGGCGGAGCCATTTATGTGATTGGCTGCTCTTTCATTCAGGCATAAGCAACAGAACAGTGAATATGGATAGTGGGGGAGAGCTGCAATGTATATACTCCAGGCCAGTAGGTGGCAGAATGCACCTCAGTTTACGGTTAAAAGTTGACATCAACTAAGAAACGTAGCACAAAATGTAGGGAAAACTTTGACAGCATGGTGACAGGAGAAAGATCCTTTTCTGCCATAGCTACAATCGGACTAGGAGCGCACCTTGATGACGCCACGGCTCGCTGCTAAAGGGACCTCACGGCCAAAACTAGTCGATGTCAGAGCGTAGAATGGAGAAGGATCAGCCAATGAGCATGCAGGTCAACCACTGGTCCCGCCCACTGGCAAAATGTCATTATTATGTAAAAGCTCATTCTTATGAAAAAGGAAGCAATTATGTAAATACTCATTCTTAGATTTAAAGAAAAGCCATTCTGAAATAAACTATTATGCATTAATCTAAGATTAAATAATAATAAAAATATATTTCATAATAATTACATTTTTTCATAATAATAGGAAACATTTCATAATAATGGATACGTATTTCATAATAATGAACACCTGTATTTCATAATAATAGACTCATTTATTCATTGAATTATGACCCAAATGGGGCTCCATACATGGACTGTAAAGTAAGGAAATTTGTGCTAGGTAGATTATTTCTTTGTTGTTGCTTCTTTACATTACGTTTTATTCCATTGAAAAGCCTGTTTATTTATGTATTTCTCTTTTACATGGAACCACATCTGTCAGGAAAATCTGTGGGATGAGCAGCAGAGCTGAGGATGTGGGTTGGACTCATGAAAGATTTGACAAATTACCCTGTCAATGACAAAAAAACAGCAAACAGCAAAAAAAAAAAAAAAAAAAAAAAAAAAGAAGCTGTTTGACTACTTTTTGAGTTTATGCTTCCTCCAGGTCCCACAAAGGATCTGTATGTTTCTCCATGGAGAGTGATAATAATAATATTATTATTATTGCTGTCATTTATCTACTATTGAAAAAAAAAGAGAAGAAGAAGAGCCCTTGCTACAGTGTTGAATTTCCCTTCTGGGATGAATAAAGTATTTTTCATTTAGTTTCATTTCATAAAAGTATCTCATATAACAACACATTTGATCAGATTAATGATAAATGACACCAACATGTTTCTTTTCATTTTTATTGATCATGAAAAGTTTCAGTTTGACACATTAAATCAGTTGCTAAATGACTCTTGTTCAGTGATTTCATGGACACATTCATGTTTTCCACCATCAGTGTGTTTGATACCAGCTATTGATAAACTAATGACAGACGCCCCGTTGATGTTGAGTACAATCATGACTGACATCATCTCATCTGTACACCAACAAAACTGCAAAGACAGAAGTCAGCGTTTCTCTGTTCAAGCTCATGTTGTGTACAATAAAAAATAAACTGAATGATGATGATCATGATTACCTCATTTGATCATTTAAAGCAGCAGGATTCAGTCTGAAGACCCAAAATAAAAGGTGATGGTTTTTTCGTGATAAAAGCATCAGCAGCAGCAGAGCCGTTTCTTGCTGTTGGCGAACGAGGCTCCTGTTAAGGGGCCCTCAGCCACCAGGGGGCCCCAACGCTGCATGTTCAGCCTCATCTGAGGAGAATTAAAATGTCCTGTCTTTATCTACAGCTGTCTCACGTATTCATTACATCCCCATATAAATAAAGATTTTTGTGGTATTATTAGGTTTATATTCTATTCTGCACTGTCACACACTGAGGAGCGTAGCAGCCGCTGACAGGCAAGGATGAACTGGGAATAAAAAACAGCCCTGGACTTTCCCCCCCTAAGTAGGCTCACCAATAACCAGGGGGGTGCTATAGTGATATATTGTCATTGTCATAACAACATCCACACATACAAACTATTTATGATTGTTTATTCAAGAACTCAAGGGCCTTCAAGAGCTTTCAGGGCCTGGACTGAAATTGATCCTGATGCTGTCAACGTGAAGGGACGGAGCAGACTGTACTTCTTGGGGCCACTTCGGTCCTTCAGTGTTCGCAGTAAGATTTCTACAAGTCTGCTGAGGAGAGAGCAATCTCAGGACAGCGGCATCAGAGCCAGTGTCTTAAAAAAAGAAACAAGAACAAGGTGATAAAGAAGACTGGCTCTGTTGTTCTAGAGCAGCTAGAGGAGAATGGTTCATATAATCATCCTAAATACAACACAGTGTTTCATCAGCAGAGTGTTTTCAGTCAGAGGCTTTATTCAGATCTGCTGGACGCTACATCCTTCCTGAACACAGCTGGAACCTTCTATCAGTCACTGAAGAGAAGAGACAATTACTGAAAAATATATAGCATTATTAAATTACATTTATTTTAATGTTAATAGCAAATGTATTGTGATATATCAATTTGTTCTTCATATTTAAAATTTTAGTTAAGTTTTAATTTATTTTGTCCAGGGTAGATACTTTTTTTAATGCTGTTGACACTTAGACCTCTGTTTTATGTCCTTTTTCCAATAAAGGAGATTGTAATAAATAGCTCCGTTATTTGTTCACCATTACCGTGTATTACCGATTAACTGTGGTACGCGTACCACTGGTGGTACGCGAGTGCTCTCTGGTGGTACACGGGGGAACGTCAGGACTTTCCATATTTTCGCTATTTTCTTTTCTTTTATTAAATTGGAAACATCCAATGCATTATAAATACATTTCAAACAAAATTCAGGTAACAATAAATAACTACAATAAGGAATAAACATCTCTCCTGTGAATTTAAAACTAATTGAGAAGGCAGATATGGCTATATTTTAAAATTGGTCATCATGGTGGTACTCAGAGAGCTCAACAATTTCTCAGGTGGTACACAGTTTTAAAAGTTTGAGAACCACTGTGCTAAAAGAAAGGCGGAACCTGTGTTTTACAGCCCCCTACCTTTATGTTTGTTCGTTTGTTTCTGAAGGGTCCTCCCCAGCGTCGGACCGGTGAACTGTCGGGCACTAATGAGTGCTGCACCGGTGTCGTAGTTTTTGTGATGGAGTTTGACTCACTGACAGACAGCGACGCGTCTTGATTTGGCTCATTAACCGCTTGTGTCCCCCAGCGCAGTCGTGTGGGACCGGGAGCTCTCAGTAGAGCAACATGTCAGAAAATATCGTAAGTATGAGTGCAGGTCAGCGCTGTTGAGGGGGCAGCTGGGCTGACAGTAGCTGGTGATAGCTTGTAGTCCGTAGCTGAAGTGTTGTATCCAGTAGCTGGTAGCCTGTAGCCCTTAGCTGGTAGCCTGTAGCTGGTAGCCTGTAGCCCTTAGCTGGAGTGTTATGGTCCGTAGCTGGCAGCTTGTAGCCCATAGCTGGAGTGTTGTAGCCCGTAGCCGGAAGTTTGTAGCCCGTAGCCGGAGGTTTGTAGCCCGTAGCTGAAGTGTTGTATCCGGGGTGATGAGGCAGCAGAATTAGCTGAGCTAGCCTGCTAACGCTTAGCTCTCGTTAGCACACAGCCACAGCGGCCTGACAAAGCTTAGCTGCCTGGCAACCTGACGAGGTCCAGTTAGAACTAAAGTACCAGTTCTAAGAGGAAAAAATAAAATGCCCTGATGATGTTTTGTGTTCTGTCAATTAAGCGGATTCTCCTCGCCGGAATTAACGGGAGCCACAATGTTCGGCTAAAGTGAAACGGTGTTTGTGAACAAGCCGGTACAAACTGGCAGCTCGAGTCAATGATGTGTGTAGTTCAATGACGATGTCTTCGCTGTTGTGTTGCTAAAAGCGCTTTTATGAGAAACACTGTCTCGTGAAATAACTTTTAACAGTGTGTTGTTTTTCTGCATGGTCATGGTCACAATGCCCTGGTGACGCTGCTGTGGGGGTGGGGGGATCTGGGAGAGAGAACGGGGGGGGGGGGCATGGGGGAGGACAGGGGGAGGACTGTTGTTGCTCTGGCTGAATTCAGGGTTCAGACATGTTTACCAACGTTTCCGTGACTTGTCCAACATGTTAGGAGACATGACTGCATGACCTCACAGTTCCAACATTTTTTCTGTACATCTAACCTCATCCTCACGTAGTCTAGATCATCATTAAACATGAAAGCTTGGGTTTAATTGAATTGTTATTTTCAGGGATGGCGCTCCTCTTCGTCATTTATAGATCAGAACAGCCTAATGACATCAGGTGGAAGGCTGCACAAAGACAGAATTTCCAAGACAATATTTACCACTTTAAAACTAAATTAATGACACATTATGCCATTCGTCTCAAAATAAATATTTATTCATTAATGTAAATAAAATTCCAAGCATAATTGCAGCTGTGGGTCCTGGACTTTCTCAAGCTGAACCTTATATTCATCCAAGTGAAGTGAATTGTTAAATAAATTTTTCTCAGGCATTAGTTCTGTCTTCTGAGCTCTTGTCTCATCCATACTGCTGTAGATTCTCTAAACACCTGAGAACACTGACATAGAGATGTCAGTAAATGTCTGCTGGCCTTTAATGTGAGGGAAAAAAGTCATAATTTCCCTGATCGATCTTAAATTGCACGTGTATTTATTGTCATTAGGCTACCAGACTGCTGGTAGCCTAGCAGATGTTTCTAAAGTCCCAAAACTTTTCCAGGCCTGGAAATTCCCATTTTCAAAATTCTCTGATGTCCCCAGGTATTTTGAAACTGCATGAACTGTGAATTAAACTGCGGTGCTCCACTGGTGACTGGTTCATGTGTGTAGTTGTGTAAATTCAAAGTACTGATGCAGCTTGTGTGTGTGATTGATCCAGATTATCAGGGTGCAGTCCCCAGATGGGATGAAGAAGATTGCTTCTACCAAGAGGGAGACGGCAGCAGCTTTTCTGAAGAAGGTACTGTGTTGTAAAGTTTGAAGTTGATGCTACAGGTTGTTGAACTGTTGTCACTCTCACCACCTCAGATAATAATGTTTTTTACCTTTAATCTGTCCTAATATCAGAGCAAATAAAGTTGCTGTCAGGTTGGATCTCATTTAAAACTTCCACCTCTGTGGATCCTAAAGTGTGACGTATGGTTGTATGTAGCAACCACGTATCCCGAGGCATTTGTGGCTGGCTGGCATTCAAACCAGCCTGTTGGTTGTGTCGGTCTGTGATGACACCACTGATCAGTAGGTGGTGGTGGAGGATCTCTTCTGCAGCACTGCAGCTTGTTCTTCTGAACTTGCTTTTGTTTGCCGTCTATACTTCGCTCAGATGTAGCAGTGAAGAAAATTAATCAGGTCACATGTAGGGATGGGAATTGATAAGATTTTTCCGATTCCATTATCGATACTGTTAACGATTTGATTCTCTTATCGATTCTAATTTGGGTCATTACCTGTACAGACCTTGATAACGAGCTGATGATGATCCATTCATCTGAATCAGGTGCACTGTCCTCACTCTTGTACAATAACTCACATTGATCATTACTGCCACCGCTGACTTTTATTCATTTACACTCTGATCCATCTGCACACAGATTTTAACGTCTGACTCACCATTAATGTATAACATGTCTACACATGTTCACATTTTTTAGATTATTATCTTATTCTTCCTATTTTATTTAGATATTTTAATATTTTTCATATTTCTATTTTATATTATTAGGTTTTATGTTGAGTTGAGCTTTTTTTTTTTTTTTTCCCTGTATGTCACGATGCTGCTGCTCTGTAATTTCCCAGTCCTGGGATTAATTAAACTGATCTGATCTTTCTTGTTTTTTGATTGTTCCAGCTCATTGTTTATTATTGTATAAAGTTGTGCAGGAGTCACAAGATCTTGGCAGTCTTACACGACTCTTCTGGGCTCTCCCGGCTTCCCTTATTGACACGTTGAGGGGGAAATTTCCAATTCAGACAGTGTAGCTCTGCCGTCATGGTTCTGCCATCAACGTTGTATCATTCTAATGAAGATGTAGCACAACATGATGGAAATAAACATACAATCTTTTTTCTTTTTTTCCCTCCTTAAACACCCAGAATAACTGCTGTCGTGTATGAAGTATTGGCTTCAAAAAAAAGAAGAAAGGTCCTAAAATTGATCTGAAGTCCAGCGGAGCGTTAGAGCAGTGCCTCATTAAAACTGTATGTGCTCTGAAGGTCGGATGGTGTTGAGTGCTAATCAATGGGGGGAGTAGTTTCCAGTCTCCTCTGATCAGCTGTCAGTGGAACAGAAACCACGAGCGTGAAGCAGAGACTCGAGTCCTGCAGGTCATATTTCTGCTGCAAGGACGGTCAGGAGAACAGGGATGGTGGGTCTGATTATTACTGACGGGGGACTTTAACTTCCAGCTGCTAAATCCAACTTTAACAGTATCCAGAGTAGTGCTGGGCGATATGGAAAAAATCATATATCACGATATGGACTTTTTTTATATCACGATAACGATATATATCACGATATACCATAATAAAGTATGTTTTCAGTTATTCTCTGAAAAGTTTGACAAAAATTTCATTGCTTACTTTTCAACTTTATTTTGAAAGGACATTTAGCTGAACTGTCACAAACATACATTTTAGTGCAGCAAAAACAGGTAGGTACAGAGGTACAGTAGCTTTCACATTTTTTTAAAGTGCACAACAGTTTCTGAGAGGAAAAACAAATTTTTGTACTGAAGTTCAGCTATAAAAAATAAACACAAATTATTTTTCAACTTTCTGAAATCTGTAACCTTGTAGTGCAAAGTTTGCAAACCAATATAAAGTGTCTAAAGTAAACATCAGGGTTGAAGAGAACTCTGTTTAAGGCATTAATCATGAATAAAAGTGCAAACATAAAAGGCTACTTTGTAGAAGTAGATATGTTTCTATCAAATTTATCATTGCAGGTTATTTAATTACATATTTGCTGTAATAATTGATAAAATTAGGTTAGAAACGATAAAAGAGAAATGGCACAATACACACTTTTATATCGTCCCCACGATATGTATCGTCATATAGCCCAGCACTAATCCAGATTGTCTTTTATGTAATTATCAAAATCCTCCACATTGGCTCTCCACCGTGGAGGTGGGGGGGCAGAAGGAGAGGGTGGAAATGATCAGGACATGACACGGACTCGCTTGTTATTAGTATGAATTATATACAGCAGATTCCTTGTATGTCAAACTGGCGGAAATGAATTTTTCCAGTATTCATTACTTCAGAGATGATTACTTTGGATTTGACATTCGAGCACTGGTACAACACTTTGCTCTCCCGCACGTTTGTGCAGCATTAGTCAGTGCTGTCTATAACGTCTACCGACAGACCATCTGCAAGCGATGAGTTTGCCAAGTCATCAGTCTCTGTAACGGTTTCAAAGCCTCAGCTAGTATGATCCACAAACCAGCACAAAAACAGTCCCACACCCACAACAAACCCTCAAAATGAACACACTAAAGTCAGGAAAACAAAACAAGAGCATTAAAAGATAAGACACAGGCATTTTATAACAAACTGCATCTATGTCTAGTTCACCCATAATGCACTGGGTGGACTAGCGACTTTTTATTTTATTTATTCATTTATTTTATTTTTTCAAAAAAGCAACCAGTGACAAATGTATCGAGTTTTACTGGTGGTATTGAAGACTTTTTGTGAGTGGGATGTGAAGCCTCTTCTTCCTCTTAGCAACGTTCTCCCAGCTGCAGGCTCATCACTTCCTGTCCAGACTGGACATGAATAGCATGCGCGAACTGTGAGCTGCCACTGGCTGATCCCTGGGCGGGAAGAAAGTGAAACTTTTCTTTAAAACCCAAACATAAAATAAATCCCCACATTAAATCTAAATTAAGTACTGGATTTTAGATGAGGACACACCATTCACTCTGGTTCTCTTGACAAGTTCATTTGTTCCATCTCTTGTTATCTTTCTCCATAAATGTATTTTCCTCAGAAAACAGTCTTTTTAAAGAGATCTCAGCCCTAGTCGGTTAATTTCTAACTGCTAAGCGTGCACTGAGCAACTGTTGCAACACACACACAAATCAGACTATTTCACCAAAAAAAAAAGGAAAGGTTTCTGGTGAGGATAACCAAGACAACCAATCCACCCCCAACTGGAAAAAAGAGCCCAAGCTGGGAAAATATGATGAAACAAATCTGCAGTTTGGGTTTCGAGTCATGGCTGAACAAAGACCTCAGTGTGTCTTGTGTGCCGAGCTGTTGGCAAACGACAGCATGAAGCCATGACACCTTAAAGGCATCTGGAAACCAAGCATGCTGACCTTAAAGATAAAGCTTTTGATTATTTTAAAAGAAAGCTTGATGGCCTCCACCAGCAACAGTCGACAGTAAAAATTGAACCAGCTTTGAGGGGACCCGGCTCGCAAAAGGTCGAGAACTCTGATCTAGCAGGATCTCAAACAGTCTCTGTTAACATCCACAATGAGACAGTGGAGCCCTCACTGCACGAGACAGCATAACCTTTAAACTCCCAGCACCATCGTTTCCTGCAGTATATGATGATTGGTGGTGGTGGTGAGATGCTGCACAGCAGTGATGATTCACACCACTAAAAATATAGTTCCCATTTACAGTCAAAGTCTGGGTTAATCCCACCTTTCCCAGCCACCATACTGTTGGTTTACAGGTGCTCATTTATATGCCTGTCTATTTAAAAATTATAAAACATCATAAAGTAAAACTGCATGGATGTCCCTGGAAATGATGGTGCTGACAGCGGTGTATGTTGTTGTGTTTTTCTGAGTGAACGCTGGCATCATGGAAGTGTAAATAACCTTTGCTGTGGGTACCGTTACAACCCCACAGAGCTTGGATTTTTTATGTGGGACGGTCCCGTCCACCTTTTGTTCAAGGTGTCCATTTCTTCCAAAACAAAAAAGAAAAGGTGCTGCTGAGCCTCGAGACATCAGTCCTGCCACTGGACAAAGATGAGGCTTACATTTGAAGTGGCGTTTGTGAACTGAGCTCTGAACGTACCCTGGTGGTTATCCCAGCTCCTGATGCTCTGATGTCTGGTGTCCAGGTCAGGGCTGTGCTCTTCAACTGAGGGTTCAAGTGGAAAAAAAAAAAAAAGAAAGAAGTTTGGTTTCTCTTTCAGGTTTAGTTCAGGGGCAGTGCTGGCTAGTTGACCCAGATCAGACCCTGATGGTCCTTCAGGTTTTTTGAATCTCTGAATATTTGACGTTATAGTGTAGAAAAAGGGACACCAATAGTCTTGTATCAGTTTCACTTAACACATCCTTGTCTTCTCCAGGTGGGAAAAGAGTTTGGCTTCACCTCAAATGGGTTCTCTGTTTATGTGAACCGCAACAAGACCGGAGAGGTTCTGTCCCAGAACAAATCCCTCAGCCTGCTGAAGATCAAGTAAGTGGAACCAAGTCCAGACGTCAGGAGATGATGGCTCTGACAGCAGAAAAACCATACGAGTGACTCTGCTGAGGATTGTTCTACTAGACAACATTCATTAGATAAAATGAAGTGAAACATCAACAAACTGAACTTTTTAAACATTTAAACAAGGCACAAACTAAGATGGAACTAAAAAGAATAACTGCTTGAACTTGTTTCAGTTCATCACCAGACTTGAACTCATTAGATATTCATGGAGAAGCTGTGCACAGATAATGGATTTAAATGCTAAGATATCTAATGTACATTCCATTGAATTTCATTTCATTTCATTATTTCTTCTACTTGAGTAGTCGAACAAAAGTCTCAGAAATTCTGTTTGTGTTCAACTGATTGTTGGTCTTTAAAAGAAAATCTGAACCTGCAGGTTAAAAGTTGATTGTGGGATGTCAGATCTGTCCACTTCCTGTCAACCCTGACGTCACACAACCCCTTTAAGTTATTCATTTTTAGCATGATTTTTTTTTTTTTTAATGTTGGTTAACATAAGGATAAAGGCCAGTAATTGAGAACAAAAACATCACAGCCCTAAGCAGCTGTTTGTATTCTTTTAATTTCTCCTTTCTGTGACTTCAGACTTGGAAATGACAGTTTAACATGATACTACCTAAACCACAACTTTGAGGTTTATCCAAGAGCTAAACTTTAATGACCCCTGATTGCAGTGTTGGAAGTACGCTACGACATGGAAGCAGCTGATTTATTTAAAACTAAAACCAAGGACATCTGTAGAATCCTGTCATCACTGCAGGAATGTGAACAAAAGCTTATATGATGAATTCATCTCAATCATCTAATCAAGTTACACAGTCTGATGAGACACGAGTGGACATCCCAGTAGACACAGAGAGCAACGAAAATCTCTTCTATGAAACTGCAATGTAACCAAGAGCCACAAGTCAGAACAGGAACGCCACGATATAACCAGATATTCAGGCTGAAATTAATGTCATCAATGGCTTGAAAGCTACACTCAGTATCTGACCCCACACCAGTGAATCAGTGAAACAGTAGTTAAAGTCTACAGGATGGTGAATCAGAGCTCTTTGAGTGACTGACAGGCATCCTGAGCTTGAAAAGAGACCATGAAGTTGTTGCTGAAGATGGCTCGAGCTGCTAATTAAAACCATGCCCACAAGATCATTTATTTATTTATCTTGAAAAAATACATGTGAAGATGTTGTATCCAGTGAACTTAGGGCCCAATTCTTCCATCCGTGCATAAGTCCATATTTACACACTCTGCTGAAGCTGTTTCCATGAAAGCGTCCACCTCCTCCAGTCCACCTGCTTCAGTCCAGACTGGAGGTCTTAACAAAGAGGGATGATTTGTTGAGAAAAGGAGGCGGACCAAACCGTGATGTCATCTGTGGAGGTTCCCTCCAAATCACAGAACAGAGTTCGCTGAAAACCTGTGAATGCCATTAAAATCTGTAAGGATGATCCGACCTCCTGCTGCTCAGGATGATCCGACCTCCTGCTGGTCAGGATGATCTGACCTCCTGCTGCTCAGGATGATCTGACCTCCTGCTGCTCAGGATGATCCGACCTCCTGCTGCTCAGGATGATCCGACCTCCTGCTGCTCAGGATGATCTGACCTCCTGCTGCTCAGGATGATCTGACCTCCTGCTGCTCAGGATGATCTGACCTCCTGCTGCTCAGGATGATCCGACCTCCTGCTGCTCAGGGTGATCTGACCTCCTGCTGGTCAGGATGATCCGACCTCCTGCTGCTCAGGATGATCCGACCTCCTGCTGCTCAGGATGATCCGACCTCCTGCTGGTCAGGATGATCCGACCTCCTGCTGGTCAGGATGATCCGACCTCCTGCTGGTCAGGATGGTCCGACCTCCTGCTGGTCAGGATGATCTGACCTCCTGCTGCTCAGGATGATCCGACCTCCTGCTGCTCAGGATGATCCGACCTCCTGCTGCTCAGGATGATCCGACCTCCTGCTGCTCAGGATGATCCGACCTCCTGCTGCTCAGGATGATCCGACCTCCTGCTGCTCAGGATGATCCGACCTCCTGCTGCTCAGGATGATCCGACCTCCTGCTGCTCAGGATGATCCGACCTCCTGCTGCTCAGGATGACCCGACTTCCTGCTCCCCAGGTAGACACCTCTACCTCCGCAGGTAGACACATCTACCTCCGCAGGTAGACACCTCTACCTGTGGGCCTCTCTGTAGGCCTACATGTGGCGTAAATTATAAATGCATCTGGACTCCAAGTGTAATATAATGTTCAACCTTCAGATGGCGCTGGACTCACTACAGGCTCAGAGGCGTGTGAGTAAAAGGGCGCTGAAGTCGGTGGGAGAATGCTCGCACAGGTGAAATCTACAGAGAACGCCTACATATTTTTAGGTGTCTCCACCTGCTGTGTATCTGGAGTGAAGGTGCGTAGAGGGGAGACTTGTGAAGTCAACCGCAGACTGTGCAGCTTGAAATGCGTGCAGCTGGCAGCACGTAGCTCTTATGTAGCTGGGAGACTGGAGCCCTCAGTGAACAGCAGGTTTCCTCAATGCAGGTCCAGGAGCACCGAGACTTTATGCACCAAAACCAAACGCTCTGTACCTGGAGAATCCAGTCAGGTATTATTAACTCCATCATTTTCATGCCATGGATTTTTCCACACTGATCCACCTGTAAACAGAGGTGTCGTTCACAAAAAACGTGTCTTCTTCTGTTGATCTTTAATTTAGAGGCAGCAGCCTGTGTGAGCCTCAGTGAGGGTAAATATGGATAAAATCAGTGTCTCCTTGTGTTAAAGCATACCTGTTCAGAGTACAAGCAAACATCCAGGAACATAGAGCAGCAGCTGATGTTTTTGAGGACACTACAGTTGAGTTTTGGCTCATCCTCAGCTGCAGGAGCAAATGCAGTGAGGTTTAAGTCATCATGTGACTGTCTTATGTTAATCAGATGTAACAGGAGGTCAAACCTGACACCTAACTGCACTGTCACTGTTAGATTTTATAGTTCACGTTGATTGTGAATTGATCTACTTTTGCCGATGTGAATGTAGCCATCCATTGTTTTCTTGCTTCTGGTGTCTTTTTTTCCATATTTGACAGATGATGGGTTTTATTTCACCCTCTTGGCTCTTGTTTCTGTAGACATGGGGACATGCTGTTCCTGTTTCCCTCGGCATCCTCCTCCTCTACTGGGGAGGTGATGGACACGGCCACCCCGCACACGTCTTCGTCCTTCCCATCCATCTCATCATCGTCTTCGTCTTCTTCCTCCTCCTCGATTCCACGCTCCTTTTCGGCACCGCAGGTCCAGGAGGACGAGATAGATCAGTACTTAGCCAAGCAAGAAGGCAAGATCTACAGGAACAGAGATCCACAGCTGTAAGAGCGAGACCAGCTTCACACAGCCAGATTAAATGGAAGTTTCAGTGACTGATTCTGTTCTTCCTCCTTAGTTGTCGCCATGGTGCCCTTGGGAAATGTGTGCACTGTGTACCATTAGAGGTAACAGCATCTGCATTAGTTACAGAAACCTGATGGGCTATGACTATAACATGAGCTTTACTGCTAAATATCCTGCAACTCTTTCCCAGCCTTTTGATGAAGACTACCTGAATCACCTGGACCCACCCGTGAAGCACATGTCATTCCACGCGTACCTTCGCAAGCTGACTGGTGGAGCTGACAAGTGAGAAGCTGTTTTTAATATTTCCAGCAGATGAACTTGTTCCTCGGTCTGTTCCTGACTCTGTTCTGACCTCCTGCAGAGGGAAGTTTGCTGCTCTGGAGAACATCAGCTGTAAGATCAAGTCGGGTTGTGAAGGTCATCCTCCCTGGCCAGAGGGGATCTGCACCAAGTGTCAGCCCAGCGCCATCACTCTCAACAGACAGGTATGTGGCCATAGCCAGCGCTTTAGTAAGCCTCTTTAGTTAGTCTGGAATTAAAACATTAGAAATGTCTTCCTGGTTTCTCTCTCAGAAATACAGACATGTGGACAACATCATGTTTGAGAACCACACCATCGCTGACCGCTTCCTGGACTTCTGGAGGAAAACGGGCAGTCAGAGGATGGGCTACCTGTACGGCAGGTACACTGAGCACAAAGACATCCCCCTGGGTATCAGAGCTGAGGTGGCTGCCATCTATGAGCCCCCGCAGGTGAGACGCCCACCGAACATGTCCCTGTCTTTGTCTCTTTTTCTTGAAAATCCAGCTCTAATTCTCTGATGTTCTCTGCTGTGCTCCAGAACGCCACCCAGAACAGCCTGGAACTGTTGGATGATCCGAAAGCTGCGGCTGTGAATGAGATAGCTGCCAAACTCGGCCTCTGCAAGGTTTTTACTCTGCTTTGATTAAATGTTGAGGTTTCTTGTCTGTCATCCCTATAGTCTGCAGATACCTGTGATATTTAAGTCTGGGCTCCAGACATATCTGCAGTTCTCCAAAGGCACAAAGAGTTACACTAAGAAGGTTTTGAGGAAAGATCTTCCATGCTTCCTGAAAGGAGCCGTTCAAGTCCAACAGGTCTTCCCTTTTACGAGTTCTCTAGAGGAAGTGTCTTTCTATGTAAAAGGGAAAAGAATATGTGTTTCTGTAGAGAGTCCCTTAGAACCCGGACAGTTCCAGTTTGGAGGCAGCTTTGCTCCGACCTCTAGTCCCACAGGAGCAGCCAGCGCCGTGCACTCTAATAGTATTCAGAAAGGGCGATATGGATAAGATATAAGATTTCTCTGATCAGACACTCTGACTGTACCTCTCTGATCTAATCTTTGTGGTTTGACAACAGTCATTATTTTAGTAGAATACACTCCCTCCCTCGACTTGTGGTTAATATGAGGTTTAGCAACACAGGGCCCCCTAGCGTCCTAGACAACAGCATTGATGCTGTTGGAACCAACAGCTGTGGGCACCGATGGTGGGGCCTGATGGAGGGGCTTAGGTTGGTGGAGTTGGCTGAGGAGGGAGAGTGGCACAACTCTAATTTGAGGACAGAATCCTTTAACTATTCAGTGTGTCAGCTCTTTTTACCCAACATGCTGTTCTCAACAAGGTGATCAACTGAAAATCACAACTGTCTGAGCCATAATTTGATTATAAAATGTTCTGGTTCATAGAAAGTTTGTATTTAAACTTTTTGACATCATGAGACCGAAACAACAGCCAACAGTCAGTTAACAGATCCTGGACCTTAGGAGTCTTCAAACAGGAGGTTCTCACTGATCTGACAGTGCCAGGGTCATCAGCAGACCCAGGGAGAGACTGGAGGAGTCTCAGAAACCCTCACCCTCAGAAACACTCAGAAACCCTCACCACTGGAAACTCTCCCTCACCCTCAGAAACACTCAGAAGCCCTCACCCTCAGTAGCAGACCTCCTTCCTCCATATCCCATGCTGATGACCTCTTCATTGTGAACAGTGCCCTGCAAGCATTTTTTTGTAGTGGTTTACCCACCACTGTAGCTTTCGATTCATTATTAAATTGTTAGAGATGAAGAAATGGCTGCATCTTTCTACCTGAATGCCCTGCTTTAATAATTTAACATCAGTGCAGCATGGACTTCTTACATTTTCTCTACATTGTAGCCCAAAGATGAACATCCCTGAACTGTTTTCAGTAGTGTATAGACTGACCCTTTCCTCTTACGTGATTCAAATCTTTTCTAAAGCCCTCTGAATGATTTACGCCTGGTAACGTTATGTCCATGTTGGAGTTGAAGCCTGATGGTCGAGCTTTTTTCTGTGCTTTGTGATGCCGTGGACCAGCAGCCAAGCGCCAAGATAGACTCATCTTCTGTCTGCGGCAGGATGTTTCTGATGCACCCACTGTCATTGGTTTGAGTGGCAGCGGTTCACAGCAGCTGGCCTGACGCTGCTTTGGTTCTGTGTCCTGTGGGATTAAGGATAAATGTAACTGGAGAAATCAAAAGGACTTTTGTAGATTAAATATTAGATGCGCTTCTATTTGAAGTAGACGTATCAGAGAATCAAACACCAGGGTGACTCCAGTTTTTTCTTCTTGTTTTAATGCTGTATTCCTCTGTGAATATTGGCCTGATAGGTCTTTCTCCCCGTCAGAACAGTTACTGCTGCTGTGACCAGAAGATGAACATAAATCAGACACATCCTTCTTATAAGTGGACATCAGGACTCGCTTCCTCATTTAGGTTTTCCCTCTAAAAGTGTGTTCCTGGATCTATGTGCACGTGTCCATCACTGTACTGGTTTCCACTAGTCAGTTTTTCTTCTACAAATTTAAGACAGGAATCATTTTTATGAGGTCAACTGTTGTGAAAAAAAGAAAATGTCAAATTGTTTTTACATTTTTATTCTAGTTTCTAATTTATAGAGTTTTCTAAGTTTACTTGGTAATTATTGCACCATACCTAGTTAATTGTGTTGTGCATTTTATGTTGTTTTGTAGGTGGGGTGGATCTTCACTGATCTGCTGTCTGAGGATACGAGGATAGGCACCGTCCGGTACACAAGAAACCAGGTGACAATCAGACTGACTCAGAACTGATCTGTTTGTTGGACTGATAATATATTTAATGTCCTTGTTTCTCTGTCAGGACTCTCATTACCTGAGTGCAGAGGAGTGCATCACAGCTGGATACTTCCAGAACCAGCATTCAAACCCCTGCAGACTCTCTCGAGACGGATACTTCGGATCAAAGTTTGTGACCGTCGTAGCAACAGGTAGGACGACCCCTCTGAGGTTATAGGGGTTATACAGAGTTATAGACTGAAGTCAACAGTCCACTTCAGATAAATGTACATATGTGTGTATATACATACACTGCCTGCCCCAAAAAAAAAGTCTCCACCTGGATTTAACTAGACAGATAGGTCTGAGCCTCCTATTGGATAATTACTGCATGGGCGATTATCTTTCAGCTGGCAACAAGTTATTTAACCCCAACTGGTGCAATGAGTTGCTTCTTATTTCCTAAACAACCATGTCAAAGACACATCTGTGGTCGGGGAAAAGATGTTAGTCTGTTTGAGAGGGGTCAAATCAATGGCTGCATCAAGCAGAGAAAACATCTAAGGAGATTGTAGAAACTACCAAAATTGAACTATCTAACGCATTATTAAAAACTGGAAGGATAGTGGGGACCCATCGTCTTCCAGGAGGAAATGTGGCCAGAATAAAATCCTCAATGATCGTGATCGGTGATCACTTATGTTTGGTGAGATCAAATCAAAGAAAAACAACAATAGAACTCAGGGCTATTTAATTGTGAAGGTAAGAACATTTACGCACCCACAATGCAAAGGGAACCCAAGGGATTGGGACTGAACAGCTGTGTAGCCTGAAGAAAACCACTAATCAGTGAGGCTAACTGGAAAAAAAGGCTTCAGTTTGCTAGGGAGCATAAAGATTGGACTCTGGAGCAATGGAAGAAGGTCATGTGGTCTGATGAGTCCAGATTGATCCTGTTCCAGAGTGATGGGAGCATCAGGGTAAGAAGAGAGGCAGATGAAGTGATGCTCCCATCATGCCTAGTGCCTCCTGTACCAGCCTGTGGGGGCAGTGTTCTGATCTGGGGTTGCTGCAGTTGGTCAGGTCCAGGTTCAGCAACAGTATGAGCTTTAAGAATGAGGTCAGCTGACTACCTGAATATACTGAATGACCAGGTTATTACATCTATGGATCTGTTCTTCCCTGATGGCATGGACATATTTCAAGATGACAATGCCAGGATTTATCGGGCTCAAATAGTGAAAGACTGGTTCAGGGAGCAGGAGACATCATTTTCACACATGGATTGGCCACCACAGAGTCCAGACCTGAACCCCATTGAGAATCTTTGGGATGTGCTGGAGAAGACTCAGACTCTATCAATGCAAGATCTTGGTGAAAAATTAATGCAACACTGGATGGAAATAAATCTGGTGACATTGCAGAAGCTTATCGAAACAACGACACAGGGAATGTGGAACCAGAGGGGTCAACATGGAGGAGGAACCAGAGGGGTCATTCATGGAGGAGGAACCAGAGGGGTTATCATGGATGGATAAGCTCCTGCATGGGTGGACCACCACCAAACTGAAGAGGTGGCTGACATCAGAAAAACATATCAGTGGCTGGAAAAAGCTGGACTGAAAGACAGCACAGAGACACTGATCATGGCTGCAAAAGAAAAGATCCTAACACCAGATCTATAGATCTACCAGACCAGACAGGACCCAGATGGAGGCTGTGGAGAGAAGAACCTGAAACAGAGTAGGACATGACAGCAGGGTGGAAGATGCTGGCAGGTAAAGCAGACATGGAACAACCAGGTAGCAGGAACAATACACAGGAACATCTGCACCAGTATGGACTGGAGGTCCCAGGATCAAGATGAAGACACCTCCAAAGGTGATTGAGAACAAGCAGGTCAAGATCCTGTAGGACTTCCAGATCCAGACTGATAAAGTGGTGATGGTTGGTCAGTCTGACATAGTGGTGGAGGATGAACATCAGAGGACAGCAGTGGTGGTGGATGTGGACATCCCAAGAGATGAAAACATCAGGAAGAAGAAACACTAGAAGGTCCAAAAATACCAAGGACTGAAGGAAGAGTTGGAGAAGATGTGGAGAGTGAAGGCAGCAGTGGTTCCAGTAGTGATCAGGACACTGGGAGATGAGACCCCCAAACTGGATTGGAGGCTCCAGCAGATACCAGGAACAACATCTGTGATCTCTGTCCAGAAGAGGAAATACTGGGAACAGCTGAGATCCTGGAGAACCCTCAGACCCCCAGACCTCTGGTGGAGGACCAGAGCTGGAAGGAGACAACACCACCAAGGTGGACGAGAGGAAGAAAAATATATATTTGATCATCGCATGTTTGAAACGTTTTTCTTTTGAATAAATATGTCAGGGTTTCTTATCAGATTAAGCGTGATTATGACGCTTGTGTTGAGGGCAGAATTAAAGGTTTCTCTTTCAAGGAAATTAGATTTCTGACAATTTTGAAACACTCCTCATTCTCTCCTTAACGTCAGCCATACCATCAGGATGCTCAAATTCCTCTCCAGAGTGGACCCAGCTCTGAACTGGCTCCAGCACCATTTTTCAGTGACAGAACTGGGGAATTCCTTGTCCTTGATGACCAGCCGGTCAAGTAATTATTGCATCATGAGATGACTCTGCCCTCTGTCATGTTGGTGTATCTGTCTGAAACTCAGGTGGGCCAGATAACCAGGTGCACTTTGAAGGTTATCAGGTTTCCAATCAGTGCATGGCTTTGGTGAGGGATGAGTGCCTGCTGCCCTGTAAAGATGCTCCCGAGCTCGGCTACGCTAAAGAGTCCACCCCTGAGCAGTACGTCCCAGACGTCTTCTTCAAGGTGAGGTTCTCACACATGGAGGAGTCACATGCTGCTCTGCAGAGCTTATAACTGGGTTTTTGGGAGGAAAAGTTACTTACTGGTTGGTTCTGGAAAGGTAATGTCTTCCAGATGGTTACTTGGGCGTGTGTGTGTGTGGTTATGTGTGCACATGTGCGTCTTCATCCAGATGTTGAGGTCATTCTTTGATGTTTTGATCCAACAGGATAAAGACAAATTTGGAAATGATGTCACGTTTCTAGCTCGGCCGCTTCCTGTGGAGTACCTTATCATAGATGTGAGTCAGATGTTTGAGTCACGGTTTTCAGCATTTATTGTTTTCTGGTGTTCTGGATTCTTTTTGGATACAAGCCTTTTCCTCTTTATCTCCAGATCACCACAACCTTTCCAAAGGACCCTCAGTATACCTTCACCTCCACACAACGCTACCCTATTGAAAACCGCGACATCATTGGCGAGACACAAGTAAGTACGTTCTGGTCTGTATACAGATGAGGTTGGGCTGGAGCTGGACGACCGACCCCCTTCAAACATCCTATTAATTAGAAATGAGGCCACGTTCTTCCAGAACAGTTGTGATACACAGAACCACAGATTACACATGAGCTGGATTCTAACAGGGTACTGATCCGTTTCATCCAATTAGAAGGAGCTGTCAAAAATAAAAGGCAGGTTTCTGCCAACAGAGCGGCTAGAAGAAACTGAAGGACTGAGAGGCAGAACCAACAGAACCAAATCACCTCTGTCCTGGTTTTAGATTAAGAAAGTTCAGTTCTATCCAGGTTTCAACGCCTCTAAGACGGTTTGATCAAGGTTTTAAAGGAGCAATAAGTGGAAATCCATTATTTAAGACTGAAGGAATTAAAAAATCGCTACATGGAGAACGAGAGGTGTAATTTCATCTGGAGTATAGGATAACGTCACACACCCGCTCTCTGTGTTGATCTCCAGCCTCATGTTTACAAGCCGGTCCGGCCGCGCGTTCATGTGCGTTCATGTGCGTTCATGTGAAACTTCGCCTCCTCCCTCCTCCCTCCTCCCTCTCTATAAAACGCGACAGCCAGTGAGTAGTGACGGCGGCAGCATTTTCGAACTGAAATGGCAGACAGCGGAACAAAACCTTCCAATGAAGACGAGCAGGAGCAGACAAAAAAAAAAAACGGTCATTGGCAAAGAAATTGTCCGATAAAGAAAGAGATTAAACCAGAATTAACATTGGCCTGGCGTTTCCGAGGTGGAGGGAGCTACGAGAGCTAAAGGGGCTACAGTCGGACTCGGAGCTGGCTCTTCTTCTCCTTGACAGGCAAGTAACACCATAAAGTCAAATGTCAAATGGAAGGTAAATAAATAAGTTATAGGCATAAATAAATAGAAACGGACAAAACTACTACAACCGTTGCCTTTTTTTATTTTATTTAGACAGTTTTAGCAACTATTACGATATCCACAAAATTACTTTTCAGCTATTAGCGGCTAATTTACCGGTAGATTGTATTTGCAGGAAAGCTATTCACTGCCGTCATATTGTTACTAACATTGAACTGTCTGCTAACGCAATTAGCGGCGAATAGATAACGTTTGATGCTAATGGTGACTCACTAAATTAGTGACATAAAGATTAATTTACGGACAAACCAGTATAAACATTATAATGTTATAAGTGACTTACTTTGTTACTCGCCATGGTGATGTTTTGCTCGGTGTAGGTAGATCTTCGAAGCGAGCGGGGGTGTAGTGGGGGAGTGTGTGGGAGGGGAGGGGAGGGGGGGGGGGGGTTGGTGGCGAGCAGAGGCAGAGGGAGGTGTGGCTAATGGCACACTTTGTTTTGGTCTACAGGCAGTGCTCAACAGCAAACCTAGCGGTGAAATGATTTCGCTTTTTGCTCCTTTAATGGACCTTTGTGGTCTGAGTTAAAGGGCAAATAAACCTAAATATGAACAGAAACAATGGAAGGAAACAGTCTGTTTCCTGAATATAGACCTTAAAGGTAGCACATACAGTGACAACAGCCTGGGACATAAAGAAATTATCCTGATTCACTGTACAGGTCAGCATTTAGAAAGAACGACAGTAAAGACTAGGGCTGTCAGTCGATTAAATGTTTTAATCGTGATAAATCGCAAGATTTTCATTGTTAGCTTGCGATTAATCGCACATTAATCGCATTTTTTTAATGTTCTGTTTATCCATCCATCATCTATACCCATTTTGTCCTATACAAGGTCACAGGGATCTGCTTTATTTTTTTTTTAAGCCTTTACTTTGAAAACCGGAAGTCCACCGACTTTTTGGGGACTTAATTCATCAGCTTCTTAGTGTATTTTTTTGGGCTGCTGCTTGACCGCAGTAATTTGCTGACGGTCCCTAAACTCCACGGCAGCAGTGAGGTACTCAGAAGGACATTCAGCTGTTCCTGAGAGTTTTAGCCACACCCACTGAGCTTGGAGGGCTGATGACACTGGTGAAATATCTGGCATACTTATATCTACAAAATGATACCAACCTGAATGAAATCGGTGCCATTTTAATGATGCTATTGAAGTTTAAAGAGAAAAAAAACAAGCGAATGTCGGATGTGAAACTAACTTTAGCGTCCTGCGGTGGAAACTCAGTTCAGCGACAGTAAATAGAAATAACCTTTTTTCTTGTCAACAGACCCATCTGGCAGCACCTTAAAGCTAAACTTACCGTTCATAAGACCCTTTTCTGTCCCACACATTGACTGTAAATACACTTATTGGCCAAGGATCATATTTACAGAAACGTGTGTGCGTTAATCTCGCGTTTTAAAAAAATAGTGGCGATAAACAGAATTTGCCTTAACGTGTTACTAACGCTTTAACTTCGACAGCCCTATTAAAAACGTGAAATTACATTAGGAGAGGCTAAAGCTTGAGCTTTTATTGTGAAGGACTGACTTGGCCCTTCGTGTTAAGTGTTTATTAAAGGTTATATAGTTTGTGTGTTTTAAATGTTGTTTCTTTTGTGTCGCTCTAAACTTGAAAGGTAAAAGAACTGGTGGCCAAATAGGGTGTTAAGTGGATCAATGAACTCTAAGCTTTTACATTTATATTTTTTTTCTTTGCTAATGAGATGTGGACTCATTATTAAATGCACAGTTTTAATGTTTACTCTGGAAGAAGATCTGTTAGACATCCGTGTCACACCAGGAGGTATCCAGAGACTCTAAGCTTACAGGAGACTTGAAGACATCATGGTGGGAAACATTGAGTTCCTCTGACACGGTGATGATCATCAAGATAAACTGAAAAAACAAAACCTGGAAGTACTTCCAGCAGCACTGACAATCCAGATATCCACTGAAGGACTTCATAGGAGTGATTGTATTTTCTCTTTTCATTTATCATATTGAAAGTGTGATTTGAAGTTGTTTGCTGTGGCTCTGATGAAGTAAATGCACACGTGTCCTTTTACAGCATATTAGCAGTGATGTGATTCACCAGGGTCAGTTCTTACATTATGTTTCTTTCCTGCTTTCTACAGAGGTGATTTATGTTAGCTGGACACTATAAATCTGTCTCTAATGCAGTTTAAATAAAACATGACAAACTTCATGCAGTAGTTTTTGGAGATCAGCCTCTTTAAGATGAATTCTTGTATTCCCTTGTAGCTCATAAACTGCCAGTTGATTGTGTATTTGTGTATTTGGACCAGAGCTGTCCAGCCCTCACAGAAGAGCTTCAGAGGTGGTGGCCTGTGATGACCTGTGGTGACCTGTAACCTCCAGAGCTCACATGTTGCGTCGTGTTGTTTTCAGGATTTCCACAGCTTAGCGACGTACCTGTCCCAGTGCTCCTCCACGTCCTTCCGGGACATCGTGTCAGACTTCCATCTGCTGCTTTTCCTCGTCACCAATGAAGTCATGCCTCTGAGAGTAAGTCGGCGCTTCAAAGCCTTCACTCCTGCTTTCCAGTTGTTTTCAATCTGTGCTGCAGACCTTGGGTGAGGATCTGGCCACATTCCTGTTCAGTCTGGAAGTGCTGAACGCTGTCAGGGCGTGCTCACTCAGACCTCTGGTGGATTTAAAACCAGTCCTGTCATGATGGTTCTGATGACATTTATTTTTCTGTATCAAACTATTTCATGAGATTGGATCTCTAGAAGAGCCAAAATGACAGGATGAAAAGTTTCTGGAGGGTCGTTTCACCATCAGGAGGGTTTTGTTGGTGGACTGATGAGTTTGCGTTTGTATTTGCAGGACAGTATTGGGCTGCTACTCGATGCAGTGAAGACCTCTAATGAAGACCTGGCACAGACCTGGAAGAAATCTGAGCAGTGGGCCACCATTGAACAGCTGTGCAGTAAGTGGCTTTAAAGTTAAAGAAGTCTAAACCAAGACTAAACACCACCAGCAGCGTAGGTCCCTCAGCCTCCCCCAGCAAAGTTGACTCCCAGAAACTCAAACATTTACATCTGCTGCAGACTCCATTTCAACTTCGTCAACATTACATACGACTAGTACGGTATAAAGTAGATGAACAAAAATGTTAACATTTGTAAGCAACGAAGCCTTCGCACAGATTCACTAATTAATATGCTCCTGTGCATCATATGTCCTGTAACGCTCCCTGATTGGTCGAGCCTGTATCCCTCCCTGGTTTGTTCTGTATCGCTTCTTGATTGGTCGAGCCTGTATTGCTCCCCGATTGGTGGAGCCTGTATCGCTCCCTGATTGGTCGAGGCTGTACGGCTCCCTGATTGGTCGAGCCTCTATCGCTCCTTGATTGGTCAAGCCTGTATCGCTCCCTGGTTCTTGGAGCCTGTATATATAGCTCAGCTGTTTTATTCAACTTTTTTTTAAATGCTGCTTTATTTTTGTCAAATGTGTGGTGGTAGTTAGTTTTAAGTATCTTCTTTCTCAGGTTCTTGTCTACAATATTTTAAACAGCAGCTACCTGATATCAGAAGATAAAGTGTTGTACTGATGATTTTCTAGGACTGCAGTCTTTCTGTCTGACGGCTTGGTTTTCTTCAGTTCATGTTAAGGGTTTGGTTGAGTTAGGGTTTGGTTTTTTTTGGGTTAGGGTAGGGTTGGGGGGCTAGGGTTAGGCTACCTGTGTGTTTTCAAGCAGGTGTTTGAAGGTTTTAGGGTTAGGGGTTTGGGTCAATCACTCACATTGTCAGTTTAGAAAACTCCAGTCATAATGGTACAGTCAAAGTCCTTCTGAAGGACATAAGGGAAAAGAAATCTGAAATGACCTGCAGCTGACCCATGTTGATAGGATTCATCATTATTTATTCCAAGTTTAGCACCAGTAAAGTTTGATTTCCAGGATAAAGGTGTTTAATGTGGTGTTGACGATGATGCTGAACTACAGATGTTCTTCCTTTATAAGGGCTCAATGTTTTATAAATGTCCTGAAGACACCTGTGATGCTCCTGGTCAAACATTTACTTTGTGAAACGACTGCAATTCAGAAATTTATGATCATTTTAGGAGCACCAACAGTCCATTTTTGATAACGCCTTGATTTCCTACTTTATTGGTTTCTGTCTAGTCCTCCAGATGTGCACACACACGAGACAGTGGCTTTTAATGTCGTCTCCTCTCAGGAGGAATGAAGTGACTGAATCTGTGGGTTACTTGTAAGGTGAATGTAGGGGTTTGTGGGTGACACCCTGTTTACAGTTTGGTTCTGGAGTTACAGTCATCAGGACAAATAAAATCACACTTACTTGATGGAAGATTGTATTTGACGAAGCTGGACATCTGAGCGCTCATTGGATAGCTTTTCCTTCCTTCCCTCCTTCCTCTCTCCTCCCTCGGGTCCTAGATTAGATTAGATTAGATTAGATTAGATTAGATGTACTTTATTCATCCCCCAAGGGGGAAATTAAATAATTTAATTAATGAAATTATTTTATTTAATTTGATAGCCCTCTGCCCCTTCCTCCCTCCCTTCCATCCTTCCTCCATCCCTGCCTCCCTCCCTCCCCCTCACTATCTATTTCTCCTGTAGGGAAAAAGCAACAACACATGTAGCAGAATCCTGCAGAAACCTCTGTATGTCAGGACATTAAAAAGATCAGTTCTGTCCCTTTTAAATATCGCCTGGCCTCCAGACATCCCACCCTGTAATGTTAACGTTAATGTGATGTTTAAGACGAGTCGCTGTTAACATCTGTGTCTCCTGTCCACGCAGGCACAGTGGGCGGGCAGCCGTCCAGCTCTCTGGGTTACGGGGCCATGGGCGGCCCCTCGGCTCCCGCGTCCTCCTCAGCCATATGGTCCTGCCTCCACTGCACTTTCATGAACCAGCCCGGGACGGAGCACTGTGAGATGTGCAGCCTGCCCCGCAGCTAAAGCCTCCGCCCTGCTTCCAGCCCCCCCTGAGCATCCTTACTGCACTAGGATCAGCCGCCAGAGTCAGGCCCCCCCACCGTTCTGTTCCACCTCACATCCAAGCCTCTGTTGTTCCTTTCTCACAAGCTGCTGTCTGTGCACACGAATGCACTTGTTTACATCCAGTTCTCCAAGTAAATTTAAGCCAGACTGATTTGTTTTTGCTTCTTCTTTCCCTACACAGCAGCTCTTGTGGGAACTGGGGTGTTTGAGAGAACGGCCCCGGTACTGGGACGTGATCTCTGAATCTGCTGTGACTCAGGACAACAGCACAGACTCAATGTTGGAATGTTTTCTCACACCGACGCCCCTTCACTCACAATATCTCCTGGAAAAATGTTTAAATTATTGTTTTTTTAATCCGATTGTAGCAGATACTTTAAAACACCAGTGTGGATTGAGGCTTTTCTGGGTCCTGGTCTCTGACGAACCCCTTCTAGTACAATCAAATGTCAAAGCTCAGACCTTAGAAAGAGTTTATATTTTTAGTGTGGGATGTGAAAAGGCAGCCTCCACTGATGGCAGAAGTAGATGATGATGTTCTTGTCTTCAATGCCTCCTGGAGCTCCGTCACTGGTTTGTTTGGAGTTGTAGTGATCTGAACTGGAGCGGGCACCATATGTAGCGCATCAGCTGTGTTTCTCTGAAGCCACGCCCAGCACGCCGCCTCCATTAACAGCAGCTAGCCATCAGGTGCTCTAGGACAGCTGGTGCTCGTCACCCTCACCTCTAGCTCCTCTAGACCCGTAGCCCCTCCTCTTCCTCAGCCTGGTACTGAGGTGCCTGACCTGGACCTGCTCTTCCCTTCCCCCCCCCCCCCCCCCCGATGGTTCTTCCACCAGTCAGCCTTCAAAGACTGTGAGGTCACAGGCTTCCAGAGAGAACAAGATGCATCTCAGCTGATCTGACAGTGATGAAAGCAGCTGCTCTCTGGTTGGTGATGCTGTGATCCTGAAGCATCAGGTACTCCACCTGAAGCATCAGGTACTTCACCTGAAGCATCAGGTGCTCCACCTGAAGCATCAGGTACTTCACCTGAAGCATCAGGTGCTTCACCTGAAGCATCAGGTACTTCACCTGAAGCATCAGGTACTTCACCTGAAGCATCAGGTACTTCACCTGAAGCATCAGGTACTTCACCTGAAGCATCAGGTGCTCCACCAGAACCATCAGGTACTTCACCTGAAGCATCAGGTACTCCACCTGAAGCATCAGGTACTTCACCTGAAGCATCAGGTACTCCACCTGAAGCATCAGGTACTTCACCTGAAGCAGCAGGTGCTCTACCTGAAGCAGCAGGTGCTCCACCTGAAGCATCAGGTACTTCACCTGGAGCATCAGGTACTCCACCTGAAGCAGCAGGTACTTCACCTGAAGCAGCAGGTACTTCACCTGGAGCATCAGGTACTTCACCTGAAGGCGTTTCCACTTGACACAGTAGCGTTGGTGGAAAAAAGATGACCCTGACCACGACTCTAAAAGCATTTAAATCTGCTTAATGCCACTAAAAACCATCCAGCTGCGGGTCGGTGACCTGAAGTTAAATAATTAAATAAAGGCTGTTGTCTTTCACTAAAGACATTTCAGCCTCTGCAGAGATCAACGGCACATTTACCAGTGACGGCTGCCTTCGTTCCACCTGTGCCTCACCTGCTGGGTCCAGACGTCTCATGGAGGGTTCCAGAACGTTGAGGACCTTCTCAAACATGAACATGTCAGTGCTAAAGCAGGTCTTAATTAATCATTTAAAGGAACTTGTTCCAGTCAGCAGGGACCAAGCTGTAATTATTTAAATTACTGGTTAGGAGCAGGTGATTAGGGAGTTTCAAACGTGCACCTTTTAACCAAACTTCAACCAAAACATTTGATCTCCATCCTTTAGATTATCTCCATTTGTGACCAAAAGTAATGAATGTTGAACACAGAGGAGTTGAGTTCAGGAGAAACAGGAGATGATGTTGATGCTCAAACTAAAATGCTGCACAGTTACCTTTTTTAAAATAGTTTTTTAAATCCATCCTGACTGATGGGTTCTTTTCTTTTAGTCCTTTAATGTTTCTGATGACTGACAACAGGCCAGCGTGGCTTCCTTCACCTCACTGGTCCAGACTGGTCCAGACCATGGAGTCACTGGTCCAGACTGGTCCAGACCAGTCCAGACTGGTGGAGTCACTGGTCCAGACCGGTCCAGACTGGTGGAGTCACTGGTCCAGACCGGTCCAGACTGGTGGAGTCACTGGTCCAGACTGGTCCAGACCAGTCCAGACTGGTGGAGTCACTGGTCCAGACCGGTGGAGTCACTAGTTCACACTGTTCCAGACTGGTAGAAACACTGGTCCAGTCTGGTGGAGTCACTAGTCCAGACTGGTGGAGTCACTGGTCTGGACTAGTAGAATCACTGGTCCGGACTGGTGGAGTCACTGGTTCAGACCGGTAGAATCACTGGTCCAGACCGGTGGAGTCACTGGTTCACACTGTTCCAGACTGGTGGAGTCGCTAGTCCACACTGGTCCAGACTGGTGGAGTTACTGGTCCAGACCGGCGGAGTCTCTGAGACCCTGCTGTTCTTCTGGTTGCTCCTCAGAGGTGTGCTGCACTCTGACTCATGTTCACACATCCACAGTATACTTTTAGTTATAGATTTGAAAATACCAGAACCGTGGAAGAAGAAGAACCCCACCCTTTTTATTTTTGGCCCTGTTGTGGACTTGCTGAAAGTAATATCTCTGATGTCATGGATCTGGGCAGCAGCGGCCGTTTGATTTTGTATGGATTTGGGGGCCGTTTGCTGAGCAAGTGTGCTCTTGGACTTACTGCTGGTCCTGGACTTACTGCTGGTCCTGGACTTACTGCTGGTCCTGGCTTTCCTCTGAGCTGTTGGAGGACCCTGATCGTTGTATGCTGTTGACCTGGATTTGAGAAATGAATAAATAGAAACATAACTCATTGTGCCTTTCTGTCGTTCTTCCTGGATTAAAACAATATTTGTTGCTTGTTTCCCTGAAGGATGAACTTCAGTTATTTATAGAATTAACAAAACTCAGAAAGCTTGATGCAGTTCTGCAAACTCAAGTCCACTCCTTCAAGTCTGGTTTCTATCAACCTGCTTTTCCACCAACTTAAAAGCAGATGGACAGCAGATGAAGAACTGGGATGTTTGACGCTTTCATGACCCCACAAACATCAGACCCCCCCCCCACCAGAGGGGCTGGTGGGCGTGGAGGTGGGCGGCCCTCCCCTCCCCTCCGCTCCTGTTAAAAAGTAGCTGTCATCTTTGTGAACGCTGGATTGTTTCAGCTCCGTCCTTGCAGGTGAGTCTCCAACACTAGTGCATATTTATTTTCTCCTGGAGGAAACGCTTTCACGCCGTTAAATGAAAGGTGCCTGTGTGTCGTCAGGATGAGGTCCACGGTGGTTCTGCTGGTCTGGTCCGTGTGTCTGTGTGCTGCTCAGAAGGCCTGGGATCACAGGACTGAAGGCAAGACTGATGTTTCTCTGTAAATGCTCCTACAGTTTAAACGTGTTTCTATCTCATCTGAAGATGCTCCTGAAAAAAGCTAAAGTAAAACTTCAATTCCTGAATGATGGTTCCTGGAGTCAGCGTTCATAACATTTATATACATCATGAATAATTAATTCTCTTTTCTTTATTTCTTTAATTTATTACTGTGTATGTTAACCTTGATCTTCATCCATGTTACTGGTTCAAAGCCTCGTCTAAACTCTCAACTACAGTGATCCCTCGCCAATTCGCGGTTTAAGTTCCGCGGTTTTAGTTATTTGCGGATTTTTCAGAAATATATAATTTAAAAAACTGTCAAAAATCGCGAAAACATCACAGGATGTTGTGCGCGTTCTCTCACAGTGAAGAAATGTTGAGTCAGCCTGGCCCCTTTAAGAAGGTGGCCTTATGGGTAATGTAGTGTGTGTGTCGTGGGATAGCAGAAGAAAATGGGGTTAGATGAAAAGCATAAACAGCAGTCCAGCGTGTATAGATTTACATTCTCTGTTAACCGACAGGAGCCCAACAATACAACCTGTGTAATGTTACAAGTTCCTGCAGAGAAAACCAGACTTTTTCTTTTGTTGTTGTTAGCATGTTAGCCGCTAATTACGAGCCAAAAATAGCACAATACCAGCGGTTTCTTTACTACGGTTCAGAGACCAGAGGCTGTGAAGGTAACAGAAAGACCACAGTTGAGCCTTTGTCTTGTTTCACTGCAGTACCTCGCTACTTTTTTGGGGTTTTTAAACATATTTTAAACACATTATTGAGGCTCGGGGGGCTCCGGCTCCAGTTGGTGGATTTGGATTTTCGCGGGGGGGGTGGGGGGCGGCGGCGCCGCCGCCGCCGGTCCCCATTAACCGCGAAAAATAAGGGATCACCATAGAACCTTTTTATCTTCTGAAATTGTAAACACCTTTAAAAAGAAAGAAAATGTTTCCTGACTGACCCCCTTTCTCAGCAGAAAGAGCGAACAGAGGATGCGCCAACCTCACGCTGGTTTTAGACAACTGGAAGTACGCCATCATGACGCAGGTCCGAGACCTGCTCCTCCACGACCACAACACGGTGCTGCCGGACTACGGGAGGTGAGGACAACCACGTATCATCCAGGTCTTAGCTGCAGTTGTACATCAGTGCTGGTGGAACGTAGAGGAGTGGTGTTTAGATGCAGGCGGATGGACACGAACCACTTAGATCGTAGGATCGCTGTCTGTCAGTTTGAGAAAGAAATCTGTGACGTAGATGTTTGTCCCATCTTCAGGAGCCATCTCTCAATGATTTTCCTTTCAGCCGTGATGGAAGTCTTTGTGTTCCTGCAGGATCCAGCCGCTGTCCGACGCCTTGGGAGATCTCTACAAAGAGTTCAACGCTCTGAAGGAGCGCCTCGCTGAGCTCACGGCCAAGTTTGACGGCATGGAGTCCTTTGTGGACGACATGCGTTTAGGAAGGAGGTCCTCGTCGTCACCTCCAGGAGAGGCTGCTGGAGGTCGACCTGCTGGAAGGAGGAGCAGAGTTGTATTGAGGAGGATCCTGAAGTCCGCCAGCTCACAGGACTGACGACCAGATGCTGGTTTTCTCTACCACTAATCAGTAATGATGAAAAACCTCAAGTGTTTGTGTGGACAGTTACAACTTCACAACATTCAAAGTGATAATCAAGAAAAGCCAGATGTATCACAGGTGGAAGAAGGTCTTAACTTCCTCCGAGATCTTGATATTTCTGTTTTTTTCAGTGAATGCTCCATTAGGAGGGTCTGTTTGACAGAAATAATTCAACAGTCTGTTAGTAGATTAAAGACAGAGAAGACTTGACACTCGGGTTGAAAAGTTCTTCATATGGTTTTGTTTTTTTTCCTGTAAAACAGAAATTGTGTGGCGGCCCATAAATCCAAAAAAAAGCTGCTCACCATCTGAACTTAGATGGTGATGCAACCTCAAGGAGAAAATATCCAAAATGATTTATTCAACTAACAATATTTTCTATGAAAAACCTGTTTTAGGTGCCTGAGGACCAGACATCTGCTTGAGGCTTGACTTTTACTGGGACACGTCTGTTTTCAATCCAGACTCCTGTGGGGCCAAATAAATCCTTAAATAACTATGAATCTGGTTGTTATTATGCCTTTTTATTAAGTATAAGTATTTAGCTATCAATGCAGTATGATCCTTGACCTTTTTAACCTCAATAACCTGAAGATAAAACAGTTGTTTTTATTTGCTTTACTATTATTAAGTAAAATGATTAAAAGCGTTAAAAGTAGTTGTGTTTTATTCCATGGTATTTCTAACCAGTATCGGTTTCAGTTCTTCACTGTAGCCAGACTGACAGTCACAGCTCTGTTGATCCTGCAGATCTCAGTAGTGAAGAGTTCTTTAGAGGTAAAATGATCAGAATCAGAGAAGAATCAACCGAGACCAACCACCAACAGCTGTGGGTGTTTCTCCAGCTTCAGTAAGTTCCTCTGGTCCTGACCTGACTCTGGACTGGTTCTCTCCTGTAGACCTCTCTGAGCTGACCTCAACCATCAGTAAAGATAAAACATCCACATGTCTACTAGACCCCATCCCAACTCCACTATAAAATGGTTTCTCTTTTATTGGTACATCAATATTAGATCAGATTAACTGATCCCTAAAATCAGGATATGAACCAAAGGTTTTTAAATGCTCAGTAATTAAACCTTTACTCTAAAAACCATCTCTAGATCCAGATATTTTAGTGAATTATAGATCAATATCCAACCTTCCATTCAAGCCATCAAGCCTGCACCACGGGTGTACCGCAGGGGTCCATCTTGGGGCCATTGCTGTTCAGTTTATACATTAATGATCTACCACTTATCTGTGATGGTGTTGAGATCCTGATGTATGCTGACGACACGGTCATCTTCACTCATGGGACAGACGCAAATGTAGTTACTACTAAATTATCTGCGGCAATGCTAAAGGTAACAGAATGGCTGAAGCAGTCCAATCTTATGCTGAATACGGAGAAAACCGTCACAATGTACTTTTCAAATAAACGTAGTCAAGGAAACTTTCCTTCCATTCAGTTTGGTAGCTGTTGTGGAAAAAATTAGATCCGATCTTGATGAGAAAATCAGAATAGAATTTATTACAGAGAAAAAAGACAGACATACAAATACTTGTGGCCACAAGGAGAGCCACCAGCCACCACTCGCAGAGTGCCGGCTAATGACTCTGCAGATACAAAGATGAAGCTGATTTTTATACCAGACAGCAAGGTGTTACAGGTTTGCATACAGAGTGTGGACACAGCAGGTGGTGGTGGAGGCAGACAGTTGTCTTAGCCATTTGTCTCAAGACAGACTGATTGAGTTTATACAGAGGCATTTGTTTAAACAGACTGATTGAGTTTAGCAACTTTAAAAAGTCCCTTGATCAAGGAGTTATTTAGTTGATGCTAATTGAATTTAGGAAGTCACAGCTGACCCCTGCCGTGTCTTCCTAGATCAATGAGCCACAGCCGACCCCCGTAATTTGCCTTTGTCAGACATTTGGTCTCGTGTGACACAGACAAATCACTTTTAAACATATTGTTAGATGACAAAATTACAAGATGAAATAAACCAAATAAAAATTTCCACCACAATTTCCCTCTTTTGATTATAAATGAAACATTGATATGTTCATATTAATCACACAATAACATCCATTAACTGTAACATTAGGTCACCAAATTCACTGAGATTCAATGATCACCATCATAAACATGATTGAAAACAGAAACAATGTTCGACTTATGAATATGGACAATAACATTCAGTGTTGGAAAACGGACGATCACACAAAGGAGTCGTTGTCAGAGTCATTCTGATGAATCGTCATAATATCCAGGCGATGAGGGAGGATTAGAAATAGAGTCCATGGGATTTGTTGAGGGAACATGGTGTATACAGATCCAAAAACTGGATGGGAATCATCTTAGACAGTCCTTGACTTAAGGGAATAATGCAGCATGAAAGAACACAATGATGACTGAGGTCAAATCCGCAGCAGGAGAGACCTTTTAGCTGTTACCAGCTAGCAATGAAAGCCAGCCAGAGGAGGACACATGGTCCGCAAGCAGAGTCCTTTTAGGGCAAACAGAGAGTCCTTGATGAATTCGTCCAGCTTGTAGTTCACAGTTTACAGGCAGAGCATGAGTTTTCCCATCAAGGGGAAAAAGGTGTTTGACCAGAGTTTCCTGTCAGGTGGGACATTCCGAGCCCCAGATTGAATCATGTGGGTCAGCTGGAGAGCAGCGATGGCGGGGTGTGTCATGAGCTGACACCACATAAAGGTGCTGCAGTGTGAGATCTTTTGTCATGCAGCAATCTTGAGTAAACTCCTGACCACCAGGAAACGGGCCAAATGACGACAACAATCCAAATTAGGATCATTTTTTGAGCCAAAATAATCCACAGCCTGTCAGTGCAGCAGGCTGCCATCGTCTGTGTCTCCTGGGAGTCTCCAAAGCAGTCATCGGTGCACACAGGTTCAGCCAAAATCACTCACCAAGCAGAGGGAAGCAACTGTGTTGAGCAGCGTGTAGCTCGGAGTGCGGCCAGAGGCCGATCAGCACTCATTCCTTCAGCTGAGATGTCCCCTCTGTTGGTGAGGACATGACTTCTGCCTGGTGATAGGTGGAGTAGAGCGTCTACTTTGATGCTGGGTGATTGACTCGTGAGCAGGGGTGTCTGCTGGTCTCAGGAAGAGCTGCTCTTACTTGCTGAGCAATCTGGTTGTCGGGGGATGAGAACTCTTTCCAGGAAAGGCCTAACGTGGGAGCTGTTTGAAGAGCCTTTTTCAGTTAATTTCTCTGCCTTCGGGGGGGGGGGGGGCATCTAATAAGATCTGGAGGCTGTAGACCTTCTCCATGGACAAGAGAAGATAAAGGGGCTTCAAGCACAGAGAAGTTTAGTACAAAATCACAACAACGGGAATAACAACAGGGTCACAGTTTGTTTGTTTTTTTTAGACTAACATATTTACTCTGGGCTTAGAGATCTGAGGGGGGACGTCCCATAAGGGGGGGGGGGAATGGCTGCTGCCTGTTCCTCAGACAGGAAGCTGTGAAAAGTGACAGCAGCCATGGAAAACCGGTTTCACTGATTTGCATACAGTACATGGTTGTTGTCTGTACACCTTAAGGAGGGAGAAAAAACACAAACTTTGAAATCAGGACTGGCTTTCAGTTCTGACAGTTTAAAAAAAAAAAAAAAATCTAGGTCGCATCACTGTAAATTGCTTTGGCCAAAAGCAAATGAGTAAAAAAAGAAAAAGGGGGGGGGGGGGGGGGTATCAACTGTCTCTGTTCTGGGGTTTAGTGAGACAGACAAAGCACAGGACATACATACAACACTTAAGGTACCAAAAAAAATAATACATATATATACACATATACATATATATATATATATATATTATTGCGCATGCGCAGGGGTTAGAGATGCGGAATAGCATCAGAATCAACAATAAAGATACATTCACTCCTTAAAAAAAAACAAAGCGCTATGTTTCACATTCTTCCAAATCTTTTACACAAATCTTTCAGTCAATTTCTCATTCAGTCTTTCCAACTCATTCAAACTCGACAAACCCATGTTTCTGAGTCCAGACATTCAACACTCTCACGGCCGTTTCTTTCTCTCACCTATTCCACATTGGAACTCTGAGGAAACAGAAAAGAGGTTTGGATTTACCAGAACTCATTTCTTTATGAGTCAGTATGCATACTCTTCCTAAGATTGCAAATGTCTTTGCAAAATCTGTTTGCCTGCCCCAAACAGTTAAAGCCTAACCCTCTGAGTACTTACAGAAGGAGTGTTTCAGAACAGATCTCAGAAACTAACCTAGTCGCAGTCACTCCTGCAGACTAAACTAAACTTCCCCAAATGCTATGGAGAATGCTGAACCACCTCAGATCTGAACCTTTTCGAGACCAAATGTGTTTTTGAAAATGAATTTCTCACCAGATCAGATTGTAGGACTTAAGTTCGTTGGATCCCAGCGTTGGCAGCCAGGACACAGTGAGCCAGCTCCCATCTCAACAGCACTTTTGAGGTTCTCGGTCTCTGGTCACTCCGTCCAGACGGCCAAGCGAGGGACCCTACTTTGCAGCGCCAAATTGTTGTGGAAAAAATTAGATCCGATCTTGATGAGAAAATCAGAATAGAATTTATTACAGAGAAAAAAGACAGACATACAAATACTTGTGGCCACAAGGAGAGCCACCAGCCACCACTCGCAGAGTGCCGGCTAATGACTCTGCAGATACAAAGATGAAGCTGATTTTTATACCAGACAGCAAGGTGTTACAGGTTTGCATACAGAGTGTGGACACAGCAGGTGGTGGTGGAGGCAGACAGTTGTCTTAGCCATTTGTCTCAAGACAGACTGATTGAGTTTATACAGAGGCATTTGTTTAAACAGACTGATTGAGTTTAGCAACTTTAAAAAGTCCCTTGATCAAGGAGTTATTTAGTTGATGCTAATTGAATTTAGGAAGTCACAGCTGACCCCTGCCGTGTCTTCCTAGATCAATGAGCCACAGCCGACCCCCGTAATTTGCCTTTGTCAGACATTTGGTCTCGTGTGACACAGACAAATCACTTTTAAACATATTGTTAGATGACAAAATTACAAGATGAAATAAACCAAATAAAAATTTCCACCACAGTAGCCAAATTACGAAAAATGTTGAGGATTTTAAATATCTGGGTGTCACCTTAGATTCCACACTCAATTTTGATAAACATATAAAGAAAGTTTGCAGGGTGCTGAAGTTCAGTCTTGTTAACTTCCGCTACATCAGGAACTCATTAACTACCGAAGCTGCAAAAACCTATTTAAATGCACTGATTGTGTCACACATCTTGTACTGTACATCGTCCTGGTCTCAGGCCAACATGACCACCTTAAATCCACTCAGATCAATCTATAATCAGGCCCTAAAAGTTTTAGATAAAAAACCGCGGCTGTACCATCATTGCAATATACTAAAGAAGTATAAAATGTTAAACTTTGATAATCTAATTACATATTCTAATGTCCGTTTGGTACACAAAATCATACATGATGCTGCACCAACCTCTGAAAATTTATGTTCAGCCTCGCTCTGAAATAATTACTCGAACATTAAGATCAACATCTAGGGAAGACTGCAACATTCCCAAAAGAAGGACTGCCTTTTCTCAATCAGCCTTCTCTTTTAAAGCCGTAAAAGTATGGAATGGACTCCCGGACAGAATAAAGACAATTCCAGATTATATAATTTTTTCACATGCAGTCAAAAATTGGCTGCTCAGCAACCAGTCTTGATCACATTAAGGGGCTCATTTTATTCTCGCATTATTCTGTACAGGATGCATTGTAAAGAGTAGTCATTTTTATTGTTTTTTTAAGCTATTGTAAATTTACACAATTATTTTTGCGATTTTATTTTGTTGTATTTTATGTTCTTTGCCTTCTTGTCTTACTGTTTATCTGTGTTAAGGACTACAGATGGAAATTAGCTTGGTGCTAAATCTGGTGCGGCCATCTTTTTAATGCCACTGCACACGGTCCTTTAAATAAATAAATAAATAAATAAATAAATAAATTTATATCTAAAATTCTGGAAAAAGTAGTTGAAACCAGTTAGAACACCTGCATAGAAATGATCTATTTGAAGTTTTCCAGTCAGGGTTCAGAAAACATCATAGCACAGAAACGGCGCTGATTAGAGTCTCCAACGACCTCCTCATGACCTCAGACAATGGATTAGTGTCCATACTAGTTCTGCTGGACCTCAGAGCTGCTTTGATACCGTTTATCACAGCATTTTACTGCTCAGATTGGTTTAAATCACATCTATCTGACAGGTTCCAGTTTGTCCATGTTCATGATGTTTCTTCCTCACAGACGAGGGTCTGCTATGGCGTCCCACAGGGTTCAGTGTTAGGACCGATCCTCTTCACTTTATACATGCTGCCCTTGGAAATATTATCCAGAACCACAACATAAATGTTCATTGATATGCTGATGATACGCAGATGTATTTATCCATGAAACCAGAGGAAACAGAACTGTCAAACTTCAGGCATGACTGAAGGACATTCAGACCTGGATGTCCTCTAACTTTTAGCTTTTAAATACTGATAAAACAGAGTTTATTGTCTTTGGTCTCAAACACCTGAGGAACAGATGATCTGATTGTATGTTGTCCTCCAGTAAAACTGTGAGAAACCTCTGAGTTATTTTAGATCAGGATATGTGGTTTAAACATCATATTAATCAGGTTATAACCAGGCCTTTTTTCACCTCTGTAATATCTCCAAGATCAGGAGCATCCTCTCCCAGGGTGATGCTGAAAAACTAATCCAGGCGTTTGTCTCTTCTATACTAGAATATTGTAATGTGTTATTATCAGGATGTCCCAGTAATTCTCTGAACAGCCTCCAGCTGATCCAAAATGCAGCAGTGATTGACAGGAATCAGCAGAGATCACGTCTCTCCTGCGTTAGCATCCCTCCATTGGCTTCCTGGAAAATTTAGAAGAGAATTCAAACTTCTGTTCTCACATATAAGGCCCTTAATGGCCTAGCTTTTCATTATCTGCAAGACCTGATAGCACTTTATGCTCCTAATAGAGCTCTCTGCTCTCAGAGCACAGGTTTACGTGTAGTTCCTAGAATATCTAAAAGTAGATTTGGAGGATGGGCCTTCTGCTACCAGGCACCTTTATTCTGGAACCAGCTACCAGTTTGGGTTCAGGAGGCTGACACCACCTCCATCTTTAAAACTAAACTGAAAACATTTCTGTTCAGTAAAGCCTACAGTCAGTGGCGGCGCCAGAACATTTTCATTGCAGTTGCTTAGGGGTTGGTAAACAATTGTATGGAGTTGCTGGACAATTCAATTGCAATACCAATTAAATAGCATAAATATAGATATGTATGTCATTACCGGCCTACTCATTCTAATCAGCGCTATCTGAAACTAGCACGGATGCCATGAAACAGATAAAAAAAAATCAATTTGAAGTTCGTTATAATTTTACCATATAGTCATGCCGCTTTTCATAGCAGTGAGAAATGCACATTAACAGCCCAGACTACAAATCATTTAACAATAACCTGTTCATCACATTTTAACCAGTTAATATTCACATAAGTACACATCAGAAGAGATCTGGCAGACTTACGCTTCAACAGATAGCGCTCCATTTTGATGTAATTTTTCTAACGGCCCGGTTTTTTTCACAAGCTGACTTCGCGTGACCCCTGCAGGCCAGCTCTCGCGAGACGAGTCTCTCTCTCATCGTTTTTAATCGTCTTCCTTTTATTTTAATTTAAAACAAAAACACATGAAATTAATTTTAAACTAAATTGTCACAATTTTTATTTTATTTAACACAATTAAGATTTTTTCATTTTTAATAGTCTCCATTTTTGGGGTTGCTTTGAGGTTGCTAGGCCATATTTTGGGGTTGCTATAGCAACTGCAAGCTATCCCCTAGCGCCGCCCCTGCCTACAGTTAGTCTAAACTATAGTGTGTAGGGGCTAATAGTTACAGCTACAGTTATAGGAATGATGACCAGAGCAGGCTCTCTCTGTCCTCCATCCTCTCTCTGTCCTCTCTCCCTCCTCTTTTCTTTCTTTATCCAGCTGGTCTTCAGCAGGAAGGTCCCTCCTTATGATCCAGGTCCTGATCAAGGTTTCTTCCTCTTAAAGTGGAGTTTTTTTTCTTTCCACTGTTTGGCTCAATGTTTTTTTTTCTCATGCTACGGGAGTTTCTTTTACTTGCCAATTTTCTTTGATTACTATTTAATATTATAATTCTAGTTCACGTTATTTGCTCAGAGGTCATGATCAGGGTCTTTTTAAAGCGCCTGGAGACACCTTGCATTGTAATAGTTGCTTTGCAAATAAAATTGAATTGAACTGAACTGAATTGAATCGAATTCCTCACAGCAGTTGTAAAATCTAAAGGTGCGTTGAGATTTATTTTAAAAAACGAAGAGAGAGACGAAAAAGGTTAACAGCTGATAAGGTCATACATTGAAAGTGATTGGGGTCTTAAGCCTCTGATAGTTCAAAAAAATTAAAGCCGTAAAGAGTTAAGTTTCTTTTATTGAGGAGTCGTCAACAGAAACGAAACTGAAAGGTCGTCCTGTTGATCTAGAGACTGTGGTAAAATAGCTCACTCGACAACAACGGATAATCCACGTGAAGCAACGCTTTAGGTGACGATTTATAGATACAAACCATAATTCATCTCTGTAACGATTTTTAGAAAATGTTTTATTTAGCTTAAGTTTATTTGACTGTGAGAAACGAACAGCTGACTTTCTGTAGAATAGACGGAACATTTTCATACGGTCCCTGACGGCCACCGTCACAGAACACAGAAGTATTGTTTTGGATGTCCAGCTGACAGTCAGACAGGTAGGTTACTAAAACGGCTTTTTCTGTCTTTAATGCTCGGATTTTACACTAACAACTGTTACTACTGACTACTGACAAACGACCTTAATATTAAGTGTTGTATTTGTCCATTTATTTATCTATAAATGATTGAAATGTTGAGTAAACGTTTTTAAAATCCAGCTGGCTTCCATTGAAGAGGCTTCCGGATGTTTTATTTCAATGATGTTTATCTGGATTGTTTGTGACAGTCAGTCCTGACTACAGCCAGTGTCTTTGGAAACTGAAAACTTTTATCTGAATAAAGCAGATTTATTTGATTTTTACTCTCCAACAATATATGTTTTAACTAGGGCTGGGCAACGATTAAAATTTGTAATCGTGATTAATCGCATTATTTCCCTGATTAATCATGATTAATCGCATTGTATACGCAAAATCAAATAATGAATTCAAAAGTAGTGTAAAATGCACTTTTATTTAAATGTTCTGCTGCCATATGAACTAAAGTGTCATAACATTTGTTGTTCAAACACTTTTAACATCAGAACTTGTCAGTAACACATATTTAGTGTAAATCCCATCTTTAAAAAATTTAAAATAAAATAAAGCTTATTGCCACTGCCAGGGCATTAATGTCATCCTGTTTTTATGAAAAATTAAAAAAAAGTCTACAAACAAAATCTAACAAAATGATTGTGTCTCAGCACAATCAGAACATTAAAACAGGTAATTTCTGAGGTAACAGCAGAAACTTTTAACGGGGAGTTCAACTTGTCAGTTGTTACAAATAACCTTGTTTCTGTTGAATCCTCCGTCTGGGAGAACTTTAAAATGAAAATGTCCATGTTAAAGTTCAGTAACTTTATCAATCCGTGTATCATTCATTCTTTCCATTTTCAATTGTCAATCAAAAATAAAAAATAAATAAATAAAAAGTGACATTTTATTACGTTTTTCGTTTTTTAATCTAATAGAAAAAAATGAAAAAAAAAAGCCTGTTTTTTTAATATTTCAATTTTAGACTTGGATCAAGAATACGAAATTAAAAAACAGGCCACAGAACTGAATTTGTTTTATAATCCAGGCCTGGACTTTCTGTTGTAATTACACATCTGTGTCACTAGATGGAGCCACACTGAAGTAACCAGCTAGAGCAGTGATTCCCAAAGTGTGGGCCGCTGCCCCCTGGTGGGCCGTCGTGGTACTGCAGGTGGGCCGTGAGAGCTCATTAAAATTAAACAAATATGTTTTAAATCCTTGATCTTTTTCAAAATGTTTTTAATAACTGTAAAATATTCATGACATGATTAAAAAAAAACATTAAGACCCCATACATTAATATCAGAACATAGCTTCTAGTCCTGTATGTTGATCACAGTTGTGATTAAAAGTTTGGGTGGGCCGCAGAGATTTTTCACATTTCAAATTGGGCCTTGGTATTCTGAAGTTTGGGAATGGCTGAGCTAGAGAACAGCAGGACAGTGAACACATGGAGCAGATCTGATGAAACATGAAGGAATGACGCGATAGTTTTGTTGCGGTCCAGAATTTTGTTTTTAGACAGAATTGTTAATATTGCTACCTGAGTTGCTACCTGAACTGTAAAGTTCACGGATTTTTACCGTTCTCCATGTCTGTTTTAGCTTTTCCTTACTGTTTTCCGGTTCCGCAGCAGCCAGTAACAAACATTTCAAAACAAAAGCATCTGAGCAACATGCGTTAACACGCGTGAAAATAAATGTCGACGTTAATAAATTAATGCGTTAATGCGATAATAGTTCATTTGCCCAGCCCTAGTTTTAACACTTTTCTCATGTCCAGAGACGCGATAAGCCACAATATTGCGTGATTCTTCGTAAATGCAGCACTGGAATGTTCAGATTCAGTCATACATGATAAATTCAGTCATACATGACAGGGCTGAACAACAAGCTGTGGAATTATGTTACTCCTGGAGAACGTAAAGAGCTGATTTCCATCTCAAGTGATTCTTGGACTTTAGAAACGTGAACTGTCAATGAAACACAAGAGCTGAGGCAGGTTTTCTCAGAAACCTTCGTGTGTTAGCTCCCTTTTCTCTCTTAGGGCCTGATTTACTAAAGGTTTGCGTGCGTAAAAACGTGTGCAAACTTGACACCACCCGTAAACCAATGTGCAAGCTGATCTACTAACAGCGTGCAAAGAGGACTGCGCCTCTCAAATGAGCAAAATAGCACACGCTGTTCATTTAGTACTTTTGCCCTGATGAATAAACAATATGGGGCGTACCCGCCAGAAAGCGCTAAATACTGGGAGGGGAAAATGCAAATAGGGCCATTTACCACACGCAATGAGATTTACCAACCCTGAAAGTAATTGCGGGGATTGTGATTGCGTCTGTATTTAATACGTTCGAAAGGAAGGTGCTAATCTGCCCAGCATTACGCACCGATGGCTGCTGTTATTGTGTCAAGGAGGCGACATCGCCAAAATCAAAGAATACGCAGAGAGAGTCTTTCGGACTCGTGTAAATTTGTTTGGAATGAATGAAAACCAGATAGTTGAAACTTGAGGCAGTGTTTCCACTAGAAAAAATTGGCACCGGACAATGTGACCGGCAGGTTTCAATTTACCGGACAAATGTTTGAAATTCCGGTCACATAGGCTATATGAATTTACTGAGGATAAAAATAAATCATATGCAGTATAGTACGATATCAATGCATGTCATTTAATAGTGTTTTTATTGAAAAACAGGCTATTTCAAATAAAATAAGTCCCGTCAATTGACTCACGAGCGTAACTTAAAAAAATAAATACATAAATATTGCAGAAGCCTGCGCTCTTCTGACTCCGCTGCGCTGTTTTAATGCGGTTCTGCAGAGAGAAACCTCTCTCTGCTGGCACACTGGAGACAGGGATCAGCAGGCTATCTGGGCCAGTTGAGCCCACTCGGGGTAGATTTCACTGAAATCCCCGATGAGAACTTCACAGGCCGTTGAGAAGTTCAAGCCTCCATAACCGCGGAGCGCTGTCATTACAGAGATGCGTCTCTGCGCGCACTCATTCGTAAAAAAAGTATATGTTTTTTCATAAAATCCATCCATCCATCCATTAGCTTCCGCTAATGGATGGATGGATGGAAGGATGGATTTTATCCATCCATCCATCCATCCATCCATCCATATATTTTAGCTTCCGCTAATGGATGGATGGATGGACCCGAAGTCGGGTCGCTGGGGCAGCAGCTTCAGCAGAGAGGTCCAGACCTCCCTCCCCCCGGCCGCTTCCACCAGCTCCTCTGGGAGAATCCCGAGGCGTTTTTCATAAAATGATGTGGAAATAACCCATTTTATTACAACTGAAATTGTGCTTGGGAGGAGTATTTTCACCGGACATTTTGACCGGAGAGATTATAAAATCCCGGACTTCCGCATATTTTACCAGACAAAGTCCGGCAATTACCAGACAACGGAAACCCTGACTTAAGGGCTGATTTGGAGCCGGTCACAAGCACATGCAAAAGGAGAAATATTTTATTTGAATGTTAAATCGAGTATTATTCAGCAAAAGGTTGCCACAGGAGGCACATTCATTTTTTTATTTGTGATAATAAATAAATCACGTGTTTTTCATGGAGAAAAAAGTGTTTTTCTTATTGTGCGCCTACCTTGTTCTGCAGTTGGCTCTAGCGTGTCATATCCCAGTATCCCAGTTATCTGCTCCTCGCAGAAGGTGAGCTGCACCTGCTGCACAATGCTGGTTAGAGGCATCTCTTCCGCAGGCCCTCCACCTGTCTTGTTTGCCGAAGTTTTATTAAAGGCCACTTTTTCTTTAGTTCTTCGCCTTATATCTTGCCACCTTCTTTTAACCTCATCTGCCGTTCTTTTTGTTTTACCAACTGCATTTATTCTATCGCAGATTTTCTCCCATATTGCGTTTCTTTTGGTAATGTTTAAATTTCTTTGCTGTAGTTCATGAATGTGTTTATTTGCCTCTTCCACTAATATCTCTAACTCCAACTCATCAAATTTCATTTTGCGCTTGCGTCTATCCTGCTTTCCATCCAGACTCTCCATGGCGCAAACCGTAAGACACGCAACACCTCATTTAAATACTGCGGTTTGCACCCGTTATCAATTGTGCGAGCATTCTTAGTTGATCACCCGCAAAACACACAACAACAGCACGCGCAAACTTTTTCAGTGCACACGCAATTTAGTACTCTTTATTTAGGATCTTAGTAAATCAGGCCCTTAGTTTACATGTCCAAATGAATGAAGCAAAGATGAAGAAACTAGCAGACATCTTCAGAAACGCATACCAGACACATACCAAAGCCATTTCTTTTGTAATTTCTTCTTTTTGTTTCATAAGAGTTTTCATAGATTCAAAGCTATGATCAGAAATCAAAATGATGCCGCTTGTTAAGTAGCTGAAATGATAACAGCTAGTCATTGGTTATGTCAGCTGCCAATCAAATGACAACACCCTTAATTAGGGCCAGAGCACTGAGGGTGAGTATGACTGTAGGCCCATCCTGAACACATAGAACCTGTAATTTTCAGGAACGGTTGAAGCGCCACCTATTGGCTACAGGAAATGTCTTGTTTTGCATTAGGCATCCCTGCCTTGAGTGGGATGAGGCAACACACCTCAAACCGGTTCAGATCAGTAGTAAAGACATTGAAGATGACTGACAGTGAAAACTGTAACTTTTAATCAAAGGGCTTCATTGTGAGAGTGCAGCGATGTTTAATGTCTCGCCATGAAAGGAAAAGTTGATCTAACTTGCACATGCCCTGTCCAATCTGCCCCAAAATCAATACGTTTGATATTTCTTCCACTCTGAACAAGAGTATATAACAATCTTAGATGAGCTCCACAGCGCCACCATGTGATCAAAGGAATATCATTTTGGTCACAGTATGTACAGTATCTTCTTCGTGGTTCATCATATCAGCCTGAGAAGCATAAGTAATATATTCAGAACTGTCCTTGTGCACCATAGAAAGTTTTGTATGTACCTCTATTCCAGGTTTTGTGTTACTGAGGGTATCAAAAAGGTGGGCTGCTGCATTTTACGCAGCCTGCAGTTGATGAAGTCATGTTTGATCAAGGTCAATGAGAAGGAGTCTTTCAGTGGGCCATCCACAAACCAGTGAAGTGAAGTGAAGGCCTGGTGAAGGAGGTCCACTAAGGTCCAGACCACACGTAGTGACTGACTCTGTTTCTTTACAGGACCAATAGACAAAGATTAATGTAGTCTATGGAATAAAATTTGTTGTGGACAGCAGGTTTAGGTTCTTTATGACGGTACAAAGTCCTTCAGTTGGCTTAAAGCCTAGTCTGATGTCACCATTCAGTAAAACAACTGCTTAAATAGCAACAGGCTTGAGTAGCAGAGATTTGAAGGTATGAAAGTTCTCACGAAACTTGATTTTTACATTCAGACAAAGAGAGCGAAGGTTGTCCCTAAAGATGGAGGAGGGGGCAGGAAAGCCCCACAGCCCCCCAGGATCACAGGAGGGCGTTCCCAAAAAAAGACAGCGCAGGAGAAGAAAGGTAGGTTTGGTGTCATGAAAAATCATCCTTTCGAGCGGTATTTCAAATGTACTTTAGTTATCATGAAATGTTTGTTCCAGCAACAAGGACCTAGAAATCCAAGCAAGAACATCCAAGATCAAGAGAGCAGGACAAGGAGAAATCGGAAAAAGAAAAACAGCACTTCAGACGCTAAACACGCCGTGGACGTGGAGACAGAAAAGGACAAGGAGCTCATGGAAATGACTAGCAGTCAAAGCCAATCACAGAGCAACACAGACCCCCCAGCTGAAGCAGAGCTGAAAAAAGAGGTGAACATTGGTGAGAAACACCTGAATGATGCAAAGACTGTGGAGTCTCAGACTCAGACGAAGAAACGTAGAGGTAAAAACAAATCTACGCAGACTTCAGTGGTTTTTCAGAAGAGCCAGGAAACGCAGACAGATGCGATTACACCCCAACAAGACGATGCAAACTTAGAAAGGACTCAACCAGGCAGAGACAGCCCTGCTGGAACGCAGCGTGAAGAAGACAAACCTGAGCCTGAGCTCCAGCACAACACTGCTGAAACTCTGCTGGAGCAAAATGCCAGTGCAGTCAAAGATGGAGCATCAGAGTCAAAGCAGGGCTCAGGTAGTACCACAGCATCTCAAGCAGAGAAAGACGTCAAACCAAGTTCGTATGCTGAAGTTGTGTCTGAAGGTGAGAAACCGTCCAGTGCAGCAGCCTCCAAAGTGGCAGCGAAAGCGTCCCAAAGTACACGGTGAGACCGAAATCAGTGTCGTGGTATGAAGGAGTTTACCTGAACCTGATCTGTAAACCTGGATGTTTCTGTCACCACAGACATCAGAGCCCTGGGAGACCCCCTCCTGGTGCTTCCATGTTCAGCTTTCACATCTACGCTGTTCTGGACAAAAGGTTTAAATTTAGCCAAGAACATGACACTCTTATGATGTGTTACGAAGAAGGACATCAACCCTTCAAAATAACACACTTTGCGTAAGTATTGATGATCTTTATTCGAGTTCTCTGAATGTAAGAGCCCAGTGATGTTTTGACTCTCAGCCTTCATTTATCGACCACATAGCTTTACATACTCTGGTCAAAAAAACTGGAAGATTTTCTTGGACCAGCTTTTGATTAGATTATCCATTCACAGTATACATTTATACAATAATCTTATAAAAAGTGACATTTGTTTTTTTTTTAATTTTTTTAACCAAGATCTTATTGATTGTGTCGATGATGTCCTGAAAGAATGTCCTGACTGGTCATCAGTGGGTTTAAGTGGCTCTGCAGTCTGTTTGAAAAATAAAGGACTCATAGACGCTGAACTGCTCTGTCACAAGCATCTATTGATGAGAAAACTTGTTCACTGATTGATTGTAGAAGGTTCCAGCTGTGTTCAGGAAGGAACTCCTGCAGCGTCTGTGTTCCAGCAGATCTGAAGATCCTCTGGCTGAAGACACTCTGTTGCTGAATCTCTGTGTTGTGTAGAGGATGTTCAGGGTTGTCCATGATGATTTTCATTTGATGGAGTTTCCTCCTTTGTTCCACCAGCTCCAGAACAGTCTCCAGAACAGAGCCTTCTTTATCAGTTTGTTCAGGTTCTTTGGGTCTCTGGATCTCATTCTTCAAGGTGTGCTCTCAGTGAGAGAGCTATGTTTTGGGGCTTTTAATAAGGATGCTGTTTCTACCTGAAGAATTTAGTGGACAGTGTAGTCCTTGATGCTGAGATCCTTGGTAGAGTCTCCTCCCAAGTTAATCCAGCCATCTGCCTTCTACGTCCAGTTCCTGCTCTGGTTTTAAAAACTGCTTTTGCTCTCCCCTGGATCATGGTGGGGTCCATGTATCCACCCTACAGCGGTGGTGTTTGGTGCTCTGTCCTGTCTGGGGGTGGGTTGTAGCCCCCTACCAGGCAGGTGGGTCGCACCTGCCTGACTGATCTGTTATCGTGCAGCCAGTTTAGAGCCACCAGCTTACCACTTTAAAGTCACCAGATAACCAGTTCAGAGTCACCAGTCAACCAGTTTAGAGACACCAGTTAACCAGTTTATAGTCACTAGTTAACTAGTTTAGAGTCACCAGTTAACCAGTTTAGAGTCACTAGTCAACCAGTTTAGAGTCACCAGTTAACCAGTTTATAGTCACTAGTTAACTAGTTTAAAGTCACCAGCTAACCAGTTTAGAGTCACCAGTTAACCAGTTTAAAGTCACCAGCTAACCAGTTTAGAGTCACCAGTTAACCAGTTTAAAGTCACCAGCTAACCAGTTTATAGTCACTAGTTAACGAGTTTAGAGTCACCAGTTAACCAGTTTAGAGCAACCAGCTAACCACTTTAAAGTCACCAGTTAACCAGTTTAGAGTCACCAGTGAACCAGTTTATAGTCACTAGTTAACTAGTTTAGAGTCACCAGTTAACGAGTTTAGAGTCACCAGTCAACCAGTTTAGAGCCACCAGCTAACCACTTTAAAGTCACCAGTTAACCAGTTGACAGTCACCAGCTAACCAGTTGACAGTCACTAGTTAACTAGTTTAGAGTCACCAACTAACCCGTTTAGAGTTACTAGTTAACCAGTTTAGAGTCACTAGTAAATTAGTTGAGAGTTACCAGCTAACCAATTGAGAGTCACCATTTAACTAGTTTAGAGTAATCAGTTAACCAGTTGAGTCACCAGTTAACCAATTTATAGTGACTAGTTAACTAGTTTAGAGTCACCAGCTAACCAGTTGAGTCACCCGTCAACCAGTTTAGAGTAACCAGTTTACCAGTTTAGAGTCACCAGTTAGCCAGTTTAGTCACAAAATAATTAGTTGAGAGTTACCAGCAAACCAGTTCCGAGTCATCAGTTAACTAGTTTAGAGTAATCAGTTAACCAGTTGAGCATCACCAATTAACTAGTTGAGAGTCACCAGTTAACCAGTTGAGTCACCAGTTAACTAGTTGAGGGTCACCCATTAATCCCTGCAAGCACATAAAAACTCCACAGAAATACAGAAAGGCCCCTTCCAGGGTTTGAACCGGCAACCTTCCAACCATCAGGCCCCAGCGCTGCCCAGCTCCAGCATATTCCAGTTCTTGACAGAACTAGAGCAGTGGTTCTCAAACTTTAAATACTGCATACCACCTGAGAAACTGTTCAGCTCTCTAAGTACCACCATGATGACCAATTTTAAAATATAGTCATATATGCCTTCTCTATTAGCTTTAAATTCACAGGAGAGATGTTTATTGTAGTTATTTATTGTTACCTGAATTTCATTTGAATCGTATTTGTAATGCATTGTATGTTTCAGATTTAATAAAAAAGGGAAAATGTGGAAAGTCCTGATGTTCCCCCGCCTACCACCAGAGAGCGCTCGCGTACCACCAGTGGTACGTGTACCACAGTTTGCGCACCACTGAAATAGAGGGTTGATTTTCTCAACCTTCTCAAACCCAATGAGAAGGCTAGTGAGGCTTGAATAGAATAGAATGAAAATAGGTCAGAGGATTAAAAGATTAAGATTGAAATAAACATGAGGTGAGAAAGTGTTGGATAGCAGGCATTGGTTAACATCTCCAGAGATCATCATCTGTCAGCAGGCAGCATAGATGAAGGCTGACGGTCAGCAGTTCAACATCTGGCCTGCAGAGGTGCTCCTGTCACAACGACACCATGTGTATGTCTGACTGTGATGAAACTCCAAAATATCCTGACTAAAAATGTCTTTGGAGAAAATCTTAACAGTTTTACAGGGTTGCACCGTTGTTAGTAGAAGTGTTTCTGTGAATGGTTTAAAGGGAATCTTTAAAACATGACCTGGGTAGTTTTGGTGAGCCAGGATTGAATGATCCTAATGTCAAACTGGCCTTCTACTGGTCTGTGTAATTCATCCTTTTTAGTTTTATCCAGCCCTTGAAGAGGGTCTTCTGCAGAGGGATTAAATTAACTTGTTGATGATTTTGGTCTTTGTAACTTTACTGACCTTCTAAAACTTTGAGGGAGAGGTCAGGCCCCAACTGTCTCTCCTCTTTTAACTAAGTTATTCTGTATTGTGCTTGAAATTCCGTCATCACGCTGTTATCTACATTGAAACATTGACGTTTTTTTTTTTTTTTTTACAAATGTTCTATATTTCTTGTGTAGCGGACTGCAGCAGAGGGGCTATCTGGTTGAAGCAATGCTCTCCATTGAAGAAAGCACGTTGCCTCGAGGCGTGTGGTTACCGTACTGGTATGGTGTGAAACAACGAAACAAAGAAGTCTCTGGAAGTGCCACAAGACATCTTCAAATACCAATGGACCCAAACATTAAAGGTTAACACAACAACATCATTGAGAAGATGGGTCAGTGTTTGCTAAAGTCTCCTCACATGAGCTGATCCCCAACCTGCTTGTGTTTTATCCAGAGCTGCATGTCTATGAGGGCTTCATCTCTCGCTGGGATGGGCAAAGCTTTTTTAAAACCAGCCTTCAAGCTGTTGGTTTGAAGAAATCAAAAGGTGCGGAGGTGTCCGACGCCTGGCAGACTTCAGCTGTGGTCCTGCTGAAAAGAATCTTCCAGAAATGGACTCCATCGGATGAGCAGAGCACTGAGAAGCTGTGCCAACACCTGAAGAGCTTCACAATGAACCTCTGCTCTGCTCACTCTCTGATGAAATACCTGGATGGTTCACAACCTCCTGTCATCAATGTTGGTTATGTGAGCAGTCTAGAATAATTTATTCTATGGTTTATTCTAGGGTTTAATTCCAGCAGTTCACAAATACTAAATGTTTCCACGTGCAGGTGACAGGACTGATTTCAGAGAGCTTGGTTCAGATCTTAAAAGGGGAGCCGCAGGAGGACGTCCCTGGCAGCTGCAGGAACATCTGCCCTCCTGTTCTGGGTCTGTCCGTTTTCAGGGTCACCAGAACGCTGAACATCAACCTGGGAGTGGAAGGCTGGGCCAGACTGTGTCAGCTGGTGTCATCAGTGAGCAAGCAGAGCCTGGAGGAGCTGCGAGCTTCTCTGAAAACTCCTCAACAGTAAGTTTAGTTATTTGCGTATGTACGTACGTAAAGTTTTTTTTTCTCCCGCGGTGGGAGTTTTTTACTTTCCATTATCCTTGATTTGAATTTAATATTTAATATTAATCTCGTTGTGGTGGACTGACAAATATAGAAGGAAAACATTTTTGCATATTTTTCCTTTGGGGTTTATACTGTATTTGTGACACCACTACTGAGGTGGTATTCATCTGACTGTTAGATGTGGTAAGGAAGATATTCATTTATTTATTTTAGGGCTGGGCAAGTTAACGTGTAATTATCGCGTTAACGCATTAATTTATTAACGCCGACATTTATTTTATCGCGCGTTAACACATGTTGCTCACATGCTTTTGTTTTGAAAAGTCTGTTACTGGCTGCTGCGGAACCGGAACCAGGTAAACATGTGGTAAAGCTAAAACAGACATGGAGAACGGTAAAAATGAGTGAACTATACAGTTCAGGTAGCAACTCAGGTAGAAATATTAACAATTCTGTCTGAAAAAAAAATTCTGGACTGCAACAAAACTATCGCGTCATTCCTCCATGTTCCATCAGATCTGATCCATGTGTTCACTGTCCTGCTGTTCTCTAGCTGGTTACTGCAGTGCGGCTCCATCTAGTGGCACAGATGTGTAATGACAACAGAAAGTCAAGTTCTCGATTATAAAACAAATTCAGTTCTGTGGCCCATTTTTTTAATTTCGTATTTTTGATCCAAGTCTAAAATTGAAATATATGTATAAAAAAAAAACGTACATTTTTTTTTGTTTTTTGTGTTAGATTAAAAAAGGAAAAGTGTAATAAAATGTCACTTTTTAATTTTTTTTAAATTTTTGATTGACAATTGAAAATGGAAAGAATAATCGATACACGCATTGATAAAGTAACTAAACTTTAACATGGACATTTTCATTTTAAAGTTCTCCCAGACGGAGGATTCAACAGAAACAAGGTTATTTGTAACAACTGACAAGTTGAACTCCCCGTTAAAAGTTTCTGCTGTTACCTCAGAAATTACCTGTTTTAATGTTCTGATTGTGCTGAGACACAATCATTTTGTTGGATTTTGTTTGTAGACTTTTTTTTTAATTTTTTGATAAAAACAGGATGACATTAATGCCTTGGCAGTGGCAATAAGCTTTATTTAATTTTTACATTTTTAAAATGAGATTTACACTAAATATGTGTTACTGACAAGTGCTGATGTAAAAGTGTTTGAACAACAAATGTTATGACACTTAAGTTCATATGGCAGCAGAACATTAAAATAAAAGTGCATTTTACACAACTTTTGAATTCATTATTTCATTTTCCATATACAATGCGATTAATCGTGATTAATCAGTAAAATCATGCGATTAATCGCGATTAAAATTTTTAATCGTTGCCCAGTCCTCATTTATTTATTTTTTGAGTATTGTGGGAGGGTTTCTGACTGTCTCTGGTGGTTTCTTCCCTCCAGCACCGTCTTGGGTCTGGTGAACTTCTGTGCTCAGGACGTGGTGGTGGAGATGGTTCTGCTCCTCCCTCTGCTGTTCACACTCAGACACCCAGGAGCAGATGCAGCAAGACTGGATCCAGCTGTTGAGGAGGATGACTGGTCAGGACTCGGTGGTATCAGCTACATTAGGTTCAGAGAGAAGGTCCAGTTCAGCCCTGACAAGAAAAGGTGACAAACTCACCTGAGCTTTTGTTTCTCATCCATTTATCAGCATAATGATTTCTGTCCATCTTTCTTTTGTTTTGGCAGAAGGATGTTGTCTTTGATCCAGAAACATTTATCAGCAGCTGCAGAGATGCCTCAGCTCCTGGTTAGCTGGTTATCTCTGGTCCCATTTGAGGATCTTCCTGGATTTTCAGCGTCGGCAGAAATCAGCTCAGAACAGCTGACCCAGAGTCTGCTGTTCAGACTGCGGAGATGTGCAGGAAATCAGGATGTGAAAAGAACTGAAGAGGATGTTAAGGTAATAAAAATACGAGTATAGAAAATATCTTTAAGATAGCATTTTCTCATTTGTTTAAAACAAAAGTAAATCCTTGTCCCGTCTACCTGCAGCATGCTCACAACTCCTTGACACACCTCCTGCTGAAGGTGGACAAAGAGAGGGACAGGTACGGTCACCTGTAGCGCTCATCCTCTGGGATGATGTGGCGCCGAGCTGCCTGAAACCTGAGCTTTGTGTCTGCAGGCTGATTGACTCTGGAGACGTGGAGCCAGCGTTCAGGTGCAGCATCAGTCTGGTGAGGTCCGCCTGCAGGACCGCGCGGCTGGTCCAGTGGTACGGGCCAGTGGTCCTGGCCTACCAGCTGGTGTTAAAACTGGCAGATGTTCTGGAGGAGAAACTGAGAACAGAGGTAAAAAGATGCTCCAGTATGTTTCCCAGGTGAGTAGATATGGACCACAGGTTCTGATGGATGGTCTCTGTCTTGTGAGCTCAGTCCAAAGAGGAGGAATTTGAGGCCGTGAAGCAGAAATTCAAGCAGGACGTTTTTGAGGTGCAGAAGCAGATCAGTGTGTGGAGAAATGACCTGCTGCAGAAACCCCTCCTGACAGCGAAGATGCTCTCCTATCCGAGAGAGATTCAGGTACGCAGCTAAGTTCACCTGTAATATCTGCTGATGAACTGAGAAAACAAACGGTCTTTAAAAGATAAAATAAAATCCATTAAATGTTTCCATCTACCTCCAGCTCATAAATCTTCAATCCTCCTCTGAAGAGGAGTTTAGGAGTTTTTGATGACATCCTTAACAGTTTTCCTCGTATTGTGCTGTATCTTCGTATCATTCATTCTTCTGATTGTCTGGTTAAGAACCAAATCCGCCTGATAATATTTCTGTTTTGCCCCAAAACAGAAAAATAACTCACATTGGTCAGATTACGCCACTAAATGTGAAGAGCAAGGTTAACTAACGAGGTTCACTGTTGGCCAAAGAAAAACCAAAAACCTCACTGGAATCAGATGAAATGAACTGGTTTGCATGCTGGGTTGGGGTTAGGGTTAGGGTTAGGGTTATGGTTATGGTTATGGTTAGGTTAGGGTTGCGGTTAGGGGTTAGGGGTTAGGGTTGGGGTTAGGGTTGGGGTTGGGGTTGGGGTTAGGGTTAGGGTTAGGGTTAGGGTTGGGGTTAGGGTTAGGGTTGGGGTTAGGGTTAGGGTTAGTCAGGCTTATTGATGGGTCTGAGTTGTCCACTAGAGTGAGTGTGTGGTTGTTGGTCTGCATGTGTCCCTGTGATGGACTGCTGACCTGTCTGGGTGGACTGAAGAGACCTGGGGAAGGTTCCTGCTGATCCCTGAACAAGAACAAGCAGCTGTAGCTGATGGACGGATGGATGTTGTCATCCTAATACTGCCGGTTGTCTTCTTGTTCATGTTAGTCCCATTAGTGTAATGGCTAAAATGTCCGTAGACCAGTGGTTAAGCATCTTCAACTTATGCACAATCCATTTTAATGTAGTCATATAAAATAATGTTGTCACTGCACACCTTAAAAAAGAGAGAGAGGATATCAGAAGCATTTCTTTTGCTGATCAAAATAGTTTAAATTTTTCATTTTTTTGCCATAAATTGTAATTGGAGTGTAAATGATATTATCTGTTGAGCTGTTTTTACTCTAAGTGACAGTTTTAACCATCATGCTTGTGTTGAATGATCAGATGTGGGATGCACTGCTGAGAGTCGAGAGCTCCTCTGAGGAACTTTCATCTCCCTGGACCCTGAGCCTCAGCAAAGACCTGAAGAAGAGGATCTCTAAGGTCAGCCGAGGCCAGGTTCAAGCCCATACCTGCTGCTAACAAGAATCCACAGGTACATGCTTTTCTGTTTTTCTCTGCAGGCTCCCGAGGAGGATAAAGTGCTGGTCTGTTGCCTGGAGTCGTCTCTGCTGGCTCTGAGGAAAAGCCACAGCAGTGTTCAGAGCTGTTTCGATGAGCTGTGTGAGTCTGGCATCAAGGCAGCCTGCCAGGTACGACAGTCATTACTGATCCGCTACAGCGAGCGGAGGCCAGTGCTGACGTTTGTCTTCATGTTTATGTCTGTGAATGATATCAGCACAAAAACACGTCTCATTGTAGATCAGTAGGAGTCTCATGTGTGTCCACAGAGGAAGTTCAGTCAGCCGCTTATCAACTAAATACCAAACATGCAGTGAAGGTTTGCAGGGAACATCTGGTAGAAGAAAGATCTGTAGCTCCCGTCTCCAGCTGAGCTTCAACCTAATCTCCAGGGAGGTGGGAGACATTGAGTACAGATGGGTCAGATTCTGTACTTCTGTTGATGACAGCTCCATGTGCCCCCCATGGCAGTAGTCCTCACACCCACTGGTGGACATGTGGGTGAAAGATGCTGTCACGCTGAAGAAATGTCCTACTGGGCTTGGTTAGCTAGCTGTACTCTGCAGGCTGAGTGATTCGGTGATGCCATGGAGCGCAGCCTTCAGGCCACTCAGGTGGGGAAAGCAGTGCTTCTCCAACACAGTGAGGGTGAGATGTTGTTGACCTGGACTGGGGATGGTGTTGGAAGGTGGAAGGAAGACTTTGTGGAGCTTCACAACCCCAACAAACACATCCCCCCTAGAGGATTTGTTGGTACCAGAGCCCATCCCAGAGTCTATGAACCCATCTGGGTCCACCTGTTACTGGAGGACTGAGGTAGTTAAGATACTCCACGGTGGCAGGCCTCCAGGGGGGATGACACCTCTACAACGTTGGGTGGACATTGGGGGCAGTGCCTCTTGATTGGCTGACTGGGCCATTGGCAGCCCTTTTTAAGGAGGAGGTCTGCTCCAATTACAGGGAAACAACACCCTAGTGAGGTCCATGCAGGAGTGCTGGAGGAGACAGCCTGAACCTCAGATCGTCAGATCAAACAGTGCAGGTCCCGTCCTGCTGCCGTGGATCGCAGGACTGGTCTGGACCTTCACTGGGGTCCTGGAGGGGGGCATGGGAGTTGCCCAGCCAGTTCACATGTACTTTGTGGACCTGTGAAAAAGGCATTCAACCCTCTGGGTAGTTTGTAGTGGGTTCTCCGAGAGTATACTCAGTCCCCGTTGAAACGGAGCCAGTTTGGTTCACATTGCCTCCAGTATGGTTAGTTCTGGGTTTGAGTCGGACTCCGTCGGGGCTGCCTTTTGTCACCGATTCTGTTTGTAATTTGATGGACAGAATTTCTAGCCAAGAGGAGGAGAGGGTCTGGTTTGGTGGCCCCAGGACTCCGTGTCTGCTCTTTGCTGATCAGGAGCTGGTGGCCTCATTGACCTTTAGCTCTCTGGAGTGATATGAATTTGAGTGTGAAGCTGTGAGGATGAGAATCGGGACCTGGAAGGTCCTTCTCAGCCCAGGACGGTTATCTCCAGGTGGAGGAGTTGAAGTATCAGGGTCATGCTGAGGTCATGACGGATGGTGTTCATGGTTAGATAACGCATCCAAACACCAGTTTCTGGTTTTATATCAGTTCATGAAGCTCCTGTGTACTCTTGTGTAAGTCCACGTAGAGAAGAGTCAGTGGTCTTGCTTTAGAAATACGTATTATTTGTCAGTATGAACAGTATGTTTTTGTTCACAGAGAGGACAGGAAGGAACCATGATGCAAAGTCTAAAGTCAAAGGTGAAAGATCTTCCAGCTGCCATCACATCTGCCTTTCTGGTTGAGTCAGCTAGACGGTTCAGAGACAAACCCGTGGTCCAGCTGCTGGATCCACAGTCTGCCATTCACTTTCTCCTGACCAGCTGTAGGTCCTTTCTTTATTCATGTTCATCTTAAATTACTTTTATCCACAGCCCTTGTCAGTGAAATGCTGTTTTCCTTTTTTTTTCCCTCTTCAGATGACTGGAGGTCCATCCAGGTGGATGACACAGCGGGACATGTAGTCCACAGCTGCGTGGAGGCTTTGCACTCTCTCGTGGGGTCCCTGCTTGAAGGAAACGTGACCTTTGGACACCTGCAGACCTGTCTGAAATTTAGAGAGCAGTTTAAGAGACTTTACCAGCAATGTACAGACCTCACAAGCTCTTTCTAACGTCACATTAATGTCATCCACAGAGAAAACACTGCGTTAATCAGTAAAAGCTGCATCCTGTCTTTCACAGACAAGAAAAACTCCAAGTCTGAGATGGTTCCTGTTGATGCAGAGGTGGTTTTGGGCCAGAGAGAGAAGGATCTGGACATTTTCATGCAGCGAAGACACCAAATAGATGCTCTTATTAAAATGATGGCAAAGATCACGGAAAGCATCACTGGTGGGCATAACTAAAACACAAAAAATTACTCATCATCATCCCTGTTATTGTTTGGGTCATTTGGGTCACAGTTCACGTGTGGTTCTGTTTCACTAACATGGCTCAACAGTTCCTGAGATGAGGAGCCTGGAGGAGCAGCACGCCACAGACCTCCAGACTGTGAGCCTGAACAGACTGGCGCTTGTTCAGTGCTTTGACAGGGAAGGGAACTTGAAGAAGATGGGTTCCCCACAGGTCCTCTGGTACAAAGCCAGCCTGAATGTCTTAAAAATGGCCTGTGAGATGCACAGACTGCATCACAGCAGCCTGATTCTGTCCTCCTGGGTCAAACGGGCAGCATCTTCAGCATCAGCGAGGCATCCCGTCCCGGCTCCTGTTCAGATGACCCTGACGCAGATCTGTGAGAACATCTGGAGTCCTCTGTTGAGGGAGTTCACCCACCTGGGGCTCAGCATCGCTGAGGCCAACATCACTTTTGAGCAGCTGGATCAGGTTTTAGTTGAGTCTGGCGACCAGGGTGATGGGAAACTGATGAAGGAGGAGCTGAGTCTGATGTCAGAGATGATGTCTGCAGCAGGAGATGCCACGGCTGACGTGAACTGGGTGGAGCCAAGGCTGGATCAGATCCAGGAGTACCGTCTGCTCCAGGAGGCAGCGGCTGCCGCCAGCGCGGTCCTGAGGATTTCTGGGAAACTGGAGCTGTCTGGAGACTTCACTGAAATCCACACCATCAGCCAACTGGTAGTCTAGATCTCATAGATTTAATTATTACGTTATTTTAGGGCATCACCAGGGTGAAGTTTGAAAATTATATTTATGTGCATGCCAAAGTAGTGGCATGCACATATTGTAATGCAGCAGAGGGCCATTTTACCCAACTGTCTTTACACCGCCCTCGCTATGGAAGAAAAAAATCCAAAAAAAAAAAAAAAAACGACTGAGAAAACGACAAAAAACGCGTTTTTGAAGGCGTAATATTAGTATCCAGGATTGGTTTCCCTTTTTTTTTTCTTCTTCTTATTATTATTCCGCATCATTTTTCGTCCGTTAATAGGGGCATAACCGTAAGGTGCACACATGCATGAAATATATCAAAACGTAGGTCTCGACCGTGCGATGTGTGCTATTACTTTTCTCCATCAAAAGTGTTACCGTGGCGACGCTAGACGCCAAAAACGGCGAAAATCGTCCCATAGAAATGAATGGGATTTTGCCAGATTCCGAGCAAATCTGCTCAAATCAGCTCAAACCCAGCCCTCTTCGGAGCTCTATAGCTCAGCCATATTTCATCACAGAGACACCATTCGAAGTTTTAACGGGTCACAAGACTTTGACCTATGACATACTGAAGCCGTGTGTTGTTGTGATTTACGGTCTTTGAGAAATCGCGATTTACGTTTTATGATTTTTACAAGATCTTCAAAAAACCCTCCTCACTCTAGTGATGTCATCACGCACTCTAGCTCCGAGGAGAGAAGAAAAAAAAAAATTAAAACTGCCTTTTCCTTTTTCACGTCCACTCCTTTTGCTCAACCTACATAAATTATACATCAAAACGTAGGCATTTTTGTCCTCTTTCAGATGATGTGACTTCTGTGTCTGTGTGGTGTTTAGTTTTCCGTCAAATCAACCTAGAGTTCAAGTTGGTCCTTCCCGGCTCCTATACATTTCTATGGGGAAACTTTTCAAAAGTCTCGTCTGACAAGAAAAAGTTTCATGTTTTTTACACTGCCGTCATTTAAAAACCGTAGACATTTGAGAAAAAAGAAATATATCCCTGTAATGCTGAAAGCCTTGTGACGCTCACGGTTCAAGAATTTTTTCAAAAACTCATTCGGTTTTTGAATTAGAGCAGTTTGTTCGGGACATGGAAAATCGGACTTTGACAGAATCAACAGCCTACTGCCCCAGAGGGTAAAATTATACTTTTTAAAACTGCTCTAGTTTAAAAACGGAAAACATTTACGAAATAAAATATATATCACCGCGTAGCTGAAAGCCTTGTGGCGCTCACGGTTCAAGAATTTTTTCAAAAACTTATTCAGCTTTTGAATTACAGCTGTTTGTTCGGACACAGAAATCCAGGTTTGGACTAACTAGACACAGTGTAATTAGGAGGTCGCTGCCTTTTTTTTCTCTCTCCCCCTCTCACAGACACACATACACACGCAGGAGGAGCCGCACATGTGACTGGCTCCCCTGAAGCCCCGCCCCTTTCTGCCTGTTCTTCAGGCACAGTATATGATATATTATGAGAATGATCACAGCCTTGACTCACATATGAGCTTTAGTTCATCCCATTCCTTATCAATATGATGTGGCTCCACATCAAATAATAAAATGTTATTGTTATAATATGTGGCAGTACATATTGTTATGCAGTAAAATGGCCCTCTGCGAAGCAGAGGGTAAAATGGCCCTCTGCTTCGCAGAGGGCCATTTTACTCAAGTGTAAACACACACAGACAATAAATGTGTTTTACATTCAAGCGGGCATGCACATATCAAAATTTCTCCGGAATTTTCTAGTTATTTTTACTGTTTTATATTCTTTAGAACAGCCTTAAAACAGTTGACTGATTTGGGCAAAAGACAAAATATATTTGAAATTCTTCAGAGTTGCCTCCTTTTGGTTTGTTCAAACGTCAAATTCATGAAGTCATCACCTGTTCAGTCAATCATCTCATCTGGGTTCAGGTGATTGATCAGGTCATGTGATGCAGGAATCACTCTCCCTCTTTTATAGATTACACAAATGTATCCTGGGGTGGGTTTTCTGCCTCAAGTTCCTGATGAGAAAAACCAGTGATGGTCCGTTGGTGGTCGTTCTGGTTCAGTGCTGCTCCGGTTCTGTTTTGGTTCTTAATCTTTTGGAGCCACGGTTTCTATGTAGCAGTTAATGTTGCTGTGCGTCTGTGCAGCACTGACGTTATCAGAGCTCCTGTTAATTACTGATAAACTCCTGGGTCTGTTTCAGACTCTGAGTATGTTTATTCCTGTTTCCTCTGAAGAAAGAGGTACGTTTAAGCCTGTTTCAGAAACTGACATGATCTAGACTTCAGAATCTGTTACCATGGCAACTCTGTGAGCATAACCTGGTTGAGAGCGTTCCTCCAGAGTTCCTCCAGAGTTCCTCCAGAGTCTCTAGAGTTCCTCCAGAGTCCCTCTAGAGTTCCTCTCGAGTCCTTCTAGAGTTCCTCCAGACTTCCTCTAGAGTTCCTCTAGAGCTCATCTGGAGTTCCTCCTGAGTTCCTCTGGAGTCCTTCCAGAGTCCCTCCAGAGTTCATACAGAGTCCCTTTAGAGTTCCTCTCAAGTCCTTCTAGAGTTCCTCTAGAGTGCCTCTAGAGTTACTACAGAGTTCCTCTGGAGTCCTTCTAGAGTTAATCCAGAGTTCCTCTGGAGTCCTTCCAGAGTCCCTCCAGAGTTCATACAGAGTCCCTTTAGAGTTCCTCTCGAGTCCTTCTAGAGTTCCTCCAGAGTCTCTCTAGAGTTCCTCCAGAGTCCCTCTAGAGTTCCTCTCGAGTCCTTCTAGAGTTCCTCCAGACTTCCTCTAGAGTTCCTCTAGAGCTCATCTGGAGTTCCTCCTGAGTTCCTCTGGAGTCCTTCCAGAGTCCCTCCAGAGTTCATACAGAGTCCCTTTAGAGTTCCTCTCGAGTCCTTCTAGAGTGCCTCTAGAGTTACTCCAGAGTTCCTCTGGAGTCCTTCTAGAGTTAATCCAGAGTCCCTCCAGAGTTCCTCCGGAGTCCCTCTTGGGTTCCTCTGGAGTCCTTATAGAGTTCCTCTAGAGTTCCTCTGAAGTCCTTCCAGAGTCCCTCCAGAGTTCATACAGAGTCCCTTTAGAGTTCCTCTCGAGTCCTTCTAGAGTGCCTCTAGAGTTACTCTAGAGTTCCTCTGGAGTCCTTCTAGAGTTAATCCAGAGTCCCTCCAGAGTTCCTCCGGAGTCCCTCTTGGGTTCCTCTGGAGTCCTTATAGAGTTCCTCTAGAGTTCCTCTGGAGTCCTTCCAGAGTCCCTCCAGAGTTCCTCCAGAGTTCCTCCAGAGTCCCTCCAGAGTCCCTCTAGAGTTCCTCTAGAGTTCCTCTCGAGTCCTTCTAGAGTCCCGCTAGAGTTCCTCTGGAGTCCTTCCAGAGTCCCTCCAGAGTTCCTCCAGAGTCCCTCTAGAGTTCCTCTAGAGTTCCTCTCGAGGCCTTCTAGAGTTCCCCTTCGGAGTTCCTTCAGAGTTTCTCTGGAGTTCTTGCGGTGTCTCTCTAGAGTCCCTCCAGAGTTCCTCTGGAGTCCTTCCAGAGTCCCTCCAGAGTTCCTCCAGAGTCCCTCTAGAGTTCCTCTAGAGTTCCTCTCGAGGCCTTCTAGAGTTCCCCTTCGGAGTTCCTTCAGAGTTTCTCTGGAGTTCTTGCGGTGTCTCTCTAGAGTCCCTCCAGAGTTCCTCTGGAGTCCTTCTAGAGTTCCTCCAGAGTTCCTCTAGAGTCTCTCTCATTCCTCTGGATGCAGTTCCTAAAGTTCATCCTGGAGACAATGACACATCCTTTTATTGATAAGGAGGCTGCATTGTTCAGATGGAGCTGCATTTGCTTTGGGAAAAGCTACAGTAAGATGGTACAACATGAGGTCAGAATATGACTGCGTATGCTGCAGTTTTGTTGTGGGTGGTTTCTGCTCTTAAAGGTATTTGTGTTTGCCTCTTTAACAGGACGAAGACACATTTAAGCAGGAGAACTCCTTAAGGGTCCTTGGATCTCTTTCTGACGGGCTGTTTCATGCCAGACAGCAGCTCTCCACGGTTACGAGGGAGCACACAGCCTGTCTGGAAGAGTTCCTCATGAGCCAAACTCTGGTCAGCTGGGTCAAAGAGAACCTGAGAAGTGAGACACTGGGCTACACATTTGGCGTTTCGTCTTCATGTCAACGCTCTAACGAAACACTTTTCTGTCCCATCAACAGATATGAGTGAGGTAAAGGTGTATGTGGACCTGGCTTCCATATCTGCTGGAGAGAACGACACGGAGCTGGACCAGGTGGCTTGTTTCCACGACGCAGTGATGGGTTATGCTCCTTTGCTCTACTCCCTCTCCCCCAGAGCTGGCTTTGAGGACTTCATGAGGTGTGCTCAGCAGGTGTTTGATGCACAAACCAGAGATGAGAAGCTCCCTGACAAACTGGTACTGACGTACTTCTTCTTCTTCACATGAAGCCAAACAGTAAGTTCTCGGTGCGATGGTGGAGTGATGATGGTGTTGCTTGGTTTACGTTTCAGAAAGAGTCGACTCGATTGCTGAACTGGCTGAAAGCGCTGAAGGAGACACACGGCTCTGTGGAGCAGTCCTCGCTGTCTCTGGCATCTTCTATCAATGCTCACGGAGTTTACCACATTGGATGGTCTGATAAAAACACACAAAGGGTAAGTAGACAGTCTTCACGGCAGGACATGTCAAACATCAGACGCTGAAGTAGGAGGCTGAATTCACTGGAGCGTATCAGAAATGTTTCTGCCTGATTCTCCCTTGTTTCCAGAGATGTCTACAGAACATGGTCTGGGTGGCTGTGAGAACCGGCAGAGAGGAAAAGAGCTACAAGCTTGAGGACCTGCTAGAGCTGCAAAACAAGCTCATGCTCATGTCCTCGAAGGGTGAACATGGCAGAGAACAAGTCAACAGATTCACAGAGGTCAGCAGCATCTGGTGCTGAGTTAAGATCCTATAATAATGCAGGAAACACAAACACAGCAGACATGTTTGTCACTAGTTTTGAATTTTGGGGTGAAGGGAAGTCGAAATGTTTTCTTTTGAAATTATCTTTTACTAATAAATGTAAAAAGGCTTCCAGAGTACCTGTTCAACTAAATGAGACTGATCCCTCCATCCATACAAGGTTAGGACTCTCCTGTCCAATCAGGTGATAGAGATAACTCTTAAATGAGTGGATAAATTAATGAAACACTCAGTGAGGTAGTAAATAAAATAGTCTTTAGGTTAGAGTTCATCTTGGTCTGAATTTTTTAAACAGCCCTCAAGCTTCCTGGTGCATAAATGTAAAAGTAATGTTATTTTAAGTAATTTTATTTCATTATTATGACCATCCTATTTTTGGATGCTGGGGTGCAGAAGATCTGTGTATTACGGCTCTTTAAAAAAATGGAATTTAATTTTTTTATGTATTCTGTCCGCCCAAAATGAAACTGGGTATTTATCAGATAATGGGCATTTTGGACCTTTGTAAATCAGGAAAAGCACAACACATGACCTATCACATAACCCTAACCCATAACCCTAACCCTGACCCTGACCCATAACCCATAACCCATAACCCATAACCCTAACCCTGACCCTGACCCATAACCCATAACCCATAACCCTAACCCTGACCCTGACCCATAACCCATAACCCATAACCCTAACCCTGACCCTAACCCATAACCCATAACCCATAACCCTGACCCATAACCCTGACCCTGTAAGGGACCCTGGTGGCACCTCTGATTCCTCTTCCTATCCTGTCATGTCCCTTGAGTGTCATCGTCATTTTTAAAAAGTGCTGCAGTGATAAATATTTGACAGATAATAATAATTTATTTTCCCCTAACTAATGCAGTGAGTAACTTCTGATTAATTAAACTACCGTACTGTGGTCCAATAACCGTCATCACCTACAGAAACGTTCACCAGCAGTAGAAGTCACCGCAGTGTTTGACAGAGTATTTCTTTGCAAAGATGTCTCAGGTCATTGAGACTAAACTGTAGGTGTGACATCATCAGCTACTGCAGAAGATCGTTGGGCTTCAGCTGCAGATGACGAACTCTAACTGTACATTTCCACACGCATGTCTTCATTGTAGGTTTTTGAAGGAGTTCAGAGGGTGGGAGCCATCCTGCTTCTCATGCAGACGTCTGGAAACATGCTCTTCAGGGAATGGCGTGCTGACGTCCACTGCTGCGCACAGCAGCAGCAGCCGTGCATCCGCGTCACACTGCCCCCCCTGAAGGGGGAACTGATGCTGTACCGGGGGGAGGTGACGGAGCAGCTACAGATGCTTGCTCAGGCCATGGATGCCTGTCACAGAGGATGGCAAGCCTTCATCGGTGACATGCGCTCCAGCTTCAGTCTGCTGAACCACTACACCTCAGAGCAGATGGTCTACTTGTGCCACTGGTTACACAAAGTCTGCAAGCGGGAGCTCTCAGCTCCACAACAGCTGTGGTTCTTACTGTCCCCCATAAAACCTCAGTGCTCGCTAACCGATGTCAGAAACGCATACACTAATGCAGCGAGCATGATCTCAGAGCCTGATGAATTAGAACATGTTGACTCTGATGAAGAAGATGAGTACTGTGAACCTTGTATGGACTTCACACCAGCGAGACCCAGACACACTAAGGAGGACAAGGAAGAGCTTCACGATTTAATGGAGTTTTCCTCAGAAGATGAAGAAAATACTATCGTGAAATGTGATGCTGATCACGTGAATGAGGACGGTCTTGAGAACCTCTGGAGGCGATTCAAGACAGATATGTCACAATACCTGAGTGAGTCCCTGGACATCCTGACTCTGGCCCACTTCCTGTCATGCCTGTCTGAAACGAATCAGCTCCACATGATCAGAAATCTTCCACCAATTCTCCAGGAAGGGAAGCCAAATCTGGTCGTTTGTCCAAACGCAGAGGTTTTCACCACCGCTCTGTCTTTTTACATGGAGAGTCCAGAGCAGCCTCTGCCTTCTTCTGATGAAGTTCTCGTATGCAGAGAGAAAACCACCAAAGAAGAGGTTGAGATCTTTCTACGCCGAGCTCTTAGCCAAAGCTCCACACGAAACTGCCAGAAGATATATTGTCTAGTGAATCCTGGGATTCTGGATTATGATGTCAGTGAAGCCTTGGTGGAGCGCTTTGAGGCTCTCGAGAGAAGTGCCAGTGGACGTTATCGTCTGGTCATAGTCAGTCCTGTGGTGCACCAGCACAGAAGTGTGCCCTCCTACTTCAGCAACAGTAAAGTGCAGGCTGGTGTGAGTCTAACAGAAGTGATGGCCAGGAAATACTTACATCACCACTTTACACATAAACCGCTGTTCCAGAACCCCGTCGCCCTGGTTTCTCCAGACCAGCTCTCAGTCTGGATGGTATCATCTGTGTCTCCTGCTGTTGGTAAGGACAACCCATGTCTTTAATAAATATGGTTACGTAATTTTTATTACCTCCGCCAAGGAGGTTATGTTTTTGCCAGCATTAATCTGTTTGTCTATTTGTTTGTTTGTTTGTCTGTGTTCACTATAACTCAAAAAGTTATGGATGAATTCTGATGAAATTTTCAGGAGTTGTCAGAAATGTGAAAAGGAAGAACTGATTTAATTTTGGGTGTGATCCGGAAGAAATCCTGGATTCTGGATCACTTTCAAATTTTCAATAACATTGTGATCAATGGGGCCAAAAAATTTGTTCCTCAATATCTATGTTAATTATTGTCCAAAACTCATAAAATTTGACTCAGGGATTGAAAATGGGAACCTCTATCAAATTTCAAAGGCTGATCCGGATCTGAACCAGAACGCGGATTTTATCGCAATCTCTATTAAAACATTAAGGTTGTTTCATTTCAATATATTGACTTTGGAAACAAATATTGCATGAAATCTTTATAGCATTATTATTTATGTTTGTTTGTATCATAAAATAAAGGAAGTTATGGTACTTTTTTAGCGGTCCCATATTGTCAGTTCTATATGTAGGACTGTAAATCACTATATGGGGGAATTGTTGCACTTGGTGGAGTTCTGCGCTCTCCGAGTGTTTTTCTAGTTTTGTTTTTTTTCTTGATATGGATGCTTTTGAAAACTTCAGTAGTTGAATAGCAAGAAAATACTGTATTTATCCACTGTGCGAATTAACAGGCATCACTTTCTCTGACCTTCTCACCTCAGTGCAGCTACCTGCATCTGTTTATGTAGTCATTTCATTCATTTGTGTGCTCTCCTCTCTCTGTCCTCCATCCTCTCTCTATAATTTTAGTTCAATTAAATTAAATTAAATTAAATTTTATTTGTATAGCATTTGTTACAATGTCAGTTGTCTCTAGGTGCTTTACAGAGACCCAGATCATGACCCCCGAGCAAATATCATTAACTAAAAACATAACAGTGACTCCTAAACAAGGATAATGGCAGGTAAAAAACTCCCAGTGGTAGAAAAAAACCTTTCAGCCAAACAGTGGCAAGGAAAAACTCCACTTTAAGAGGAAGAAACCTTGATCAGGACCTGGATCATATGGAGGGACCTTCCTGATGAAGACCAGCTGGATAAAGAAAGAAAAAGAGGGGAGAGACAGGACAGAGAGAGGATGGAGGACAGAGAGAGGATGGAGGACAGAGAGAAGATGGAGGACAGAGAGAGGAGGGAGGACAGAGAGAAGATGGAGGACAGAGAGAGGATGGAGGACAGAGAGAGGATGGAGGACAGAGAGAGGAGAGACACAAATGACTGAATGAAATGACTTCATAAACAGATGCAGGTAGCAGCACTGAGGTGAGATGGTCAGAGGACTAGATCACCGGTTACCACTCCAGCCAACACCCTGAACACACCTACACACACAGGTGGAGGTAAATGCTGAGATGGACAGAGGAGGGAACTGCAAGTCAGCATGAAACTCAGGAAACTCTGGGAAAGAGAAAAGATTCTGAAAAGAGAAAAAAGGGGGACAAAACAGCACAACAAACTACAGGAAAGAAAATGGAGCACAGTTTCAGTAACAAGGTGCTCCTAATTAACTATGGATTGAGCTGGAGGAGGAAGAAGGGAGGAGGAAAGGGAAGGAAGGGAGAAGAGCAGTGGAGACACCACTCAGCAGATCATGTTGGTGTCCCCCTGCAGCGTAGGCCTATAGCAGCATAGCTATGACGAAGCTAGTTAATGATATTTGCTCGGGGGTCATGATCTGGGTCTCTGTAAAGCGCCTAGAGACAATTAACTTTGTAACAGATGCTATACAAATAAAACTGAATTGAATTGAATTGAATTTAATCATTTTGTGGATTCTTATTAACGACCATAAACCTCAAGTTGGTTGAAATTTATAGAAGGTGTGAGCTGCCATGTGGAAATTAATTTATAGACTATCCTGAAATCTCTTTTTCAATTTTTAGGGAAATCTCTTTATGTGGATCGTTTGTTTGAGAAATTCCTGCAGACGTCTCCAAGAGCACAACATATCAGGATCCGCCTCATTGAGGCACGTGTTGATGTGGACTCGTTGATTAAGAGTCTGTCAGAGAAGCTGTTGTCCCTGAGGGAGCAGGACCCTGTTCTTCTTCACATCGACACGGCTGGAGTAAGTCGGGAGGCATCAATCCCTACAGACAGCTTGTTGTTGACTTTCCCTAAGAATCTGTCTCCTTTTCCACCTCAGGTTCGCTCAGGTCTGGAGGAGCTCCTTTTCCACCTGCTGGTCCTGGGCTGTTTGAACGACAGTCACGGGATGCTGTGGAGAAGGAACGAAGCTCACCTGATCACCGTGGAGGTCCTGAAAACAAACGCTGTCCCTGAAAACCAGCCAAAAGAGGTAGAGCTGTTTCTTCAAGATCCCACCTTTGTTTTGAATGGTTAGTTACTCAAGTAAAAAAGCAGTTTTTAAATTGGTGTCTTGTGTGCAGCTTAGAGAGGAAACAGAAATGTCACTTTATTGATCCCACAAAATGAACATTTTAATATCTATCATATCTGACTTCAGTGCCATAAACTGACACTAATTTTGTAGCAAAGCTTAAATGATCATAGTCTGTAATGACACTTTTAAAGCTCTTAATAAAAGGCTTTTGTATTTTTATTTTTTTGTAAAGTCCCCACATTATTTAGACCTTATTTAACTATTGAAATTGCTTTCTCAGATGAGGCTTGGACTTCTTGATATTCTGCCCACCATTCATTGTAGACGTCCAAGAGAGGTTAAGCAGATGTTAACGAATCCAAGGTTCTTGAAGAAGAAGACCATTGTTCCACTCATGGATGAGCAAGAGTTTTGCAGTGAGGGGATTCAAAGACCCTATCAGTACTTAAAGCTTTACAAGCAGAATCAGAATCTGGACCATTTTAACTACAAGGAAGGATCCCGTATTGGAGATCCCGCTGATTGTCTCCATCACCTCCTGTCATACTGTGGCATGGAGGATCCATCTTGGAGTGAGCTGAAGAACTTCTCTTGGTTCCTCAATGTGCAGCTGAAAGACTGTGAGAACTCAGTTTTCTGTGATCCAGATTTTCTAGCTGATCAGCTGCCAGGCTTCAAGGGCTTCATTGTGAAGTTCATGATCCTCATGGCAAGGGATTTTGCTTCACCCTCTCTGGACACATCCAATGAAAGTCCCACGCCGCAGATTGAAAACAGTCTGGGCGATGACTTTCTCACTCGTCTGACAATTCGTAAGCGCTGGGAAAATGAGTTCCATCCATACATTTTCTTTAATGCAGATCGTTCCTCAATGTCTTTCCTCGGTTTCAATGTGCAGAGATGTCAGCGGCAGAATACGCTGAATGCAGTTGATCCCCACAGAAATCAGGTTCTGATCGAACGTGTGATGTCACAACAACTTTTTCAAGGTTTGGAGCGGCAAAGGATTTCTCTCACTGAGGACTTTGATCAGTTGCCCCGAGAAGACAAAATCAAAAGGATTTCATGTGTTGTTGGTGCGAAGAAGGGAATAACTGACAGGACATTTGATCCAGATCCAACGTACGAGCTCACGACTGACAACGTGATGAAGATGTTGGCCATACACATGAGATTCCGGTGTGGGATTCCGGTTGTCATCATGGGTGAAACTGGCTGTGGGAAAACAAGACTGGTCCGATTCCTTTGTGCTTTGCAGATGGAAGACAGACCAGTAGAGAACATGGTTCTTGTCAAGGTTCATGGTGGAACTACTGCAGAAATGATCTACAGAAAGGTGTGGGAGGCTGAGAGACTTGCTCGCTTGAACCAGCGAATGCACAAGCTGGACACCATTCTGTTTTTTGACGAAGCCAACACCACAGAGGCCATTTTTGCAATCAAGGAAATCCTGTGTGACCAAACAGTGAAAGGGGAACCTCTGAAGAGACAAAGTGGCTTAAAAATAATAGCTGCGTGCAATCCTTACAGGAAACACTCACCTGAAATGGTGGAACGTTTGGAGTGTGCAGGACTGGGATACCGAGTAAAAACAGATGAAACACAAGACCGCTTTGGCAAAGTTCCTCTCAGGCAGCTGGTGTACAGAGTTCACCTTCTGCCTCCAAGCATGATGTCTTTGGTGTGGGACTTTGGTCAGTTGAGTGATGTAACTGAGGTTTCCTACATCAAACAGATTGTCAAGAAGAAAGCTGCCGATCACCTTTTGCCAGCTGCCTGCAATGGCATCATTTCAAGTGTGCTGGCAGCATCTCAAAAATATATGAGAAGTCGGAAAAATGAGTGCAGCTTTGTGAGTCTGAGAGATGTGGAGAGGTCTATGAAAGTGCTGGCTTGGTTTTACCAGCACAACAAGGACATTTTCAACAACTGCACTCGTCTTAGTGAGGATCACAAGACACTGAAGTGCTTGGTTCTTGCTGTTGGAGTGTGCTACTACCCATCTCTGGTGACCAAAGAGGAGTACCTGGCGGAAATTTGCGTACACTTTCCAAGACCTCTGAACTCTGCAGAAGCATTACAGAATGAGATTAATTCCTGCCAAGAATTCTTCCTTCAGAACATCCAGACAAGGGAGACCATTGCTAAGAACATTGCACTGAAAGAGAATGTATTTCTCATGGTGGTTTGCATTGAGCTCAGGATCCCACTCTTTCTGGTCGGTAAGCCAGGCAGCTCCAAGTCGCTTGCTAAAACTGTTGTTGCTGATGCCATGCAGGGCCAGAACTCTCACTGTGAGTTATTCAGGAAACTCAAGCAGGTTCATATGGTTTCCTTCCAGTGTAGCCCTCACTCAAGTCCAGAGGGCATCATTGGAACCTTCAGGAATTGTGCTCGTTTCCAGAAGGACAAAAACATGGATGAGTATGTATCGGTGGTAGTGCTCGATGAGATAGGACTAGCAGAGGATTCTCCCCAGATGCCACTAAAAGCCCTTCATCCTCTCTTGGAGGATGGTTGCATTGACCATGACAGGCCAGAACCACACATGAAGGTTGGGTTTGTTGGCATCTCCAACTGGGCTCTTGACCCGGCAAAGATGAACAGAGGAATATTTGTGTCCAGATGGGATCCAAGTGAGGAAGAACTGGTGGAAACAGCCAAAGGAATTTGTTCATCCTCGAAACAGATTCTCCTGAAAATCAAACACCTTTTCCCATCTTTGGCGAAGGCCTTCTTGAGCATCTGTAGTGAGACCTCAAAGAATCAGTTCTTTGGCTTGAGGGATTACTATAGCCTCATCAAAATGCTCTTTGCCACAGTCAAGGAGAGCCAACAAGAGCCAGAGAGAGAGCAGTTAGTGGAATACATCTTGCGTAACTTCAGTGGACAGCCACAGAGTTTTGACCCCGTCATATTTTTCCAAGACGTTCTCCAAGATCTCACAGAAATTCCCAGACCGAGCACCTTGGAGATGGTGAAGAAAAATCTTGACCATGGCAGCAGTGAGGAGAGCCGCTACCTCCTGTTACTGACCACCAACAATGCAGCTCTCCATATTCTTCAGCAAAAAGTCTTTGCAAGTGGAGGCTACCCAGTGCCTGAAATCATCTTTGGTTCTGGATTCCCCAAGGACCAGGAATATGCCAGAATCTGCCGCAATGTAAACCGTGTAAAAATATGCATGGAGACCGGACGTACTGTCATCCTTCTCAATATGCAGAACCTTTATGAAAGCCTGTACGATGCTTTGAACCAGTACTATGTTTACCTCAGTAAGCAGCAGTACGTTGATCTGGGTCTTGGCTCCCACAGAGTCAAATGTCGTGTTCATCCAAACTTCAGAATGGTGATAGTGGAAGACCAGAAGAAGGTCTATGAGCACTTTCCTGTGCCCCTTATCAACAGGTTAGAAAAACACAGAGTGGATCGGAGCACTGATCTGGAATCATGGCAGCACGGGGTTCTTGAAAAACTGAAAGAGTGGGTGAAGGAGTTCTCAGGTGAAGCCAACAAGGACTTCAAGTTGTCTGACATTTTCGTTGGCTTCCACGGTGATGCATGTGCCAGCGCTCTGTTGCAAGCACTAGAAAGGAGAACACAAAAAGTTGAAGTCAGACCACACCATCGGGATGAACCAAAAACACTTGAGTCAGACAAAAAAGTGACTGAGTTGGAGGATGGTCGGCTTGCTGATGTATTCGACATTGAGAAAGAAAATCAAACTGTGGGAAAAACCTACGATGAACCCATGGACTCTGATGTCAATAAAGCAATGTCAGAAAATGAAGACATGATGGAGACAGAAAATTACGAGTCTGCCAGAGAAGCTGAAGAAGAGGAAATCTTGGATCTAGCCAAAGGTCTGTTGTTGGACTGCGCCACCCCTGATGCAGTGGTTAGGCTCAAGGATTCAGATTTATCCAGTCAAGAGAAGGAGAAACTCCAGAGACTGTACTTTCTGCAACAGCGCCACCACTCTCTTCAAGATTTTCTGGGCGACTGCCTGAATAAGCATCAAGGATCCAACCAGTTTCTGGAGGTGAGGAACAAACCACAGACAGATAAATAATCAGCCCATCACATGCAGGACAAACTGTTGACAGCACTGTCTGTTTTGTGGTTTTTGCAATAGATTACTACATTCTCCAGCTTGTTGACCAGATCAGATGTGAGGGTTGTAGCGACTGCTTTGGGAATGCATGTGGACAGGATCCTCCTGCTGTCGCTCCATCAGTTTGACACCGAGGTTTCCTTCTGCAACAAAATACGGTATGAACTACAGACACGAGAACAGCATTGCTTTATGATATCATCAGTCTTTCATTTATTGAGATAAATAGATAGATAGGTGGAAAGGGGGAAGACATGCAGCAAAGGGTCATACGGGCCGGAAGTCAAACCCGACGGCTGTGTCGAGGACTGTAGCCTCTGTACATGGACCGCCTGCCCTAACCACTGCGCCACTGGGCGCCCCGTGACATCATCAATCTTCAAAAGTATCCGATTATTCATCCTTTCATTTCCCAACACTAGAGAAAAAAAACACGGTGGAGGTACCTGAGTTTTGCAGTTTGTTCACTTGTGTAGATGAAACCAGGATTATGGAAATAAATAAATAAATAGTGAAGCTTGCCGTTGGAGAGTTGGGGACTAATCCATTCAATGTTGGTCTGGATGGGCGTAATCTTTGATAAAAATGTTACATTTTATCAAAGCTCACTCTCAAAATGGAGGCTGAAAACATCTGTGCAGCATACTCTCTTTGTTTTGTTTTTCACTTATCCTTCAAAAATAAAGACAGAAAAATGTTTTTTTTAAGAAATTACTAAATGCAGCAGTCAGTTGCTTCCAGGAAGTTTTGTTTCTGTGTGTTTGTTATTATTACTACTTTAGTATGTGATTTAATCTACCCTCCAGACTTGTAGCTTGTATTTGTGGTTTAATAGGGGCAACCCCAATATGACGTTTAAGAGGGCAAAAAACACCCGGGGCTTTTCAGACACACGTCTTTCTCTGCAGAGTCTTCCTCCAATTATTCCAGTAGAAGCAGACGGGACCACCACTGGTCTCACAGCCAGTCTTGATCTTTTTCTTGCTGAGTTGACAGGAACATGGCCTAGAACTTCTGATGAGGTTCAGCTTGTCGATATTCTTCATCGGTCCCCCCTTACCCTCGCACTAAATCACTGCCTTCCCAGTCAGTGGGAGTTTGCACAGCTGCTTTAAAACTGGATGTTTGCACGACACGTAAAAGCCCCAAATGCAGCGGTAACGGACTGTTTTGGCTGGTGCTGCCACCTCATTGATACCATTTTCATGGTACTCGGGTTTCCCCTATTTTTGTTAAGTTCCTTACTAATTACCCTAAGATTACTTTTGTTGTGTATCTGTCATATTAAAATAGTATAATAAAAAATAAATAATGGTTCTCATTCATTTATCTCTACCAGGGGCTTTCTTCAGGATGCAGATCGCTCTCTTCACATTCTGTTCGTCCAGATGGACCTTGAAGAATCCCAGTGCACCGACGAGCTCATTGCATCAGCAAAGTAGGCCCTGAAGTCCAACTCCTCAACCGATTATATTTCATTTTTGTTTGCCAAGTGGAAGAAAGGAAATTGCTGTTGTGGCAGGTCTGTTTATGAGCATGTCCGCCAACAGGTTCTGCACTATGAACTACATGACGTCACTGGAAGATCAGACCTGCTGGGTGATTTTCATTGTGAAGGTTTCAAGGATCCCAACTCAGTCCCAGTACATTGGTTTTCAAGGAGGTGAGGAACTATTGTAATAAGATTATTAAATGGTAAATGGACTGCACTTATATACTGCTTTATTCACACCATCAAGGTGCCCTCAAAGCGGTTTAGATTGGCCTTTCATTCACCCATTCACACACACACTCGTCCACCAGTGGGCGGCAGCTGCTACCATGCAAGGTGCTGCCAACCCATGCTTTCATGTTGGTTCCTCCAAATTCTGACCATCTGAATGCAGCACCAGAAATCCAGACTCATCAGACCAGACAACGTTCTTTCAGTCTTCTGTGGTCCAGCTGTGGTGAGTCTGTATGAATTGTAGCCTCAGTTTCCTGTTCTCAGCTGACAGCAGTGACACCTGCTGTGGTCTTCTGCTGCTGTAATCCATCCACATCAAAGTTGGACGTGTTGTACGTTCAGAGATGCTCTTCTGCAGACCTGACCTCTGACCTCTGGCATCAACAAGGCATTTGTTCCCCCAGAACTGCTGCTCACTGGATATTTTCTCCTTCTGGATCATTCTCTGTAAACCCTGGAGATGGTTGTGGTGATAATCCCAGTAGATCAGCAGTTCCTGGAATACTCAGACCAGCCCGTCTGGCACCAACAACCATGACACGTTCAAAATCTCTTAAATCACCTTTATTCTCCATTCTGATGCTGGTTTGAACTGCAGCAGATCATCTTGACCATGTCTACATGAATAAATGCATTGAGTTGCTGCCGTGTGATTAGCTGATTAGAAATTTGCGTTAACGAGCAGTTGGACAGGTGGATCTAAAAAAGTGGACAGTGAGTGTGTGTGTGGAAGACCGTCTGCTGAATGCACAAGCTTGAAACAAAGAGGCCACAGCAGTAGAGGACCACGCCGACTGCCACACTGAGGCTACAGTTTGTAGGATCTCACCAAAACCAAAAAGTGGCTGGTGACCATGACTATCTCTGCTAACATCACAATGTTCAGATCATCTCTAAGTAGCTTATTGAAGACGACAATGATGTGGCTGTTCTCAGAAGTCCTCCACAGCTACCAGATCTAATTTGAGTAGAGCACCTGTGGGGTTTGGTGGAATGGGAAATGGGCGTTATGAATGTCCAGCTGACAAACTGTATGATGCTATCACATCGATATGACGCCAAGATCTCTGAAGAACATTTTCAGCTCCCTGCTGAATCTGTGGCTTGAAGAATTAGGTGGTTCACCAGGAGCTGTAGAGGTGTTACTCATTAGGTGGCCACTTCATTTAGTTTTTGTATTAATTGCGTGATCCATGATGTATGAGGCATTAGAAGACTATGTTTGTTGTTTTGTCTTGAAGGAGTCTGGAGCTCAGTGCACATTGATGACCTGAGGGACTCAGAGGACCTGAGTCTGAACCTGCTGGCTCTACGGGGAACGCTCATCAGCAGCCTGCTCAAACCTCTGCCAGGTAGGAGCTGCACATCCTCTCGCCTCAACAGATGGGAATTCAGCCGAAGACAACACAAGGAGCAAACCTGATTACTAGCAACAGTAACATTAGCTGATCTTCACTGTCTTCAGAGCTCATATGAGCTCATATGAGATCGACTGAAAGCTTCTAGCACCAGTAGTGCTTTAAATCAAGGCTACAACTTTGTAAAGTGGTTTTATTCACTTTCATTCTGTCTTTGATTATGAATGTCAAATTTCTGCGGTGTTTGAATATGTAAGATGACATAAAATCACCTTCAGGTTGTGAGTCTTTTGACCAAAACTCAGTTTGTCACCAGTTTCTCTCCCTCTTTGATAGAAAATCACAAAGACAACGAGCAAATGAGAAGAAGAAAACACTCAGAAGAAGACGGAAACGTGAGTGGTTTGGTTCTGTGGTACTAATGTGAACTGACGTGTGAGTGTTTGCGTTTTAAAGACGTGTCGCTCAGTTTGTAGAGCGGGTCGATACACCGGAGGGTTCGATCTCTGACTGTCTACATGTCTGAAGCGCTTCTAGAAAGCTCTACCAGTGAGACCATTTACCGTTCCCTCGTTGTGCCCAGGTGGACAGAGCCCACCTCCACAGCCTGTCTCTGGTGAGGTCATGTATCCACAAGGCTGTGGGTTTGCTGAGGGATCCCAGCAACGTTGCATCGAGAGCCATGCAGCGGATGCACATCCTTCTGACTCTCCTGGCAGCAGGTCAAAGCCCCACAGCAGGTAACAGTCTGGTGCTTTTACGTTTCTGCCGGCCAGCTCCAGGGCAGCGTCAGGAGATATCTGCAGGGTTTGTTGACCAGATGTTTATTATTTCTGTTAAAGCTCACTTTCAGAGGGCGTTGTTGGGAAGGCTGGCTGAGGCTCTGGCACAGAGAGAAGAACGGGTGGCTGCTCCTAAAGAGTGGGTCAGTGTGGAGGCCAGGAAACGGCAGGCTCTCCAGGAGGGGGGGACTCTGAGGTGAAGGCTCCTGAACTTCTCACATCAGTAACTGTTATTTTCCTCAGAACAAATCATACTGCCTCTACCTGATTTTACAGGTAAAATTAGACAACCATAACTTGATCTGCCAGTGAGCTCCCTCCTCCAGGTGAAGGTGTGTGAGGACGGGCTGCAGTGCTTCAGTGTCTAAAACTGATCTGAGTGTCCTGTCTTTGCCTGGAAGACACACCCTGTGGCGCCGTCTTCAGTCCACTGTGATGCCGATCTTGGTCAGCATGCTGGAGGTGATGGACAGGTATGCCAATCTGGACCTGTTCTCTGATGATGGCCTCGGCCCCGGCCTGGTGCAGCTGTGGATGGACATCTTGGCAGATTCACAGATTTTACATCTAACACCTCTCCAAAGCCCAAGGTACTGGTCCGTTTAATCTACATTTCCTGTATACACTGAAGAGCCATAAATGCTTCTGATGCATCACATGACACTGACCACACCGAGGTCCAGGCTGGTGGCATTGACCCCAGTCCGACCCCACCGAGGTCGAAGCCACCCGTCCGACCCCATTGAGGTCCGGACGGGTGGCACCGACCTGAATCTGACCCCACCGAGCTCCAGACTGGTAGCATTAACCCCACCAAGGTCCGGACTGGTGGCACCGGCCCCAGTCTGACCCCACTGAGGTACAGACTGGTGGCACCGACCTCAGTGGGGTCGGACGGGTGGCACCGACCCCACTGAGGTCCAGGCTGGTGGCATTGACCCCAGTCCGACCCCACCGAGGTCGAAGCCACCCGTCCTACCCCATCGAGGTCCGGACGGGTGGCACCGACCTGAATCTGACCCCACCGAGCTCCAGACTGGTAGCATTAACCCCACCAAGGTCCGGACTGGTGGCACCGACCTTACAGAGGAACAGACTCATGGTACTGACCTTACGGAGGTCCAGACTGGTGGCTCTGACCCCACCGAAGTCCGGACTGGTGGCACTGACCCCAGTCTGACCACCCTGAGGTGGTCAAACTGGTGGTGCCGACCCCAGTTTGACATCCCCGAGGTCCAGAAAGGTGGCACTGGTCACACCGTCCCCAGTCTGACCCTACTGAGGTCCAGACTGGTGGGACTGACCCCAGTCTGAACCCACTGAGGTCCAGACTGGTGGCACCGACCCCACGGAGGTCTGGACTGGTGGCACCTTCCCCAGTCTGACCCTCCGAGCTGGGGCGCCGAAAAGGGGGGATAAAGGATACGGATTATAGGGGCCCATGATTGAGGGGGGCCCAGAGAGGCCCCTAATGATGATCAAAAATAGCATCAACAAATTTCTCCGCTGTGTTGGGGGGCCCGGTAAAGACTCTTTTCATGGGGCCCAAAATCCCTAGCGGCGCCCCTGCTCCGAGGTCCGGACTGGTGGCGCCGACCCCAATCTGACACCTCAAGGTCCAGAATGGTGGCACCGACCCCAGGGAGGTCTGGACTGGTCACACAGTCCCCAGTCTGACCCTACTGAGGTCCAGACTGGTGGACCCTACTGAGGTCCAGACTGGTGGGACTGACCCCAGTCTGAACCCACTGAGGTCCAGACTGGTGGCACCGACCCCACTGAGGTCCAGACTGGTGGCACTGACCCCCGAGGTGTAGAATGGTGGCACCGACCTTACAGAGGAATGGACTCGTGGCTCCATCCCCAGTCTGACCCACCGAGGTCCGGACTGGTGGCACCGACCCCACAGAGATCCGGACTGGTGGCATCGGCCCCAGTCTGATGCCACTGAGGTCCAGACTGGTGGCACAGACCCCACCGTGGTCCTGACTGGTGGCACCGGCCCCAGTCTGACCCCTCTGAGGTCCAGACTGGTGGCACTGGCCCCAGTCTTACCTACCGAGGTCCATGCTGGTGGCATCAGCCCAGTTTGACCCATTGAGGTCTAGACTGGTGGCACCCTCCCCAATCTGACCCACCGAGGTCCGGACTGGTGCCACTGACCCCACTGAGGTCCAGACTGGTGGCACCGTCCCCACCAAGGTCCAGACTGGTCAGACTGGTGCTCAGATGTCAACAGCTATTCTTTAGAAGTTCTAAAAGTTGCACATCAGAGCTTCCACCAGAATATCACCACGTCTGCAAGAACCTTCCTGCCACTCTCATGTGACCATTCGTGAGGTAGCTTTTGTCCCGTCTCCACACATCCAGAACCCCGACTCTAACTCTGCTTCTGTGAGCAGTCGTACTGTTTTGGCTCGTCTCTGCTCATTCAGTTAACAGAAGACCTCGTTTCCCTGTGACTTTATTCTGAAGTGAGTCGGACCAGGAGGTGCTGGTGCAGCACTTCTTTATGTTGGACGGTGTGGAGCAGTCGTGCTTGGCCCCGTTCAGCTGGGTCGTCCAGATGCACCTGGAGAGCCTGTGGGGTGAAACCGAATTCATGCCAGGTTTGTAAAAGTTTAAGCTCACCATCAGCTGCTGAAGCATGTGTGCTGTTGTGTGGAGCAGCTCTCTGAACCTTTCTGCAGTAACAGGAAACGGCTGCGCAGAGAGGATCCTCAGGTTCCTGAGCACCTTCAACAGCAGCAGGCTGGGCAGCTTCTTCCAGAAACTCTCAGAGACTGAGCGATGGGAGTACGGCCTCCGCTATCTGCACGACTTCCTGCTGCTGACTCTGAAGATAAAGTTGAAGGATGAGCTCAAGGTGCAGAGACTGTAACAAATCACACATTCAGACATTTTAAAATGTTGAAAAAACGATTTACAGGGCGGTACTGCTGTCCCAGCAGCTCACAGGAAGTTACTATTATAAATATGGCTGGGCAAATTAATACGTTATTATCGCGTTAACTCATCAATTTATTAATGCTGACATTGATTTTATCGCGTGTTAACACATGTTGCTCACATGCTTTTGTTTTGAAAAGTCTGTTACTGGCTGCTGCAGAACCGGAAAACAGTAAACATAAGGAAAAGCTAAAACAGACATGGAGAACGGTAAAAATAAGTGAACTTTACAGCAACTCAGGTAGCAATATTAACAATTCTGTCTGAAAAAAAAATTCTGGACTGCAACAAAACTTTTGCATCATTCCTCCATGTTCCATCAGATCTGCTCCATGTGTTCACTGTCCTGCTGTTCTCTAGCTGGTTACTGCAGTGCAGCTCCATCTAGTGGCACAGATGTGTAACGACAACAGAAAGTCCAGTCCTCCATTATAAAACAAATTCAGTTCTGTGGCCCGTATTTTAATTTCATATTTTTGATCCAAGTCTAAAATTGAAATATAAAAAAAACAGGCACTTTTTCTTTTTTTTTTTATTAGATTAAAAAACGAAAAATGTCATTTATTAATTTTTTTAAATTTTTGATTGACAATTCAAAATGGAAAGAACGAATGATAGACGGATTGGTAAAGTTACTGAACTTTAACATGGACATTTTCATTTTAAAGTTCTCCCAGACGGAGGATTTGACAGAAACAAGGTTATTTGTAACAACTGAAAAGTTGAACTCCCCGTTAAAAGTTTCTGCTGTTACCTCAGAAATTACCTGTATTAATGTTCCGATTGTGCTGAGACACAATCATTTTGTTGGAATTTGTTTGCAGACTTTTTTTTTTTTTTTTTTTATAGAAACAGGATTTAATGCCCTGGCAGTGGCCATAAGCTTTATTTTATTTGACATTTTTTAAGATGAGATTTACACTAAATATGTGTTACTGACAAGTGCTGATGTTAAAAGTGTTTGAACAACAAATGTTATGGCACTTTAGTTCATATGGCAGCAGAACATTTGAATAAGTGACCTTTACACTACTTTTGAATTCATTATTTGGTTTTGCGTATACGATGCGATTAATCGTGATTAATCATGGAAATAATGCGATTAATCGCAATTACAAATTTTAATCATTGCCCAGCCCTAATTATCACACGAAGGGTTCTTTGCAAACAAAAAAGAATATTTCCAGAGCAACATGTCCCTTTAGAGAATTTTAGTTCCCCTGTTGGCCTGTTGGGGCAGCAGTTTTCATGGTCGTGAATATTCAAGCTGGTAAACAGAAGCAGAGAGACGACCTGAGGAAAACTGAAACTGTTGACTGACCAGGTCAAATAATGAGACATTTACACAAACATCAGTGTATAACAACGTAACAAGCATATCAACATACAGAGATGCTTCTGCTCTGTAATGTTTCTACATCCTTGGATTCCTGCAGCATCCTCACAGACGACGTTTCCAGCCTCTAGAAGGTTCTGAAGATGGAAACAAACATCCATTTACAGGCGTCTCAGTCTGGCTCCTCTTTGAGGCTGTTTCACACCCCTCCACCCTAAAACACGGATGTTTAAAACATCATGGTTTCCTCCAACCAGTTTACCTTTGTTGCTCTCAGCTTGTGTTTTTCTTTACAGTGATCCCTCGCCCATTCGCCCTTTATTCGCGGATTTTTTTCAGAAATATATAATATTAAAAAAAAAATCAAGAAAAAATCGCACAAACATCACATGATGTTGTGCGCGTCCTCTCACAGCAAATAAAAAAATGTTGTGAGCCAGCCATGCCCCTTTAAGAAGGTGGCCTTATGGGTAATGGTGTGGCCTTATGGGTAATGTAGTGTGTGTGTCGTGGGACGGCAGAATGAAAACGAGGTTAGATGAAAGAGCGGTTTCTTTACTACAGTTCAGAGACCAGAGGCTGTGAAGGAAACAGAAAGACCACAGTTGAGCCTTTGTCTTGTTTCACTGCAGTGCCTCGCTACTTTTTTGCGGTTTTTAAACATATTTTAAACACATTATTCAGGCTCGGGGGGGGGGTTCCGGCTCCAGTTTGCAGAATTTTGATCTTCGCGTGGGGGCCCCATTAACCGTGAAAAATAAGGGATCACTGTATTTCTCTAAAGTGATGTAATGTAGTTTTATATTATAGTGCACCATCTGCCTTCACTGATTTGGTCAGCTCTTCCCTTCATATTTGAAACGCTCTTGTTCTTCTGCTGTTTGAATGGCTAATTTGTCTCCAGTTTCGTTTTTTTAAATTGCTCTAACTGTAATTTTTTTTTTAAATCAGTAAAAAATTCTCAGTAACGCTGATCCAGACTGTCCCTCACAGGTGTTCACCAGAGCCATGCGGGGCGCTGTGTTGGAGCTGCAGGCGTCCGTGGGCGCCCCCGCTGACCTCTCCCCCGCTTGGATAACAGCAGCAGCGAAACACTTTGCATCCAGGCTGGACCTGCTCTGCCACGTATTTCTTCTGCAGCCCCAGTTGGTCACTGATGTTCTCCAGGGAGGTTTGAAGAGGACGGAGCAGCTGGAGATGGTGAAAATACGCCTCTTTTTGAAAGTCCTCATGATTATTTGAGATTTGCTGATCTCTCTGCTGAGGTCTGAGTGGCGTGGAGGCGTTTCCTCTCTGGGTCTCATCCCGGCACGTTTCTTCTCTGGCAGGTGGAGGACGTCTTAGCTCTGGGAGTCTGTGTTGAGCAGACCAAACTTCTGGCTGTGACCTCCCTGAGCGAGTGCGAGTCGTTTGTGAGGCGCGTGGAGTTACTGCAGCCATGTCTGGACAGAGCATTCAGTCAGAAATACGCCAGCCTCTGCAGCGCCACCTGTCTGCAGCATCTGGCCTCCATCAGGTTATTCTGACCACATGTCAGACAAGTCTCACATCTTTTGTATGAGTCGGGTTTTTTAATAACTTAATCTGCTCTTTCAGGTCACTGTGGCGTGGGATGCTGGTTGTTGCGTCTTTCATCCAGCACATACTTTTCAAAATTGGAGAAGGTGACTCAAGATTGAGAGACGTGGCTCTCAAACACGGCAACCTTCATCTGAACGTATGGGCTTCATTTCCATCTGTTCTTGTATTTTAAATTATCCAGCATTTACTCTGGGAAACCTTTGTGAAGCTCTACAATATGATGCTGCATTCACAAACACAGCCGAAAAACTTAAAAGGAGTCTCAGCTCAGACCTCATTTCATCTGAAAAAGCTCCGTCCTCCAGCACTTTGAGCTACGAATCAACGACTAAAACAAACATCTGGACTTCTGTCAGCAGCAGATCTGCTGTAATGAGCCGGTGGGGTCTCCTCTGCCACAGCAGCATCAGTGCAGAAACGTACGTTTTAGAGCAGCATCAGCTGAATTTAAGGAGACATGTTTTCTAGAGACAACCAGGACTGACCTGCCTGCAGTCCTGATCTGTCCCCAAAACAGGATTTAAGAGTCGTTCAATGTTATTATAATTGTTATTGTTGTATTTGTTGCTTTTATCTAAAATGACTTCAAAAGCCAGACTCTGTGATGGACTCTATGATGGACTCTGTGGTAGACTCTGTGATGGTCTTGCTGGTGGTCTTGGTTATGGTCTTGGTGGTGGACTCTGGGATGGTCTCTGTGATGGTCTTGGTGATGGACTCCATGATGGTCTTGCTGGTGGTCTTGGTTATGGTCTTGGTGGTGGACTCTGGGATGGTCTCTGTGATGGACTTGGTGATGGACTCCATGATGGTCTTGCTGGTGGTCTTGGTTATGGTCTTAGTGGTGGACTCTGTGATGGACTCTGGGGTGGTCTCGCTGATGGTCTTGGTTATGGTCTCTGTGATGGACTTGGTGATGGACTCCATGATGGTCTTGCTGGTGGTCTTGGTGGTGGACTCTGTGATGGACTCTGGGGTGGTCTCGCTGATGGTCTTGGTTATGGTCTCAGTGGAGGCTTCTGTGATGGTCTCTGTGACGGTCTTGGTGGTAGTCTTGGTTATGGTCTCAGTAGTGGACTCTGTGATGGTCTTGGTGATGTACACACTGGTCTCGATGGTGGACTATGTGGTGGACATGGTGGTGGACTCGCTGATGGTCTCGGTGGTGGATTCTGTGATGGTCTTGGTGATGGACATACTGATGGTCTCGGTGGTGGACTATGTGGTGGACACGGTGGTGGACTCGCTGATGGTCTCGGTGATGGACATACTGATGGTCTCGGTGGTGGATTATGTGGTGGACACAGTGGTGGACTCGCTGATGGTCTTGGTGGTGGACTCTGATGGTCTCGGTGGTGGTCTTGGTTATGGACTCTGTGATGGCCTCTGTGATGGTCTCAGTGGTGGACTCTGATGGTCTCGGTGGTGGTCTTGGGTTCTATCAGCTCTCTTGGCTCATTGGAGCTTCTGTGGTGACGTCACTGGTTCCAGGTTCAGGTACTGAAGAGCAGCGGAGCTGCAGTGACCCAGACCCTCTACTGCTCATCCCTGGAGGTGTCTGCAGAAAGATCAAGACAGCAGCTTAAATGCTTTGTTCTTGGTCTTCTCAGTGGCAGGAGGCCTCATTAGTTCTGTGAACAGCGATGGTAACATGACAGTCTAACTGTCCCAGCTCTTCAGCGCTGAGATGCTTATTAACAAATGAAATGAAGGTCCTGAGAAGAAACTTGAACTGGTCTCTGGAAAGAAATAAAAGTCAAATGAAGAATCAGTGATGCAGCAAACACTGTTGTTAAGAGCAGCAACAGAAAAGATGAATATAAATATTTTTCTGTGTCATCCAGCTCATGCAGGAGTCGCCTGAACTAAGGAGTGTGAAAACACTGGAGCAGTTGATCCGTATCCTCAACTCCCTCCATGATGAGAGCATCAGCAGGGACCTCAGGTCCGTCTCTGCTCCGGTTTCCAGCACTTATGCATTTGATAGGAACATTCGGAGCGAGGAGCATCTCCAGTAGAATGAACGATGATGCTGTTGCATCTGACATAATAATAATAAAAGCATGACGGGGATCGTCTCCTCTTCCCTGTAAAGGTTCGGCATTTCCTGCCCAGTTTGCCTCCTGGAGCTCAGGGAGCCGTCGGTTCTTCCCTGCCAGCATGTGGTCTGCCTGCCGTGTCTCCAGCGCTGCGTCCGGACGGACAGAAGCTCCTGCCCTGTATGCAGGCGCCAGCTGCCCAGCGGCTTCACGCCCGCCGTTTCTCCTGCCGTCAGGTAAACGGGGAAAAAAAACCACCCAAACATCTGAAAACATTGTGGAGAAGGAAATCCTCTAGCTGCATCTTTCTGTTGTGACTGGCAGAATCAACAATCCAACACTTTATCATACACGTCCAATAAAACACAATACAATACAATGATTGTTGTTCAAGCTGGAAAATAGGACCAAAAACACGTCACTGCCACTGTGGTTATTTCGTTTTATTTCTTTTACATTTTCAGTGTCTGTGTCTCTTCTCTCAGATCAGCTGTTGAGCAGCAGGCAGCCATCAGATGCAGCTGTAACTCCTTCTTCCTGGAGGTGGTGTCCTGCTACTGCCTGTCAGAGGGCCAGAGCCCTGAGGACGGACTCGTAGAGCTGCTCTTCTCTTTACTGATCTCTGCCAATGGTGAGTTGAGGAGCCGGTCAGTGACGGCGCATCGACCGGTGCGGCGGTAACGGCTGTCGTTCTGCTCTGCAGGAGACGTGTACCGGACCAGAGCGCTCACACCGTTCCTGGAGTGTGTGGACAACAGCCCGGTGGTCCGATCGGTGCTGCCAAAGCTGCTGCTGCAACACAGGTGAGGAGGCCCTGACTGAGACATGGATGACTCGTCCCTGGAGTCTGGAGGGTCACCAGAGCCTGTTTCCTCACAGTCCCCCAAAATACTAAGACCCAGTTCAGTCAGATGATGGTAGTTATGTTTTTACTGATAAAAATGGAGGATGAAAAGAGGAGGGACTAAGTTTTACTCGTGACTAGGGATGGAATGGTTACCGGTATTACGGTAAAGCGCGGTAAAATTTTCCACGATAACGATTACCGTTTATGTTAGACTTCATCTCATTATCGCGGTCGGTTACCAGGATATGTAATATCAGCCTCATTCAAGTCTGCGAGCGACTCGCAACTGTGTCTGGTGTGAATTAGTAGCTTGTAACATCGGCATCGTAACGTGAGCATGGTGGAAAGTGGTGATAGCACGCAGGACATTGAAAAATGACCGTAACGATGTTCTTCTGATGCAGTTAAAATATTAATTTATTCCATTAACTGATCCGACAACCATAACGCCGGCAATTAGCGCCACAGCGGTCAAAAACCTTTTGCCCTTCCGAGTCAAACACCTGACCAATAACAGGCAGCTACCTTTATACCTGACCCTCAGGTAACAACACAGCGCCACCCACAGACACACAGAGTGAACTACAATTCATAACAACATATTTGGCTCCTTTACAACTGTTTCTTTATTTGCACATTTATTCTTATTTAAGGTTCAGCTTAAAGTCCAAAGTGTATTTCATTTGAACTTGCACTATAATGTTTGTTCATGATAATTGTTTGCATATTTTGACCTACTATGGTTGTTAAAGTGTTTATTTACATTTCACCTAGACAAATAAGCTTTGAGTTGAGTTGAGTTTAACTTTATTGTCCACTATGGAAATTTGTTTTAGACATCAAGTACATGCATAGCATATAGAAACGCATACGATCAACAGAACACAATAAAAACGACAGACTCAATATCACAATAAAATGAATAAAAACCAAGCAGCAGTGAACGACATTGCACGTGCTGTAAAATCCCCCAGTTTTGGTTCAGTCTCTGATTAGCAGAGTCTGTCACCGGGACCAGCTCTCCATCCTACGGGTAAGAAGTTGCGGTCTAGGAGAGGTTCCTCACTAGATTTCCTCAACTTATTTAAGCTGGTGTCGAGAAGATACGCCTAGCTCTCACTGCCTACTTCCAAACGTATGCCCCGCTCACTCCAATAACTGTCCTTCAGAGGAATAGCCGGGTGGCTCGAAGTCCAGCTATCGGTCACGTCTGTTAACGGCAGCTCTTCTCTCACGATCTGGGCTCTTGTTACAGGCTAGGAAACTTTAGCGGCTCGGACAGCGAGCCTCAGGGACAATTTGACAAAAATGTGGCTAAAATAACCCATAAGAACCTGTGTGTTAGTGCAGAGGCATAAACAAGTCTTCAGAATTCTGAATACAGATGTAATGTCCACAACGACGTCTTATGACAGTTTTTATATTTATTAAAGCAGATTAGCAAGGTTAAGCAACAGCATTGATTGGTTATACAATTTATAATTCTAAAAAGGCAAATTAAAGCTGTGGCTTACTGATCAGTTCATCTGGTTGGTCAAGGACAGGCTGGTACGCAATGTGCACCTTTGCGTTTTCAAGGCCGCTGGCAGGGAGGGAGAGAGAGAGAGCTCAAACGATCAGGCCGGCCGGTATGCTGATTCGGCCCCTCCTCCTTGCTAGCGGTGAGCTAGGCTAACCAAAAAGGCTCCAATTATTCCTTCAAGAATTGGGAAAAATTCGTAGATCCTGTTCCAAGCGTCTTTCTGTCTTCTTTTCTTGAAGTAATTCCTTCCAGTTAATCCTCCAGATGGGGGTTGCTCGTCCAGGTTTCAGCTAGTCCTTCTTCGTCTGAAAATCGCTCCAGGAATCCACCCCGAGTCCTTCTGCGTTCTCTTTTTATGCGCTCTCTCTCTCCTTGCTCGCCCCGCACCAGCCTTCATCTGATTGGTTCTCTCACCTTTGCATATGCATACATAATTTCCCTCAAACTCACATGACACTTCTGATTGGTTATTCACATATACAGAGGCGTGCATAATTTTACATAATCATGCATAACACACATCCCACAATGACTTCACATGTTTACAGCTTTGGCAGGGGCGTTCACCTTAATCATCATGACATCATGGCACACACAAGCCTCGCAAGGTCACCTTGTTTACTTGGCTATACCGCTCGTTAAGCTAAAGCTTATCAGCTAACGCTAACCCTTTTTCTAACGATCTACATACCAATGTATGTTCCATGTTCCAACGTTACATTAACTGATTGATTCATTGGTTCGTGTTTAATAACAGAATTCAGTAAATGATCGGCCACTTAGCCAAGGCCACTTCTGAGCTGAGCGGATGACATCGTCATTTGACCCAGACACCTGGTCCCAGTGTTGTGTATGCCGAAGTAACTTATGTTTACACTTACGCCCTCTCTCCTGCCCTGTTGACATTCCAGAGAGGAACATGCGCTCCGCTCTGTCTCTGTCCGTTTTTGACCCAACAAAAATAAGTTTTTCCCTTTAACATACACTATGTTAAAAATTAAAAATCACTAATACATTTTGTTTCTGATCCTTGACTAATCACACACACATTTCATACATTTCATTGATTAGGAATTGCTTACAAATCACGTAAATCACCTCTCCTTCTGTTACTTCACTTGTTTAGACTAGTTACCGGCTCGTGCTTACATTACCTCACCCGCGGCTGCTATCTCCTACTCCTGTTTTGATAAACATAGCCGTTGTTTTCATTTTTCACTGGGTACACAGTGACCCACAGCAGCTTACCTCAGCCTGCTGACAGCACAGACGCACAGTGTCTTGATCCAACGAGAAATAAATCATAGATTTAATAATACATCTTTCTGATCATTGAATAATGTGATTACAAATCACATTAATTACCACTCTTCTGTTAATCCACTACATTATATCAGTAAAATCTCATCAACAAAGCTTGGATAATTCCAACTTCACCTGGGTCACTTGACACCCCCTCCTGGAATTATCTAGCTTTTCACATTTCACCCCCTGTCGTGTGCACGGACATGGCGGGAAAGCCTCCTCCACCTTCAGCCTCCTTGCTGGCCGTCCGAGCCTGCACATCTTCGGGTCCGCTGGATCACGTCTGGTCGCCCATACCACGTTGCACACAGGGCCATCCTCCTATCACGTTCATAGTGTTGTCACTGACTGAAAATTTAATTACCGGGTAAAATGCCTGAGTACTGTCTAAAACTCCTATTCAATTCTACAGAAATCACAGGTAAACTGATCAATAATAACCACAAGAAAAGTTTAGTGAAGAATAGCTTAGATGAAGAATTTGATTACTGGTAAAACATCACACACCCAATTCACCAGAAATCACAGGAAAATCAAACATTAACAATCCCATCTCCTGCATCCCCCTGCATTTTCAGAATCCACATCTTGTCTCGCATCTTCACAGTCGGGATACCCCCCTTCCGCCCTGACCTTTTCCGTCCCCCCCGAGGAGGGGCCGCATCAAGGAGTTGGGAAATCCGTCAGGCACGGGAGGTGCAGATGGCACAGTAGTGATCCATACAGAGTTCAGTAGAGCAGGCAAGCAAGCAAGCAAAGCAGATTAAAATTGGCTCAAATTCTTATAGAGCCTCAGTCCACGACCGAGCCAGACCATTCACTGGGCTATCTTCATTCCACGGGAGTAGTAAGCCTGGACGCTGTCGTCTCTACCCACAGGCTGGCGATCCGTCCAAGACCTTGGCTGGTCTCAGTTGAAGCCTGGACTGGCCCGGCCTCTAGCCTTTCATGGGCGGGCTCGCCCCCCCTCCAGAAGGGCCTCTCGATCCTCCTTCACATCGAAACACCCCCATCCGCAGGGGCCCGTGACGGCCGTGACACTTCCCTTCAGCAGCACTGCAGCCACCACCACCAAGATAAACAACCCCAAGGGCCGCTAACAAATAGGGCCACAGCTGTGCGAACAGGCGGCCCAACCACCCTCCAACTATGGAAATGCCTTCCCCGATAGCCCCGATTGCTTCTTCCTTAACACCTGCCAACCCATTGGCAAGCACCGCTCTCGTTGTCTCCTTCCAAGTACACACATGCTTCCTGGAACCTTCCCCACAGGTCATCCAACGCTCTTCTGGGGAATGACAGGTCCCTGCGTTATACAACCCATTGGGCCCCAACCACTCAAACCCTGAGACCTCCTTGCCCTCACACAGGCTCTTCCTCGTACCGGTTCCAATAGCAGGGATCCAGGTGCCTCCACTTGTTATGGATACACTCCTTTTTTAGTTCCGGGCTCTGTCCCGCTTTCTCCTTATCTCCGTATCGCGCAATCTCGCCCAGCAACCTCCAGGTGGCCGCCGGGGTGGTTGTGGATGATATTACCCCCATCCTCCTGCTGGCTCTTCCCCCAGTGGTTCTGCCTGATACAGACGTGGAGTTGTACAGCCTGGATCCTCCTCTTCTAGTCTGTTGGGACCTTTGGTTCCCACAGGTCAGGTTAAGACTTCCCCAAAATTCCCACTTCGAGAAGATCCCAGGGCACGTGTCGTTTCGTGGTTCAGCTGGATAAACCACTTCTCTTTCCCAGAACCCCTCTAGGTCTGATCCTGGCAATCCTCTACACCCCCAGGTACAATAATATCCAGGGTCTTTTTGCAACGGCTGCACCCAGTTGCACTGGCCAATCTTCATTTCTCTCTTATCCAACTTCAACACCTTCAGTATCAGTCCCGCTTTTTCATCCACCAGCAGGTCTTCCAAGATCCACTTTCCCTCCTGGAGGTCCTCCTCCTCAACTATGTGTGCCCACACATCTATTGCATATAGGGCTGCTTCCCATACTTTTCTGCCTTCTTCCACCGCCTGCTGCCAGCCGGTCAAATTCGATCGGTCACCCAGGTCGTCACGCCCGATGATCACATTTGTGCGTTTTCACCGTCCAGCAGGCCTGCCGGAAAGACTTGGTTGTTCGGTACTGCACCCTTGTGTGGGTCAGTGCCCAGGGTTCCACCCCGTAATAATATAATATGCCGAGGACCGCAGCCACCCCAACTAACGCTGCGGCTACCTCTATCGCTTGACGTATACACTTTATCCGTTGTTCGTTCCGAGGTCGTTTACCATTTAGTCTCTGTTGCTCTCTTCTCCTCTTCTCGAGCAACGGTTCATTAGCTTTGGTCTTGGTCTGGATTCTTCGTGATCTTCTGCTATGCGGTCCTGCACGCTGGACTCTTAGGGGAGGGATGGTCCCCTCAACCCACTTAGCCGTCGTTAACTTCACTCCAGTCCAAGGTCTTCTTTCTCCTCCGATTAGGTTCCTTTCTTCACTCAATGCAGTTTCTTCAGCCCTCTCTCGTCTCAGAGAGCCCAGGTCATAGTTCTTATAACGCAGTTTCTTCAGCCCTCTCTCGTCTCAGAGAGCCAAGGTCATAGTCCTCATAACCCAGTTTCTTCAGCCCTCTCTCGTCTCAGAGAGCTGAGGTTGTTTCTCTTATAATGCAGGTTCTTCAGCCCTCTCTCGTCTCAGAGAGCCGAGGTCATTCTTCTTATAATTCAATTTCTTCAGCCCTCTCTCGTCTCAGAGAGAGCTGAGGTCGTTTCTCTTATCACCATCCCTTCATCAGTGGCTAGTTTGACATGGGATGGCGGGGGTCCTCTGCCACTAGCCATCTTTGGTTCCTGGTTCCTTCTAGCTTGAAATTGGCAGTTGCTCCACTCTCTGGATCCCTCTCCTCTTCAGTAACTTCCTATTACCGTCTAATATCTGCTGAACTATGTTGGTTTTCTTCTCCATGGCTTTCCCTGCCCCATAACCTAACATAGAGCGCAACAGTACCAACAGGTATTTCTCTCTTTTCTGTTATCTCCATGACACGGTACTTCTTATGGTCCGGCCTTCAACCCATTCCTCTTCTCCCTGCATTGTATTGCCCTCACACAACGCAGTTTCGCAGAACATGGCGTATCTGGCTTCAGGCGATCCAGAGCTGTTGCCTCTCCAATTTCCTCCATGTGGGGGGTGTGCCTACATGACCCAGCGCTCCCTGCGCGGCCAGTACCACCTCCCTCACATCTCCTGTTGGGACCACCCGGCCTCTAGGTGTCCTGTCCCACTTCTCCATCACGACAAAGACAAGTCTTCTCTCTTGTACGTAGCGGTCCACTTCCTTGTTTCCCCGCCCGTGTGTTCCTTCTTCGGCATGTGCCCTTTGCCGCAGCACATCCAATTCCATGTTCCCATAACTCAGCTATCTATGGTTTTTCCTTTTCTCTCCTAAATCACGGTGAGCTAATGTTCTACTTTTAGCTCCTTTGAACCCATTTGCCTCACAGATAGCGATATCTTCCGTCTCACTTCAATTATCTCACCGATACAGAGTCACCCTACCCCCTCTTTCGTTTCACACCTTCAGCACAGCGTCATCATCCTCACCACTCACCTTCATCAGCAACCTCACCTCCGCTAGCAACCTCACCCCCACTAGCAACCTCGCCATGAGACTCCCGGGTTCCAGTCTTTCAGCTGCATGAATGGCCCTCTTCAGGCCTTTCAGAGGCCTTTGGTCGACGGCCGTCCAGGCTCAGCTGCTGAAACTCTTCTTTCTTCTCAGACTTGAACTTCTTAACCTGCAGAGTCTCCAGAGACCCCTGTGGGTGGATGAGGCCCGCCTGATTGGTGGTTGAGTGTCGGTTGAGGGCCTTAACGTTGATCACCGGTCTCCAGCCTGATCCAGGAGGGTCGTTGTCTCCTCTGTCCTTGGCGGACAATCACTTAGTTGGCCGGTCACTCTTACCATCCGTTTACTGGCTGTTGTTTCTACTCGGGTTGGTTCTATACGAACTGACCTTGACTGCAGCAGATTCCACCGCTTCTTCACAGAGCCCCCATTCTTTCTGGGTTTCTTCAACTCTCTTACTATAATCAGATTTTTTCGGGCCTAATACCCACACCATTCCTTTCCACGCTTCAATTGGCACCTCTTCGATGGTTCCGGTGACAATTTGGATCTTCGGTTGTCCTACTGTCTCAAGGCTCCTGCGGGTCATCGACACCTCAGCTCCAGTGTCCACCAGATATGGGATTCCGTCCACCTTAGCGTAGATTTCGTCCCTCTTCCAGTAGGATTCTCCCAGAGCGACCCGCGCCTTCAAACCCCTCATTTCCGGGGCCCCCCCCGCTGCCTTACGGGCAACCCGGAGGGCCTCCTTCTGCTCGGGTGTCAAACTGCTGTACTCCTCAGCTGGCAGATAATCACCCTTCTTAGGCTCTCCGTCTGCTCCCCGGGACTGATAGGATGGGGGTGGGCTACGTGAGGGCTGGGGTCGGCTTTGATGGTCCTGCTTAGCCCCTTTGGTCAGATCGGCCTCACACTGGGCCAGGAACGATTTTTCATCTCTCAGGTCCTCCAGCACAACACGGTTATGAAGAGTGTACCCTTTCCTGATGCCTCTGGTCTTCATGGTCCCCCAACTCAGGTCTTGGGGCCTTCTTAGGGTTCCCATCTTCACGTTGGCGAACTCCAGCGGCTTCTTCTTTCCCTGGCCTCTCGTCATCTTCCCCGATGGCGGTGGTGACTCCTGTCGAGGACTTACCTTCGTCGCTATCTTCACCTCAGGTGGGGTCTTCGCTGTCACGCTCTTACCTTCGTCTCCTCGACTTCTCATCACGGCAGGCAGGGCCCTCGGCGAATCATCCCACAAGAAGCGAAACTCCACCCGGCTTGGTGCCGGGGTTCCGGGTCTAACTTCTTCCGCCCTTCCCTCCGGGGACACCATTCCAAGGTCAGGGGCGATCTCTTCTTTGGGGAAAAAGGGGGGCCCAGTTGGGGGAACACGCCTATGTTTCAACCCTGGGGATTCCTCTGCCGTCTTTTCTTGTCGTCCTTTTGGTGGCGGGGATTCGGATGAGTGCCTCTCCGTTTTTACGGTCCGCTTCCTTGGTGGGGGCGACCCCACTGAGGGCTCATCACCACCCCAGTTCTTTTTCTCTGTATCTTCTTGGCTAGGTCCATCCCCGAGCGGTATCTGGCGAAAATCCAGGTCCATCTCTTCTACAACTCCGTATCAATGGTGTGGGCGTGGTCTGCTGTTCATCCAATTCTTCCTCCATACTGAGGCTTGGTTCAGTTGGTTCCTTTTCCTTCGTCTGACTCTGGGCCATTTCTGGCCGATCCTGGGTCCTTTCTTGTGGGTCTTCAGCCCCTCCTATATCCACCATCCTGACTTCCCTCAGCCGGTTAGGTGGGGGCTCAGAGGCTCTCTTCTGCTCCTCTGCTTTCCCAGACGGCGAGGCCGTCCCATGGGGCTTGGTCTCTGCAGTCCTTGGTCCCAACCCTGGGTCATCCTCTTCTGGGCTAAGGTTCTTCTGCCCTGTCGCCATTTTTCTCATTCTTCTCATTCTTCTCTGTCTTTGTCTGATCGAGTCGTCTGTTCCTTAAAGCCTCCCTTAGGTACCAAATCGGGGTCAGGGATAAAGTTCAGACTGGTTGGCTATTCTACGCAGTCTTGGGATTTCCTCTAGAAATTCTCCGTCGACCTTCGCTCCTCTTCACTCCCGCTTGCTCCCTGCAATTACTGCGGGTTCGGCGGCCCCTCCCTTTTTGTCCACACGGGGGAGTCGATCTTCTGTGCCTGCTGCACACTTTTTTATCTGGGGGGTCCAGATTAGTTGGACCTGAAACTCACTTTTTCAAGTCCCTGTTCGGGCGCCAAATGTAAAATCCCCCAGTTTTGGTTCAGTCTCTGATTAGCAGAGTCTGTCACCGGGACCAGCTCTCCATCCTACGGGTAAGAAGTTGCGGTCTAGGAGAGGTTCCTCACTAGATTTCCTCAACTTATTTAAGCTGGTGTCGAGAAGATACGCCTAGCTCTCACTGCCTACTTCCAAACGTATGCCCCGCTCTCACTCCAATAACTGTCCTTCAGAGGAATAGCCGGGTGGCTCGAAGTCCAGCTATCGGTCACGTCTGTTAACGGCAGCTCTTCTCTCACGATCTGGGCTCTTGTTACAGGCTAGGAAACTTTAGCGGCTCGGACAGCGAGCCTCAGGGACAATTTGACAAAAATGTGGCTAAAATAACCCATAAGAACCTGTGTGTTAGTGCAGAGGCATAAACAAGTCTTCAGAATTCTGAATACAGATGTAATGTCCACAACGACGTCTTATGACAGTTTTTTTTATATTTATTAAAGCAGATTAGCAAGGTTAAGCAACAGCATTGATTGGTTATACAATTTATAATTCTAAAAAGGCAAATTAAAGCTGTGGCTTACTGATCAGTTCATCTGGTTGGTCAAGGACAGGCTGGTACGCAATGTGCACCTTTGCGTTTTCAAGGCCGCTGGCAGGGAGGGAGAGAGAGAGAGCTCAAACGATCAGGCCGGCTGGTATGCTGATTCGGCCCCTCCTCCTTGCTAGCGGTGAGCTAGGCTAACCAAAAAGGCTCCAATTATTCCTTCAAGAATTGGGAAAAATTCGTAGATCCTGTTCCAAGCGTCTTTCTGTCTTCTTTTCTTGAAGTAATTCCTTCCAGTTAATCCTCCAGATGGGGGTTGCTCGTCCAGGTTTTCAGCTAGTCCTTCTTCGTCTGAAAATCGCTCCAGGAATCCACCCCGAGTCCTTCTGCGTTCTCTTTTTATGCGCTCTCTCTCTCCTTGCTCGCCCCGCACCAGCCTTCATCTGATTGGTTCTCTCACCTTTGCATATGCATACATAATTTCCCTCAAACTCACATGACACTTCTGATTGGTTATTCACATATACAGAGGCGTGCATAATTTTACATAATCATGCATAACACACATCCCACAATGACTTCACATGTTTACAGCTTTGGCAGGGGCGTTCACCTTAATCATCATGACATCATGGCACACACAAGCCTCGCAAGGTCACCTTGTTTACTTGGCTATACCGCTCGTTAAGCTAAAGCTTATCAGCTAACGCTAACCCTTTTTCTAACGATCTACATACCAATGTATGTTCCAACGTTACATTAACTGATTGATTCATTGGTTCGTGTTTAATAACAGAATTCAGTAAATGATCGGCCACTTAGCCAAGGCCACTTCTGAGCTGAGCGGATGACATCGTCATTTGACCCAGACACCTGGTCCCAGTGTTGTGTATGCCGAAGTAACTTATGTTTACACTTACGCCCTCTCTCCTGCCCTGTTGACATTCCAGAGAGGAACATGCGCTCCGCTCTGTCTCTGTCCGTTTTTGACCCAACAAAAATAAGTTTTTCCCTTTAACATACACTATGTTAAAAATTAAAAATCACTAATACATTTTGTTTCTGATCCTTGACTAATCACACACACATTTCATACATTTCATTGATTAGGAATTGCTTACAAATCACGTAAATCACCTCTCCTTCTGTTACTTCACTTGTTTAGACTAGTTACCGGCTCGTGCTTACATTACCTCACCCGCGGCTGCTATCTCCTACTCCTGTTTTGATAAACATAGCCGTTGTTTTCATTTTTCACTGGGTACACAGTGACCCACAGCAGCTTACCTCAGCCTGCTGACAGCACAGACGCACAGTGTCTTGATCCAACGAGAAATAAATCATAGATTTAATAATACATCTTTCTGATCATTGAATAATGTGATTACAAATCACATTAATTACCACTCTTCTGTTAATCCACTACATTATATCAGTAAAATCTCATCAACAAAGCTTGGATAATTCCAACTTCACCTGGGTCACTTGACAGTGCCCAAGCGAAATTGCACTTATCCCAGAGCCTCATATCATTATTATAATACAATGCAGGAAGAACTCCTGACCCCTACCTGTCCTGATGGGGGACACTGCCCCCTAGAGGGAGGACAGGTAGTTTATTTAACAGGGACAGGGAAGTGGGGAGAAAAGAGAGTTTGTAACGGTTACTCTTACATTTGTATCTGTTATTTATTTTGTTCATTTAAAATAAAACAACTTTCTGTGCCAGTTGTTTGCCCTTTTAATGTGAAAGTTTCATTTTGATAAAATTTTGGCTTAGTATGTTTTAGTATGACAAGAAAATCACAAGATTTTGTGAAATTATTTAAATGTATGTGGTTTTTTTAGACATTTGTACAGCAATTAAGAATACCGTGATAATATCGTAAACTGTAATAATTTGGTCACTATAATCGAGATATCAAATTTTCCATATCGTTACATCCCTACTCGTGACACCTTTAAATGAACCATTTCAAATGACAGCCTCTTTAAAAACTGGTGGAAGGTTTGAGATGACACCCTGACAGGAATGAAAGAACTTGTCAGAAACTGCAGGAAGGTTAACTTGAGTGTATCTGCCAGTTTTGACCAGGTGAAGACTCACATTCAGACCTACCTGAAGAACCTCAAGGAGAACCTTCTAGACAGAGAGGACCGCACTGAACTCTACCAGCTGTTTGTAAACTGCTTCCAGGTGAAGAAACTCTCCTTCCTCACTGCTGTTTTCTGTCTTTAACATAATCATTTCTTGATTTCTATGTCATTAGGCCTCTGCTTTATCATTATTGGTTTGCATTTAGCAGAAGTTGATATTTTCTCTTTGGAGTGAATGACTTATGCTTCTACCTTCAACTGATGGTATCTATCTGCTGAAGCATGAACACTGTCATGACCTCCGCTGCAGCCTGACACCCCCCAAGAAATTTTAGCTCCACGTCAGGCTGACATCGACATGGGACCAGTCCACTGAATAATGCTGCTTTCCTGTCCAGCCATTAGCTTCCAACCATCTGAGTTCAGGTCATGAGGACAGCAGCCTTGAGCCCCTCAGTCAGAGACCACCCTGGACACCTCTTCTAGCTCCTCTGGGGAAATACCGAGGCGTTCCCAAGCAAGTCCAGAGACAGTTGCCACCAACGTGTCCTGGTTCTGCCTCCTCCTGGCTGGAGATTCTCGAAACACCTCCCTACGGAGGCGATGGGGGCGTCCAGATGCAAAAATCTCCTCAACTGCTTCATCTTGACATGGAGGAGCAGCGACTTTACTCCTCCACTTCAGGCAGGACCTTGTCCCCAACATAAGGAGGGCTGTCCACCCGTTTCCTAGCGAGACCCAGTGCTGATTCTCATCCCTGCCACCTCACACCTGTCTAGGTACTGGTTCACTGACACCTGAAGATCACGGCTTGATGAATCCAACAGGATCACATCATGCGTGATTCTCAGGTCTCTGAACCGGACCCCCTCCTATTTCATGGCTGTGCCAAGAAATCCTGAACATCAAAGCCAGTATCCCACACTCCCAGAACAACTGACCAAAATATGCTTAATTTCCTCTGTTGAAACATCTGAGCCGCATAAAGGAAGTCAATAAAAGAAAGCACAGCACTGGAAGCTGCAGCGCTGCAGAAAAACCCCTCCAGACTGCATCTAGTGTTTGGTGTTCCAGTTACAGAACGACACAAATGCCATCTATGACAGACCTTTATGAAACTGCAGGTTTTTAGAATAAGAAGGCAGAAATAACAAACACATAAAAGTCAGACTTGTTACAGATTGAATGGTATATTTCAAAAAAGACAAATCCAGAGAGAACGTCTGTCCCAACTGATACTTGTGGAAACACATGTTGTCTTCACTGCAGCATCGTCTTTGTGAATGAGGAGTCTCGGAAAAGAGAAGCAGCCCCAAAGCATAGTGCTACCCCTGCCGTGCTTCACTGTTAGCATGGTGTTCCTTGGATGATGCTACATACTGGCTTTACACCAAAACCTTTAGGATTAAAGCACAAAAGTTTGTTTGTCTCGTCAGACCATGAGACATTTTCCCACATGGTATCTTTATATTTTAAATACTGGCAGCGTTGTCAGGGTGTGTAGAGCTTTTATATCCACTGTAGGTCCTGTTCACATAGAAACATACATCAGACTTCAACTGTCATTGATAGAGATGCAGATTCATCTGCCACAAATAAAAACATCTCATTTGCACCAGTTTTCACCCAAAACTAATTTTATGTTTTCCACTCAGGACTCCCTCTTGTGCTCAAAAGTGAGAGAAACAGAGCAGAGGGACGAGGAGCAAGCAGAGATCCGTTTTCTGAGCAGGATGGCCAGGAAGCAGACTCCAGACAGACGAGAGGACCCGGCAGAGTTCCTGCTCAACATAGCCAAGCTCAAGATATGCCTCCGTACAGCTGCCAAGCTGCTGAGGAGAGCCTCGGGTCACGGTGCCTTGACTCACCTCTGTATCACAGCTGCTGTGGACTGGCAGCAGCTGGAAGTAAAAAGAATTTTGGTAAAAAGTGAGCATGTTTCTAATTCTTCTTTTGTTTCTCATGTAAAGGTGGAGAAGGTACGAGCGCTGAGTACCTGCGGCAGGTGAGAGGGGTGTGTGAGTACAGCGGTAACGACTGGCTGAGGGTCTACCTGCTGCGAGCCCTCCACAGACACTGTGGGATGGATTTCATACTGTCCCTGATGAACAGCCCGGCCTGGAGGTGGATCTTTCCTGCAGAGCTGCTGCGGCTTCAGGTGGAATTTATTCATTTTTTAAACTCACACTTAGAAAAAAATGAATCTCCTCATATTTGATTTGGAAATTCTTTAGGCAAAATGTTAAAACATTAGGGTGTTAAAAAATATCAGTTTCAATTCCATTTGAAGGAATATTGACTCATTTTAGGAGGTATCATCTAGCTCTCACGCTATTATTGGCAAAAACCAGCCTCCCGTTCACAACTGTGTTTCACTTTATGGCACTATGTGACACATCAGCAGAGATGAAGCTGCGTCACTGAGGTATGTCTCGACTTGGAGAATAGTTACTATCTGTAGGACTTGAGGTCACATTGAGGACGGCGGAGGCCACCATCCTCCAATCATGGTGCTTTCCACCTTTTCTGGGACTTGGGCTTTAGGCTAAACACAGATATTACTGTCTGATTTTCAGGCGGTTGATCCGACGAGTACTCTGTCCACTGGTGGGAGTGGACTGATAGCAGATGACTGTAGACCATGTAGAGACAAAAATGATGTGCCACTGTCTGAAGAAGATAAATGACAACAAACTATTTACCGTATTTCTCCAACTATTTAGTCTCACTACAGTTTTAGTCGCATCTGTCAAAAAATTAGTCAGGAAGATGAAAAAAATATATCAAAGTCTCATGGGTCAACAAGAGCAGATGATAATTGGACCGCTGATGAGCCCCTTCCAGCAGCAGCTGTTCAAGGACCCATCTGAGGAGTCGTTCCTCCATCTGTAGACCTGTTCCTCCATCTGTGGACTCGTTTCCTCCATCTGTGGACTCGTTCCTCCATCTGTGGACTCGTTCCGCCGTCTGTGGACTCGTTCCTCCATCTGTGGACTCGTTCCTCCATCTGTGGACTCGTTCCGCCGTCTGTGGACCCGTTCCTCCATCTGAAGACTCGTTCCTCCATCTGAGGACTCGTTTCTCCATCTGTGGACTCGTTCCTCCATCAGTGGTCTCGTCCCTCCGTCTGTGGACTCGTTCCTCCATCTGTGGACTCGTTCCTCCATCTATGGACTCGTTCCTCCATCTGTGGACTCGTTCCGCCGTCTGTGGACTCGTTCATCCATCTGTGGACCCGTTCTTCCATCTGAGGACTCCTTCCGCCGTCTGTGGACCCGTTCCTCCATCTGTGGACTCGTTCTGCCGTCTGTGGTCTCGTTCCTTCATCTGTGGACTCGTTCCTCCATCTGTGGACTCGTTCCGCCGTCTGTGGACTCGTTCCTCCATCTGTGGACTTGTTCCTCCATCTGTGGACTCGTTCCTCCATCTGAAGACTCGTTCCTCCATCTGAGGACTCGTTTCTCCATCTGTGGACTCGTTCCTCCATCTGTGGACTCGTTCCTCCATCAGTGGTCTCGTTCCTCCATCTGTGGGCTCGTTCCTCCGTCTGTGGTCTCGTTTCTCCATCTGTGGACTCGTTCCTCCGTCTGTGGACTCGTTCCTCCGTCTGTGCACTCGTTCCTCCATCTGTGCCCTTGTTCCTCCAATTTGTGCACTCGTTCCTCCATCAGTGGACTTGTTCCTCCATCAGTGGACTCGTTCCTCCATCTTAGGACTCGTTCCTCCATCATTGGTCTCGTTCCTCCGTCTGTGGACTCGTTCCTCCGTCTGAGGAGTCATTCCTCCATCTGAGAACTCGTTCCTCCGTCTGTGGACTCGTTCCTCCATCTGAAGACTCGTTCCTCCATCTGAGGACTCGTTTCTCCATCTGTGGACCCGTTCCTCCGTCTGTGGTCTCGTTTCTCCATCTGTGGACTCGTTCTTCCGTCTGTGCACTCGTTCCTCCATTTGTGCACTCATTCCTCCATCAGTGGACTTGTTCCTCCATCAGTGGACTCGTTCCTCCATCTGAGGACTCGTTCCTCCATCAGTGGTCTCGTTCCTCCGTCTGTGGACTCGTTCCTCCGTCTGTGGTCTCGTTTCTCCATCTGAGGACTCGTTCCTCCATCTGTGGAGTCATTCCTCCATCTGAGAACTCGTTCCTCCGTCTGTGGACTTGTTCCTCCATCTGAAGACTCGTTCCTCCATCTGAGGACTCGTTTCTCCATCTGTGGACCCGTTCTCCCATCTGTGGAGTCTTTCCTACATCTGAAGACTTGTTCCTCCATCTGAGGACTCGTTCCTCCATCTGAGGACTCGTTCCTCCATCAGTAAACTCGTTGTTCCATCTGAGGACTCGTTCCTCCATCTGTGGTCTCGTTCCTCCATCTGTGGACTCGTTCTTCCGTCTGTGGTCTCGTTTCTCCATCTGTGGACTCGTTCCTCCGTCTGTGGACTCGTTCCTCCGTCTGTGGACTCGTTCCTCCGTCTGTGCACTCGTTCCTCCATCAGTGGACTCGTTCCTCCATCTGTGCACTCGTTCCTACATCAGTGGACTCGTTCCTCCATCAGTGGACTCGTTCCTCCATCTGAGGACTCGTTCCTCCATCAGTGGTCTCGTTCCTCCGTCTGTGGACTCGTTCCTCCGTCTGTGGTCTCGTTTTTCCGTCTGTGGTCTCGTTTCTCCGTCTGTGGACTCGTTCCTCCATCTGTGGACTCGTTCCCCCATCCTTCAGTGGACTCGTTCCTCCGTCTGTGGACTCGTTCCTCCGTCTGTGCACTCGTTCCTCCATCTGTGCACTCGTTCCTCCATTTGTGCACTCGTTCCTCCATCTGAGGACTCGTTCCTCCATCAGTGGTCTCGTTCCTCCGTCTGTGGACTTGTTCCTCCGTCTGTGGTCTCGTTTCTCCATCTAAGGACTCGTTCCTCCATCTGTGGAGTCATTCCTCCATCTGAGAACTCGTTCCTCCGTCTGTGGACTTGTTCCTCCATCTGAAGACTCGTTCCTCCATCTGAGGACTCGTTTCTCCATCTGTGGACCCGTTCCTCCGTCTGTGGTCTCGTTTCTCCATCTGTGGACTCGTTCCTCCGTCTGTGGACTCGTTCCTCCGTCTGTGCACTCGTTCCTCCATCTGTGGACTTGTTCCTCCATCAGTGGACTCGTTCCTCCATCTGAGGACTCGTTCCTCCATCAGTGGTCTCGTTCCTCCGTCTGTGGACTCGTTCCTCCGTCTGTGGTCTCGTTTCTCCATCTGAGGACTCGTTTCTCCATCTGTGGAGTCATTCCTCCATCTGAGAACTCGTTCCTCCGTCTGTGGACTTGTTCCTCCATCTGAAGACTCGTTCCTCCATCTGAGGACTCGTTTCTCCATCTGTGGACCCGTTCTTCCATCTGTGGAGTCTTTCCTACATCTGAAGACTTGTTCCTCCATCTGAGGACTCGTTCCTCCATCTGAGGACTCGTTCCTCCATCAGTAAACTCGTTCCTCCATCTGAGGACTCGTTTCTCCATCTGTGGTCTCGTTCCTCCATCTGTGGACTCGTTCCTCCATCTGTGGTCTCGTTTCTCCATCTGTGGACTCGTTCCTCCATCATTGGTCTCGTTCCTCCGTCTGTGGACTCGTTCCTCCGTCTGAGGAGTCATTCCTCCATCTGAGAACTCGTTCCTCCGTCTGTGGACTCGTTCCTCCATCTGAAGACTCGTTCCTCCATCTGAGGACTCGTTTCTCCATCTGTGGACCCGTTCCTCCGTCTGTGGTCTCGTTTCTCCATCTGTGGACTCGTTCTTCCGTCTGTGCACTCGTTCCTCCATTTGTGCACTCATTCCTCCATCAGTGGACTTGTTCCTCCATCAGTGGACTCGTTCCTCCATCTGAGGACTCGTTCCTCCATCAGTGGTCTCGTTCCTCCGTCTGTGGACTCGTTCCTCCGTCTGTGGTCTCGTTTCTCCATCTGAGGACTCGTTCCTCCATCTGTGGAGTCATTCCTCCATCTGAGAACTCGTTCCTCCGTCTGTGGACTTGTTCCTCCATCTGAAGACTCGTTCCTCCATCTGAGGACTCGTTTCTCCATCTGTGGACCCGTTCTCCCATCTGTGGAGTCTTTCCTACATCTGAAGACTTGTTCCTCCATCTGAGGACTCGTTCCTCCATCTGAGGACTCGTTCCTCCATCAGTAAACTCGTTCCTCCATCTGAGGACTCGTTCCTCCATCTGTGGTCTCGTTCCTCCATCTGTGGACTCGTTCTTCTTCCGTCTGTGGTCTCGTTTCTCCATCTGTGGACTCGTTTCCTCCGTCTGTGGACTCGTTCCTCCGTCTGTGGACTCGTTCCTCCGTCTGTGCACACTCGTTCCTCCATCAGTGGACTCGTTCCTCCATCTGTGCACTCGTTCCTACATCAGTGGACTCGTTCCTCCATCAGTGGACTCGTTCCTCCATCTGAGGACTCGTTCCTCCATCAGTGGTCTCGTTCCTCCGTCTGTGGACTCGTTCCTCCGTCTGTGGTCTCGTTTTTCCGTCTGTGGTCTCGTTTCTCCGTCTGTGGACTTGTTCCTCCGTCTGTGGACTCGTTCCTCCGTCTGTGGACTCGTTCCTCCGTCTGTGGACTCGTTCCTCCATCTGTGGACTCGTTCCTCCATCAGTGGACTCGTTCCTCCGTCTGTGGACTCGTTCCTCCGTCTGTGCACTCGTTCCTCCATCTGTGCACTCGTTCCTCCATTTGTGCACTCGTTCCTCCATCTGAGGACTCGTTCCTCCATCAGTGGTCTCGTTCCTCCGTCTGTGGACTTGTTCCTCCGTCTGTGGTCTCGTTTCTCCATCTGAGGACTCGTTCCTCCATCTGTGGAGTCATTCCTCCATCTGAGAACTCGTTCCTCCGTCTGTGGACTTGTTCCTCCATCTGAAGACTCGTTCCTCCATCTGAGGACTCGTTTCTCCATCTGTGGACCCGTTCCTCCGTCTGTGGTCTCGTTTCTCCATCTGTGGACTCGTTCCTCCGTCTGTGGACTCGTTCCTCCGTCTGTGCACTCGTTCCTCCATCTGTGCACTCGTTCCTCCATTTGTGCACTCGTTCCTCCATCAGTGGACTTGTTCCTCCATCAGTGGACTCGTTCCTCCATCTGAGGACTCGTTCCTCCATCAGTGGTCTCGTTCCTCCGTCTGTGGACTCGTTCCTCCGTCTGTGGTCTCGTTTCTCCATCTGAGGACTCGTTTCTCCATCTGTGGAGTCATTCCTCCATCTGAGAACTCGTTCCTCCGTCTGTGGACTTGTTCCTCCATCTGAAGACTCGTTCCTCCATCTGAGGACTCGTTTCTCCATCTGTGGACCCGTTCTTCCATCTGTGGAGTCTTTCCTACATCTGAAGACTTGTTCCTCCATCTGAGGACTCGTTCCTCCATCTGAGGACTCGTTCCTCCATCAGTAAACTCGTTCCTCCATCTGAGGACTCGTTTCTCCATCTGTGGTCTCGTTCCTCCATCTGTGGACTCGTTCCTCCATCTGTGGTCTCGTTTCTCCATCTGTGGACTCGTTCCTCCGTCTGTGGACTCGTTCCTCCGTCTGTGCACTCGTTCCTTCATCAGTGGACTCGTTCCTCCATCTGTGCACTCGTTCCTCCATCAGTGGACTCGTTCCTCCATCAGTGGACTCGTTCCTCCATCTGAGGACTCGTTCCTCCATCAGTGGTCTCGTTCCTCCGTCTGTGGACTCGTTCCTCCATCTGTGGACTCGTTCCGCCGTCTGTGGACTCGTTCCTCAATCTGTGGACTCGTTCCTCCATCTGTGGACTCGTTCCTCCATCTGAAGACTCGTTCCTCCATCTGAGGACTCGTTTCTCCATCTGTGGACTCGTTCCTCCATCTGTGGACTCGTTCCTCCATCAGTGGTCTCGTTCCTCCATCTGTGGACTCGTTCCTCCGTCTGTGGTCTCGTTTCTCCATCTGTGGACTCGTTCCTCCGTCTGTGGACTCGTTCCTCCATCTGTGCACTCGTTCCTCCATTTGTGCACTCGTTCCTCCATCAGTGGACTCGTTCCTCCATCAGTGGACTCGTTCCTCCATCTGAGGACTCGTTCCTCCATCAGTGGTCTCGTTCCTCCGTCTGTGGACTCGTTCCTCCGTCTGAGGACTCGTTTCTCCATCTGAGGACTCGTTCCTCCATCTGTGGAGTCATTCCTCCATCTGAGAACTCGTTCCTCCGTCTGTGGACTCGTTCCTCCATCTGAAGACTCGTTCCTCCATCTGAGGAATCGTTTCTCCATCTGTGGACCCGTTCCTCCGTCTGTGGTCTCGTTTCTCCATCTGTGGACTCGTTCTTCCGTCTGTGGACTCGTTCCTCCATCTGTGCACTCGTTCCTCCATCTGTGCACTCGTTCCTCCATTTGTGCACTCGTTCCTCCATCAGTGGACTTGTTCCTCCATCAGTGGACTCGTTCCTCCATCTGAGGACTCGTTCCTCCATCAGTGGTCTCGTTCCTCCGTCTGTGGACTCGTTCCTCCGTCTGTGGTCTCGTTTCTCCATCTGAGGACTCGTTCCTCCATCTGTGGAGTCATTCCTCCATCTGAGAACTCGTTCCTCCGTCTGTGGACTTGTTCCTCCATCTGAAGACTCGTTCCTCCATCTGAAGACTCGTTCCTCCATCTGAGGACTCGTTTCTCCATCTGTGGACCCGTTCTTCCATCTGTGGAGTCTTTCCTACATCTGAAGACTTGTTCCTCCATCTGAGGACTCGTTCCTCCATCAGTAAACTCGTTCCTCCATCTGAGGACTTGTTCCTCCATCTGTGGTCTCGTTCCTCCATCTGTGGACTCGTTCTTCCGTCTGTGGTCTCGTTTCTCCATCTGTGGACTCGTTCCTCCGTCTGTGGACTCGTTCCTCCGTCTGTGGACTCGTTCCTCCGTCTGTGCACTCGTTCCTCCATCAGTGGACTCGTTCCTCCATCTGTGCACTCGTTCCTCCATCAGTGGACTCGTTCCTCCATCAGTGGACTCGTTCCTCCATCTGATGACTCGTTCCTCCATCAGCGGTCTCGTTCCTCCGTCTGTGGACTCGTTCCTCCGTCTGTGGTCTCGTTTTTCCGTCTGTGGTCTCGTTCTTCCGTCTGTGGACTCGTTCCTCCGTCTGTGGTCTCGTTTTTCCGTCTGTGGTCTCGTTTCTCCGTCTGTGGACTCGTTCCTCCGTCTGTGGACTCGTTCCTCCGTCTGTGGACTCGTTCCTCCGTCTGTGGACTCGTTCCTCCGTCTGTGGACTCGTTCCTCCATCAGTGGACTCGTTCCTCCGTCTGTGGACTCGTTCCTCCGTCTGTGCACTCGTTCCTCCATCTGTGCACTCGTTCCTCCATTTGTGCACTCGTTCCTCCATCAGTGGACTCGTTCCTCCATCAGTGGACTCGTTCCTCCATCTGAGGACTCGTTCCTCCATCAGTGGTCTCGTTCCTCCGTCTGTGGACTCGTTCCTCCGTCTGTGGTCTCGTTTCTCCATCTGAGGACTCGTTCCTCCATCTGTGGAGTCATTCCTCCATCTGAGAACTCGTTCCTCCGTCTGTGGACTTGTTCCTCCATCTGAAGACTCGTTCCTCCATCTGAGGACTCGTTTCTCCATCTGTGGACCCTGTTAGGTTCAAACCCCTAACATTCTGTAACAACCTGCACAAAAGACACAAGAGACTTGAGTTTTCAATCACTTGCAAGGAGAACGGACAGAGAGTGCTCAGTTACAGTCTCCAACCCGCTCTGAGTTGACTCCTGCCGAACTCCTTCTTTTATTGTCTTAGGACGTCCCTGCTTTACATGGGATATGCAGCTCTAAGGGGTTTGGGGAGTGACTAACTGCATATCTTAATCTGACCTATCTAAGTACACTGATCAGTACATAGCTGTACAATGCCCAATGTTCTCTCATGCTGTCCCAGTTCCCGGCTCTTCTCCTTCTGTTCATATGATAACTCTCACACTCTTATACAGCATGTTATCCAGCAATCACACAAGCCATTTTAAAGGTGACACATGCTTAACTTCTTTCAGTAGTTCTTCACTAGGTAGGGTACAGTTTAATAGCAAATGTGTGATAACTATGTATATTGAACCCAACATTTCCCTCCTGTTTATCATATATTTGCTCAAATTCTCATCTCATTTTAAAACAACCACTTAAGTTAAATTTTTGGCTGTAAGATCATTTTTATGAGCGCAAACACATTTACACTCAGGGTCATTTCCAAGTCAGTGTTGGAAAGTAATTCCAGGATGAATGAAGTTTCTATTGGAGTTGGGCATGTGTTACATTGATACAGCATTTGATATCATTTTCCTGAGGCATAATATGACACATAATTTAAATAAAAGTACAGGTGTAAGAAACTTTAAAAATAACTGCTACCACAGTCCACTTGTAAACCATGTGGTCAAGTTTAATCCTGGCATCTTCCTGGGTCTTCATATGGTTATCCAGTGTGTGACTTAGATGGGCTCCACCATCAGGAGGGGTCAGTGTCATGAAGACCCCTCGGACATCAGAGGTCAAAGGTTTATGGCCTTCTACTGGTCACTTTGCACATCCGTTGGGCGTAGACCATTGGTTGACCGACAGGTTGCTGGCTGGCACTACGAATGGTTGAAGATATGAAAGGTGACATCTCCCACACCAGTATCTTGGGAGGTACTGGTAAGTCTTAGGCCCGAAGTGCCATACCATGTCGGGTGGTGTAGGATAGCCTTCTTCGCCTGGCAACTCCAGACTTAACTCTCCTGTGTGGTTCAGAGCTGCAGTGGTGAGGTTCCCCACAGCCACATCATGTCCTGTGGGGTTGCAAGTTTTTTAAATCTTCTTGCTGGGTCAAACGGGTATGGTTGTCTTACACGTGGAGTATCCCAGGTAGACACTGGATATATTCATCCCAGTGCATTTCCTCTCAAAACAGAAGGGTGTTGGTTGTGGATTCCAATCCACGGCTGTTCACACATATCAGTTTGTCATCCATCTGTGTGATTTATTAACGCTCTTTGTGAGCATATTGGTCTTCCTTCGACCACACATCCGTTGTCTTCCAAGGTAATTGATGGTCGAACAAGTAAGGGTGACAAATCCCAAAATGGTCCTGCACGTGGCTCCCCGCATCTTCTCCTGAGTGCCCCTAAATTGGTAAGGTTCAGTTGGTTTCTTCACCGGGTTGAGACGGTCCTGCCCTGTTGGCTAAGACCCCCTTTGTATCCGGCCTTCCACCTTACCGTCGCCGGGCCTTCTACTCAGGTTGCAGTTTGCAGTAGCTGAGATATCTCCAGCTGGACCTTTCTGCAATCTTCACTGCTGTAGAGGTCGTCAGGAGCACACGATATGGACCCTCCCAACGAGGGCTCGACCATGACTTCCTTTTGATCACCTTGACATACACCAGGTCTCCGACCTTCACCAGGGGTTACTGTAGGACAAAGGGAGACATTTCTGGGAGAAGATTTGCTCGCACAGATTATTTTGCTTTTAGAACCTTCCACAAGTAATCACATATTCATGTTGTTCATCAGATTGTTCAATTTCTTCAGGAAACATCAGTAACCTGAAAGGTTGGATAAATTCATTAGATCCTACTGCTCTGGCCATGGATTCTTACAGTCTTATAGTGTTTATTCATGAGATCGACCATCCCTCCTGTTGAGACATGGCATGGCCCATGGCTCAAAATCGTCACAGCTTTATGCAAAGCTTTTGGCTGGACTGGTAGTCCGTTTATGGAGTAAATGTCGCTCCTTCAGAGAGCCAGAGCTTCTTTCCAGCTGCTGGTGCAGCCATTTGCATGTCTCTGAGAACTGAATGGTCAGTAATGTCCGGAGTGGACATTTTGGCTTGGAGGTTGTGCAGCTGTCTGCAGCTACTCTCTTAGCAGCTTGGTCAGTGAAATAGTTGCCTTTTGACATGTCATCCTCTGCACAGGTGTGTGCAGCACATTTGCAGACTGGACAGGCAGCATGGTGGCTTTGCAAAAGTTCCGTAAGCAGCCTAGCATGAGTCACTGGTTTTCCAGTTGACGTCATACCTCTGTGTTCCTACTGTTTTTTGCAAAATAAAAGAGTGTGGACTAGCATATTAGCTATCTGTGTAGGCCGTCAGCGATTTCTTTCTGGTTTAAACTACATGCTTGGGTCAAAGCAATGAGTTCTGCCGCTTGTGCTGACATGTGCACGGGAAGGTGACAAGCTTCTATAACATCTAATACAGAAACCACAGCATACCCTGTCTGGCATATGCCCTGTGGAGTCTTAGATGAGGATCCATCTACCAACCAACCCTTACCTTTACTTAGTGGGACATCAGTAAGGTCTGGGTCTGGCAGATGGACTCCTTGAGCTGTCTGTACACCATTGTGTGGTTCCCCATCTTCTGGTGTGGGGAGTCATCATTTTGTCTCTGTGCGGTTGCAACAGTGAAACCGCTGTCCATGCCATGTGGCATGCTGGGGATAAAAACTCATCTGAGTTTGCAACAAGAGTACATGCACAGCATGTGGCTCTAGCGGGGTGATTGGGTGATATAATCTCACAACTGCTGAACTCTTGACCATGAGAGCAGCTGCACAAACTGAACACAGTGTGGCAGCGCTGTGGCCACAGGGTCTTGTTTCTTGGAGTAGAAAACAAACCATCAACCTGCTTCCATGTTCTTGCAAAAGGGCTGCAGTCATGAAACCATTTTTGCAGTCCACTGTCAAGGTGAAAAGGCTTTGCTGTAATCTGGCAACGCTAAGACCATTGTGGTCATCAGGGCTGATTTCAGACTATCAAAGGCCTTTCCAATGTTCTCTGTCCATAGAACTTTATCATTCATTGCCATTGGTTTGCAATAAATAGCATGTGCAGAGGCTGGCTATCTCTGCATAATTTAGCACCCGAGCTCTGTAATAGTTGCACAGGCCTAAAAAGGCCATCATCTCCTGTTTTGTCAGCGGGGTTTAGGAGCTTGGCTTCTGTTTGTGTTACGCCATCTGCTGACTTTACCCATATCATAGCATTGGATTTTTGGAAATTTGGAACAGGGGTTTTTTTTTTTTTTTTTTTTTTTTTTTTTAAACACAGTTTTGCAGGCCCCCGAGTCACATAAGAAACCCACATCTTTCTCAGTTACTTTAAGGGTTATCATTGGGTTTACTACAAAATCTGACAACATTGTGAAGCTCATTTCACAATCAAAAGTTCCTCTTATACTTCCATATTGAGGGTTTCCTCCTTCTTATTTCAGGATTGCCAGTCCTTCCGTACTGGTGGAGCAGATGGCTCTGCTCTGGTTCCACCAGATGAACGGCAGTCAAAATGGCCTGGCTTTGACCATGATCAGCAGGCACTTTTATTTTGTTTTCCACCTCCATAATTATAATTTTTCCACGTCTATAATTTGTTTAACTTCGGATATTCTGTCTTAGTCTTGGTTGGGGCGTCATTGATCAAAAGCTAACATGGAAACATCACATTGAATACATTAAAGGGAAAATCTCTAAATCACTCACAATCCTGTATAAATTGGGCACTGATTGTTGGGCACTGTGTGGAATTGTGGGTATCCACCTTTAAATTCAATTATAAAACTGTAAAAACCAGCTCTACGTATTAGGCTGATTATTATGCTCACATGGAAATACTTTTCCTAAATTCCCATGTTATGAAATTTTATGATCTATTTCATTGCAAATTAGGTTTAGAGCAAAATAAAAAAATGCTCCCCCAAACTAAATATAGAGGTTTTTTTTTTTTTTTTTTTTTTTTTTTTTTTTAGGTGCTTTGCTGTACAAAAGCTAAAAAGCTATGAAAAGGAGATGTCTCTCCATTATCTGAGTTAAATTCTGGCACAGAAATGAAAATAAATAAATAAATAAATAAAATGGATCCTCCGACGATGTTCTCACAATCTTTAAATGGAAGAGAGGCTGCTGTAGGCCGGACTAGTGACAAACTACCCAACCTTATTTGGAGGTGTGCACTGAAGTCATCAAAAGACTATAAATTCTATCATCATATCTGTTTTGATCTAATCTGTACCAACGTTCTGTCCTTCAGCAGGAAGAACTGCGACCAGGTCTTGAGTTGGAAGATAAGAAAAAAAAAAAAAAACAAACAAAACAAAAACTGTTGTGTGTACTCTTGCGATAGTGACTACAAACTAAAACGTTTCAGCCTGATAAGTGGAGGACTGCTTACAGCACGTCTGTAAATTGGGAATAACGTACACACAAGTTCTTTTCAAAAACCAAATACTTTCACAGTGCATCATTTTCTTGGGATTTTGATGGTAAGATCTCTTCTACTTTTTTTTTTTTTTTTTTTTCTTCTTCTACAACAACTACTTCTACAAAAAAAATTTTTGAATAGGAGTTAAAACCATATGTAGTATATATTTGATTAACCATTCCTACCATCCCTCCTGTTTTTTTATTTTTTTTTTTTTTTAAGAAAAATGGTTTGTAAAGCCATTTTTTAAAAAAAAAAATTAAAAAAAGATAATACAGGATAGGTTTCATAAGCAGTCTGCTTCTGCTTTTTTCAGTTAATATTCAAAAAGATTATTCTTGATTTAGTGATTCTGTATGAAATGTCCAATACTGTATCCAATATTTGGTCATGACTGGGTGACTGAATGAACTAAAAAAAACTAAACTAAACCATTTCATTTCTTTTTGTTAATTTCTACTACTCTTTTGTTCATTCTTATCCTCTACCTCTGTAGGGGCTCCCCTACAGCTTCTAACTCTCTCTCTTCATTTTTCCTGACTCTATACCTTTCTTGCTCTTTTTTGGCATCTTTCTGTTTTGTTCTTCTCTCTTTTTCCTGTCTTTGTCTGTTCTCTCTCTTTTGTCTTTCTCTCTCTGCTCTTCTCTCTGTATTCTAGAGTCTGTTGGAACCGTCTCGTACGCTCTGTTCTTGCAGGGATCTGGATAAGATTTCCCTGATCAGACATTTTGACTGTTTCCTCTCTTATCTAATCTTCATGGTTTGACCATAGTCAATATTTTAGAAGAACATATCTTTTTCCTTACATTTTTTGCTCTTTTCTGAACTTTCTCAACCCTCCTCTCTGTAAAACATCATCTCTTTTTCTTTATTTCTCTTTTGTTCTTCTCTAGACTTTCTTAACCTTTTCTCTTGTGAAACATCATCTCTTTTTCTTTATTTCTCTTTATACATTATCTGTTCTATGTTAAATACCTCTAGTTCCTCCTCTGGACATTCCTCCTTAGCTGACTCGGCTAGTCATGCTGAAAGTTGGGAGGGTGGCCCTGGAGGTTTAGGATTTCTCTACAGTCTCGGGCCATGTGTCCCTCTTTTCCACAAGACCAGCACACTCTTGACCCAGGGCGAGAGGACGTTGGTCCCCTACTTCGCCCTCGGCCTCTGCCTCGACCTCTTCCTCTTCCTTCTCTGCTATTCTGATAATACACTTCTTCTTCCTCCTGAAAGAACACTTCTGCTTTCTTACCTCTTTGCTTTTTTATCACTTTCTCTGCATGGAGAGCATGATTGATATACTCAGCCAAGGTTCCTCCACTCATTCCTATGTAGTGGCGGTTTACCCATCCACTTATCTCAGGCAGGGACCCACCATGCAATGCGTTTTTCAGCTGTTGTTGGTAGGGTCCTGCCTCATTGGGTTGATTTTGGGCATCAAGGTCTGGCTCTAACCCACTGTGAGCTTTAAAAATCTTTTCCATTTTCTTTTCATTTCTTCCACACGCACTTTTAATTTTTTGTTGCAATTCTTGTACGTTTGCGGTAGACAATTTACCATTAAACTCATATTTTTGTACCCAGAGGCATAGTGGTTGCACTGCCCCGGGGTCTTCTTTATGGACCACCTTCCAGTCTTGTATTTTAGTTCGTTTAGTAATTCCTGTTTTTCTTTACTTTGACCTTTCCCCATTTTGGTTCCAGTGTGGTTTTTTAACACCATAGGGTGTTCTAACACTGGATTATACCCGTAGTCAGGTTGATGTAATGATTAATTAACCTTTGTGGTAAAACACACTTCGACCTTCTCAGGTGGGTTTTCTTGCCTAATGCATCGACAAAGGCTCATTACTTTATCAACCTGAATCCCATGAAATCCTCACCAAGTGGTTAGATTTCCATGCACCCTTTTACACTTTCACACTTTTTTAGGATCCTTTTTTTATACTGAGTTCACCAAGGACCTCACTGTCCTTTACTTCTAGTAACAGAGGACTCCGCTTGACCTACGTAGAGTTTAACTAGCTTCTCTTGAACTAGGGGAGTCTACTCTCCCGCGGATTTTAACTGTACTTTTCTTTTACCTAATAGAGTCTAGAATTGTCAGGGTTTTACTTCACACTCGCCCTTTTTACAAAAAGGGTACTCGCCCTTCTTACTAAAAGGGTACTCACAGTCTCCTGCGTCCTAGGATCTTCCTTCACCATCGGACCCCAGCCAGCAGGGGAAGAATCCAGTCCCGGAAAGGGTGTTATGCTGTGGCCAACAGACTTTTCCTGGTCGTTCACCTGCACGCTGGGATCGTCAAGTATTTTGGAATCCGGCTCGAAGGACCATTTAATGTTAGGTTCAAACCCCTAACATTCTGTAACAACCTGCACAAAAAGACACAAGAGACTTGAGTTTTTTCAATCACTTGCAAGGAGAACGGACAGAGAGTGCTCAGTTACAGTCTCCAACCCGCTCTGAGTTGACTCCTGCCGAACTCCTTCTTTTATGTCTTAGGACTCCCTGCTTTACATGGGATATGCAGCTCTAAGGGGTTTGGGGAGTGACTAACTGCATATCTTAATCTGACCTATCTAAGTACACTGATCATACATAGCTGTACAATGCCCATGTTCTCTCATGCTGTCCCAGTTCCAGGCTCTTCTCCTTCTGTTCATATGATAACTCTCACAATCTTATACAGCATGTTATCCAGCAATCACACAAGCCATTTTAAAGGTGACACATGCTTAACTTCTTTCAGTAGTTTCTTCACTAGGTAGGGTACAGTTAAAACCGTTAACATTCCGACGGCCCGGCCCGCGGGCCGTCAGTCCGAATTTCTGTAGTTCCGAAATAAACTGTAATTTACACAGCTCAAATGTTACGTGAGGCACTCATGCGGACATATCTTTGGAAAGCTAAGATTCTTGTGATTCAATCAATGTAAACCATTTCAGGAATAATCATAACAGCAGGTACAATCAACGCCTTGTCCACACAAACAAACAACAGGGAGTACGAAATCGACGCAACTCACCTTATGAGCGTTATAAAAGTCGTCCGATCAAAATATTCCCACAAAAATGGGTCTGGTGAACTCACAAAAGGTCCAGGTCGATCCAATTCAAGTAAAGTATTTAGTCCAAAATGCATTATTATACCAGAAAGTATCCACAAAACGCCACTGGTCGCTGGTCAGTGTTCAGTAACTTCCGTGTTTTTTTCCTTACAAACGCTTCTTCCTGTGCTGACGACGTGGGCTGATCTCAAAATGGGGAGGGGGGCTTCTGATCTTTTGATTGACACCTCATACAGCCATATAGCAGCCTCGCTGCCCTTTCCACAGCCTAAATAGCCAATAAGGGCCAACGTTGAAACGAAGCCATCTCCTACTTTGAGTGATGAAAAAACCAGCCAGTTAGAATCAATCATGCTGATGACTGACGCATTGAATAGCCAATGAAATTCTGAAAACAACGAGTGCCGTGAAGGGGTGGAGATATGGGGAAACAAAGGGACCGATGCGTAATGCAAATTGTCTTCATTCAGCTGCGTGCGTAAAGGGTCGTAACAGCAAGGCGCATCAAGTGTGGACTGTTTCTCAGCGTGTTTGACTCTAGGAGCGTAGAAAATGCGAAAAGGACGCAGAAGACTAGATTTACAGTCCAAGAAGCAATGGAGAATGTGCTCGTCGGGACAGTGACGAATCAGGAAAGGAGTTATCAGAGGAAGAGAGCGACATGTCATTTGTTGATTCCTGCGCAGAGGATATGTTTGCCGTCGGAGAGGACATGCTCTGGATAAGTAAGTATTTGATCAGCTTATATTATATTATTACGTATATATTATATCATATTGGTATATTCTTCATATTATTACGTATTACGTATATTTCGACATAAAAAAAGCATCACTTTGAAAAATAGATACAAATGCCTTTGTTTGTGCGTGTGTGGGGATAGGGGGGGGTGTGATGTGTGCGTGTTTGTTGGGGGTAGGGTATGTATATGTGTGTGGGGGGTTGGGGGGTGTGCTTGCGTGTGTGTTTGTTGGGGGTGGGTAGGATGTATATGTGTGTGTGGGGGTTGGGGGGGGGTGTGCTGTGTGTGTTTGTTGGGGGTAGGGTGTGAATATGTTGTGTGGGGGGGTTGGGGGGTGTGCTTGCGTGTGTGTTTGTTGGGGGTGGGGTGTGAATGTGTGCCTCTCTACCTCCCAGACCCCTCTGTGTTTCATTGTGCAAAAGCAGTAGAATACAGAAAAGATAGAAGTTTTGTGATGACTTATTTCTTTATTTCACATAATAGGCAGCCATCTGAGGATTCAGATGTGGACTGGGAGCCAGTCAGCAAGCAGTCACAGAGAGAGGATAGCAGTTCATCAGGTGAGGAGCTCCATCCTCCAACTGTCCCAGAGAGGTTCTGCCAGCACCAGAACATCGAAAGGTGTGTTGCACATATTATGTTTTGTATATATTTTTTTCATTGTTGTTCCAGGTGTATGGGTGGAGTGGACCTGTCTGACGCTCTGATCGGATATTACAAAGTACTTCACAAGACAAGGAAGTGGTACAAGACATTTTTCTACCATTTCATGGACATCGCAATCGTGAATGCCTTCCTCCTCCACACAGACATTTGCAAAGGGTAGAGGAGGTCCCTCTGCACCAGAAGGCATTCCGGGAGACCCTCGCCGTGCAGCTGCAGAAGCAGGGTCTTTCCTCCACAGCCAGACCTGTCCCACCTCCTGCTGCTGCGTGGAGCACATCACATACTGGTTTTTATCAGTGGGCAGAGGACTACTGGTAGGCTGAAGTGCAGGCACTGTCATGCTAAAACACAGTTGAAATGCTCCTCGTGTGATGTGCCTTTGTGCTTCATAACTACAAGAAATTGCTACAGTTATAAATGGTTATAATTGTAAATATGTGAATAGTTTGCTGTGTTGTTGCTGTGTTTTTATATAAATTACATTTTTCCACAACAACACTTGTTTTTTGACTCTTTTTATATGCAAAGTTTAGCTTTATGGTTCAGTAACTTTTTTCAGCAATATTGATAGTGAATCTGAATGTGGGATAAGATACCTCTAAGTGTCACCTTTCATTAGAGGCCAAGATTATGACTGTACGATGAAGCGTTCAAGAGTTATGTCCTTTTATCCGAGGTATGTGACCATGTTTATCCAAGTGCCATTTTGGAGTCTCCAAATGTGCCATTTTTGGAAACGCCTAGACATACTCTTACAAAAACGTGTGTAAAATACTCATTTTTAGTGGTATTGTTATCAAATTTGAACTTGCACTAGGTAAGGCTTCATGCTGTGGTCCTATGTGTTTCCAGCTAATAAGCACAGCTGCACTCATCTGCAGACATCTGTTTACAAAAAAAATTCAGGCGGAAATAAAAAACTTATATTTCAGTGTGTTCCAACTTAGATTACTCAATGCTAGTAGCACTTACAGTGATTCTGACAGTTGGAGGAAAAACTTCAGAGTGTTACCTTTCAAAAGAGACCAAAACCATCCATGTGCTACATACGGTTCAAGAACAGCTTTCAATTTACTTGGGTATGTCTTGGATAGGCGTTTTATGCAAATTATACAGGAATGTTAAGGGGTTAATAGCAAATGTGTGATAACTATATATGAACCCAAAAGACCCGTTCCTCCGTCTGTGGTCTCGGTTTCCATCTGTTGGACGTCGTCCCTCCGTCTGTGGACTCGTCCTCCGTCTGTGCACTTGTTCCCCATCTGTGCACTCGTTCCTCCATTTGTGCACTCGTTCCTCCATCAGTGGACTCGTTCCTCCATCAGTGGACTCGTTCCTCCATCTGAGGACTCGTTCCCCATCAGTGGTCTCGTTCCTCGTCTGGACTCTTCCTCCTGGTGGTCTCGTTTCTCCATCTGAGGACTCGTTCCTCCATCTGTGGAGTCATTCCTCCATCTGAGAACGTTCCTCCGTCTGTGGACTTGTTCCTCCATCTGAAGACTCGTTCCTCCATCTGAGGACTCGTTTCTCCATCTGGGACCCTTTCTTCCATCGTGGAGTCTTCCTACATCTGAAGACTTGTCAGGACTCGTTCCTCCATCTGAGGACTCGTTTCTCCATCTGTGGTCTGTTCCTCCATCTGGACTCTTCTCCTCTGTGGTCTCGTTCTCCATCTGTGTGGACTCGTTCCTCCGTCTTCGTCCTCTGTGGACTCGTTCCTCCGTCTGTGGACTCGTTCCTCTTCATCTGTGCACTTTCCTCCATCAGTGGTCTCGTTTCCTCCGTCTGGTGGACTCGTTCCTCCGTCTGTGGTCTCGTTTTTCCGTCTGTGGTCTCGTTTCTCCGTCTGTGGACTCGTTCCTCCGTCTGTGGACTCGGTCCTCCGTCTGTGGACTCGTTCCTCTCTGTCTCTCGTTCCTCCATCAGTGCACTCGGTCCTCCTCTGAGGACTCGTTCCTCCATCAGTGGTCTCGTTCCTCCGTCTGTGGACTCGTTCCTCCGATGTCGGACTCGTTCCTCCGTCTGTGGACTCGTTCCGTCCCGTCTGTGGACTCGTTTCCTCCATCTGTGGATTCCTCCTCCCGTTCGTTCCTTCCGTCTGTGGACTCGTCCTCCCTCCGTCCTCCGTCTGTGGACTCGTCCTCCTCTGGGACTCTTTCTCTTCCTGTCTGTGGACTCGTGGACTCGTTCCCCTGTGGACTCGTTTCCCGGTTCCGTCTGTGGACCTCTTTTCCTCGTGGACTCGTCCTGATCGAGACCTTCCGAGGACTCGTTCATGACTCGTTTTCTATGGACTCGTTCCTCCGTCTGAGGACCCTCCCCTACTCTGTTCTCCATCTTGGACTCGTTCCTCCGTCTGTGGACTCGTTCTCCCATCTGTGGACTCGTTCTCCTTGGACTCGTTCCTCCATCTGTGGACTCTTCCTCCATCAGTGGACTCGTTCCTCCATCCAGTGACTCGTTCTTCCATTTGAGGACTCGTTCCTCATCATGGTCTCTTTCCGTCTTCCCTCCGTCTGTGTTTTTCCGTCTGTGGTCTCGTTTCTCCGTCTGTTCTGTTCCTCCGTCTGTGGACTCGTTCCTCGTCTGTGGACTCGTTCCTCTCTGGACTCGTTTCCTCCGTCTGTGGACTCGTTTCCTCCATCAGTGGGACTCGTTCCTCCGTCCTTGTGGCCATCTGTGCACTCGTTCCTCCATTTGTGCACTCGTTCCTCCATCAGTGGACTCGTTCCTCCTTCAGTGGACTCGTTCCTCCATCTGAGGACTCGTTCCTCCATCAGTCTCGTTCCTCCGTCTGTGACTCGTTCCTCCGTCTGTGGTCTCGTTCTCCATCTGAGGACTCGTTCCTCCATCTGTGGAGTTCATTCCTCCATCTGTGGACTCTTCCTCCTCGTGGACTCGTTCCTCCATCTGAGGACTCGTTTCTCCATCTGTGGACCGTTCCTCCGTCTGTGGTCTCGTTTCCTCTCGTTCCTCCGTCTGTGGACTCGTTCCTCCGTCTGTGCACTTGTTCCTCCATCTGTGCACTCTTCCTCCATTTGTGCACTCCTTTCCTCCATCAGTGGACTCGTTCCTCCCATGGACTCGTTCCTCCTAGGACTCGTCTTGTCTCGTTCCTCCGTCTGTGGACTCGTTCCTCCGTCTGTGGTCTCGTTTCTCCATCTGTGGACCCGTTCTTCCATCTGTGGAGTCTTTCCTACATCTGAAGACTTGTTCCTCCATCTGAGGACTCGTTCCTCCCATCTGAGGACTCGTTCCTCCTCGTGGACTCGTTCCTCCATCTGTGGACTCGTTCCTCCATCTGTGGACTCGTTCCTCCATCTGTGGACTCGTTTCCTCCATCTGTGGACTCGTTCCTCCATCTTGGACTCGTTCCTCCCTCTGGACTCGTTTCTGTGGACTCGTTCCTCCATCTGTGACTCGTTCCTCCATCTGTGGACTCGTTTCCTCCATCTGTGGACTCGTTCCTCTCTCTGTGGACTCGTTTCCTCCGTCTGTGGACTCGTTCCTCCGTCTGTGGACTCGTTCCTCCATCTGTGGACTCGTTCCTCCATCTGTGGACTCGTTCCTCCATCGCTGTGGACTCGTTCCTCCGTCTGTGGACTCGTTCCTCCGTCTGTGGACTCGTTCTTCCGTCTCTGTGGTCCTCGTTTCCTCCGTCTGTGGACTCGTTCCTCCGTCTGTCCTCTGTGGACTCGTTTCCTCCGTCTGTGGACTCGTTCCTCCGTCTGTGGACTCGTTCCTCCGTCTGTGGACTCGTTCCTCCATCTGTGGACTCGACTCGTTCCTCCATCTGTGGACTCGTTCCTCCGCTGTGGACTCGTTCCTCCGTCTGTGGACTCTTCCTCCGTCTGTGGACTCTTCCTCTGTGGACTCGTTTCCTCCGTCTGTGGACTCGTTCCTCCTCCTCTGTGGACTCGTTCCTCTGTCTGTGGACTCATTCCTCCTCCGTCTGTGGACTCGTTCCTCCTCTGTGGTCTCGTTCCTCCATCTGTGGACTCGTTCCTCCGTCTTCTGTGGACTCGTTCCTCCGTCTGTGGACTCGTTCCTCCGTCTGTGGACTCTTCCTCGTCTGTGGACTCGTTCCTCCATCTGTGGACTCGTTCCTCCATCTGTGGACCTCGTTCCTCCGTCTGTGGACTCGTTCCTCCTCTGTGGACTCGTTCCTCCGTCTGTGGACTCGTTTCCTCCGTCTGTGGACTCGTTCCTCCGTCTGTGGACTCGGTCCCTCCGTCTGTGGACTCGTTCCTCCGTCTGTGGACTCGTTCCTCCATCGTGCACTCGTTCCTCCATCTGAGGACTCGTTCCTCCTCTGTGGACTCGTTCCTCCATCTGTGGACTCGTTCCTCCTCTGTGGACTCGTTCCTCCGTCTGTGGACTCGTTCTCCATTGTGGACTCGTCCCCTCCGTCTGTGGACTCGTTCCTCCATCTGTGGACTCGTTCCTCTGGCTGTGGACTTTTCCTCCTCGTCTGTGGACTCGTTCCTCCATCTGGACTCGTTTTCCTTCATCTGTTGGACTCGTTCCTCCGTCTGTGGACTCGTTTCCTCCGTCTGTGGACTCGTTCTTTCTCCGTCTGTGGACTCGTTCATCTGTCTGTGGACTCGTTCCTCCGTCTGAGGACTCGTTCCTCCGTCCGAGGACTCGTTCTCTGTCTATGGACTCATCCTCCGTTTATGGACTCATTCCTCCATCTGTGGGACTCGTTCCTCCGTCTGTGGACTCGTTCCTCCAGCTGTGGACTCGTTCCTCCATCTGTGGACTCGTTCCTCCATCTGTGGACTCATTCCTCCAGCTGTGGACTCATTCCTCCATCTGTGGACTCGTTCCTCCATCTGTGGACTCGTTCCTCCATCTGTGGACTCGTTCCTCCGTCTGTGGACTCGTTCCTCCATCTGTGGACTCGTTCCTCCATCTGTGGACTCGTTCCTCCGTCTGTGGACTCGTTCCTCCGTCTGTGGACTCGTTCCTCCGTCTGTGGTCTCGTTTTTCCGTCTTTGGTCCTCGTCTGTGGACTTCCTCCGTCTGTGGACTCGTTTCCTCCGTCTGTGGACTCGTTCCTCCATCTGTGGACTCGTTCCTCCGTCTGTGGACTCGTTCCTCCATCGTGGACTCGTTCCTCCGTCTGTGGACTCGTTCCTCCCTGTGGACTCGTTGGACTCGTTCCTCCATCTGTGGACTCGTTCCCTCCTCTGTGGACTCGTTCCTCCATCAGTGGACTCGTTCCTCCATCGTGGACTCGTTCCTCCATCTGAGGACTCGTTCCTCCATCTGTGGTCTCGTTCCTCCTCCGTCTGTGGACTCGTTCCTCCGTCTGTGGTCTCGTTTCCTCCATCTGAGGACTCGTTCCTCCATCTGTGGACTCATTCCTCCATCTGGACTCGTTCCTCCGTCTGTGGACTTGTTCCTCCATCTGAAGACTCGTTCCTCCATCTGTGGACTCGTTTCTCCATCTGTGGACCCGTTCCTCCGTCTGTGGTCTCGTTTCTCCATCTGTGGACTCGTTCCTCCGTCTGTGGACTCGTTCCTCCGTCTGTGGCACTTGTTCCTCCATCTGTGGCACTCGTTCCTCCATTTGTGCACTCTTTCCTCCATCAGTGGACTCGTTCCTCCATCTGTGGACTCGTTCCTCCATCTGAGGACTCGTTCCTCCCATCAGTGGTCTCGTTCCTCCGTCTGTGGACTCGTTCCTCCGTCTGTGGTCTCGTTTCTCCATCTGTGGACTCGTTCCTCCATCTGTGGAGTCATTCCTCCATCTGAGAACTCGTTCCTCCGTCTGTGGACTTGTTCCTCCTCTGAAGACTCGTTCCTCCATCTGAGGACTCGTTCTCCATCTGTGGACCCGTTCTTCCATCTGTGGAGTCTTTCCTACATCTGAAGACTTGTTCCTCCATCTGAGGACTCGTTCCTCCTGAGGACTCGTTCCTCCATCAGTAACTCGTTCCTCCATCTGAGGACTCGTTTCTCCATCTGTGGACTCGTTCCTCCATCTGTGGACTCGTTCCTCCATCTGTGGTCCTCGTGTGGACTCGTTCCTCGTCTGTGGACTCGTTCCTCATCTGTGGACTCGTTCCTCCCTCGTTCCTCCATCAGTGGACTCGTTCCTCCATCTGTGCACTCGTTCCTCCATCAGTGGTCTCGTTCCTCCGTCTGTGGACTCGTTCCTCCGTCTGTGGTCTCGTTTTCCTCCGTCTGTGGTCTCGTTTTCCTCCGTCTGTGGACTCGTTCCTCCGTCTGTGGACTCGTTCCTCCGTCTGTGGACTCGTTCCTCCGTCTGTGGACTCGTTCCTCCATCTGTGGACTCGTTCCTCCATCTGTGGACTCGTTCCTCCTCTGTGGACTCGTTCCTCCGTCTGTGGACTCGTTTCCTCCGTCTGTGGACTCGTTCCTCCGTCTGTGGACTCGTTCCTCCGTCTGTGGACTCGTTCCTCCGTCTGTGGACTCGTTCCGTTCCTCCGTCTGTGGACTCGTCCTCCGTCTGTGGACTCGTTCCTCTGGCTGTGGACTCATTCCTCCTCCGTCTGTGGACTCGTTCCTCCATCTGTGGACTCGTTTCCTTATCTGTGGACTCGTTCCTCGTCTGTGGACTCGTTTCTCGTCTGTGGACTCGTTTCCTCCGTCTGTGGACTCGTTTCTCTGTCTGTGGACTCGTTCCTCCGTCTGTGGACTCGTTCCTCCGTCGTGGACTCGTTCCTCGTCTATCGACTTTCCTCCGTCTGTGGACTCATTCCTCCATCTGTGGACTCGTTCCTCCGTCTGTGGACTCGTTCCTCCATCTGTGGACTCGTTCCTCCATCTGTGGACTCGTTCCTCCATCTGTGGACTGTTCCTCCAGCTGTGGTCCTCCTCTGTGGACTCGTTCCTCCGTCTGTGGACTCGTTCCTCCGTCTGTGGACTTGTTCCTCCATCTGGACTCTTCCTCCATCTGTGGACTCGTTCCTCCATCTGTGGACCCGTCCTCCATCTGTGGACTCGTTCCTCCATCTGTGGACTCGTTCCTCCGTCTGTGGACTCGTTCCTCCTCTGTCTTTCCTCCATCTGTGACTCGTTCCTCCATCTGTGGACTCGTTCCTCCATCTGTGGACTCGTTCCTCCATCTGTGGACTCGTTCCTCCATCTGTGGACTCGTTCCTCCATCTGTGGACTCGTTCCTCCGTCTGTGGACTCGTTCCTCCGTCTGTGGACTCGTTCCTCCATCTGTGGACTCGTTCCTCCATCTGTGGACTCGTTCCTCCATCTGTGGACTCGTTCCTCCGTCTGTGGACTCGTTCCTCCGACTCGTTCCTCATCTGTGGACTCGTTCCTCCGTCTGTGGACTCGTTCCTCCATCTGTGGACTCGTTCCTCCATCTGTGGACTCGTTCCTCCATCTGTGGACTCGTTCCTCCCATCTGTGGACTCGTTCCTCCATCTGTGGACTCGTTTCCTCCGTCTGTGGACTCGTTCCTCCGTCTGTGGACTCGTTCCTCCATCTGTGGACTCGTTCCTCCATCTGTGGACTCGTTCCTCTCTCCTCTGTGGACTTGTTCCTCCATCTGGACTCGTTCCTCCATCTGAGGACTCGTTTCTCCATCTGTGGACTCTCGTTCCTCCATCTGTGGACTCGTTCCTCCATCTGGACTCGTTCCTCCATCGTGGACTCGTTCCTCCATCTGTGGACTCGTTTCTCCATCTGTGTCTCGTTCCTCCATCTGTGGACTCGTTCCTCATCTGTGGTCCGTTCCTCCATCTGTGGACTCGTTCCTCCGTCTGTGGACTCGTTCCTCCATCTGTGGACCTGTTCCTCCATCTGTGACTCGTTCCTCCATCAGTGTACTCGTTCCTCCATCTGTGGACTCGTTCCTCCATCGTGGTCTCGTTCCTCTCTGTGGACTCGTTCCTCCGTCTGTGGTCTCGTTTTTCCGTCTGTGGTCTCGTTCTCCGTCTGTGGACTCGTTCCTCCGTCTGTGGACTCGGTCCTCCATCTGTGGACTCGTTCCTCCTCTGTGGACTCGTTCCTCCATCTGTGGACTCGTTCCTCCATCTGAGGACTCGTTCCTCCATCAGTCTCGGTTCCCTCGTTCTCCTGTCTCGTGGACTCGTTCCTCATCTGTGGACTCGTTCCTCCGTCTGTGGACTCGTTCCTCCTCTGTGGACTCGTTCCTCCATTAGTGGACTCGTTCCTCCTCCGTCTGTGGACTCGTTTCCTCCGTCTGTGGACTCGTTCCTCTGGCTGTGGACTCATTTCCTCCTCCGTCTGTGGGACTCGTTCCTCCTTCTGAGGACTCGTTTCTTCATCTGTGGACTCGTTCCTCCGTCTGATGGACTCGTTTCTCCGTCTGTGGACTCGTTTCTCCCTTGGTCTCTCGTCTGTGGACTCGTTCCTCCGTCTGAGGACTCGTTCCTCCGTCCGAGGACTCGTTCATCTGTCTATGGACTCTCCTCCGTTTATGGACTCATTCCTCCATCTGTGGACTCGTTCCTCTGTGGACTCGTTCCTCCCAGCTGTGGACTCGTTCCTCCATCTGTGGACTCGTTCCTCCATCTGTGGACTCATTCCTCCAGCTGTGGACTCGTTCTCCCTCTGTGGACTCGTTTCCTCCGTCTGTGGACTCGTTCCTCCAGCTGTGGACGTGTTCCTCCATCTGTGGACTCGTTCCTCCGTCTGTGGACTCGTTCCTCCGTCTGTGGACTCGTTCCTCCGTGGACTCGTTCCTTCTGGACTCTCCTCCGCTATGGACATCTTCCTCCATCTGTGGACTCGTTCCTCCGTCTGTGGACTCGTTCCTCCGTCTGTGGACTCGTTCCTCCATCTGTGGACTCGTTCCTCAGCTGTGGACTCGTTCCTCCATCTGTGGACTCGTTCCTCCAGCTCTGTGGACTCGTTTCTCCATCTGTGGACTCGTTCTCTGTCTGGGACTCGTTCCTCCGTCTGTGGACTCGTTCCTCCATCTGTGGACTCTCTGTGTGATTCCTCCATCTGTGGACTCGTTC